>JAJAGP010000156.1:330600-686157 GCA_025084515.1 Ancistrus triradiatus
ACTTAGTTTTACTCTTTCTTACTTTCTTTCTTTCTTTCTTTCTATCTTTCTCCTTGTCGCGCTCTCTCTCTTTCTTTCTTTTTCTTTTTTTCTTTCTTTCCCTCTCTCTTTATCTCTACTTTACTTAGTTTTTCTCTTTCTTTCTTTTTTTTCTTTCTTTCTCCTTGTCGCTCTCTCTTTCGTTCCTTTTCTTTTCTTTCTTTCTCGGTCTCGGTTTGTATTTCTTTCCCTCTCTTTTTATCTCTCCTTTACTTAGTTTTTCTCTTTCTTTCTTTCTTTCTTTCTTTCTTTCTTTTTCCTTGTCGCGCTCTATCTCTCTTTCTTTCCTTTCTTTTTTTTTCTTTTTTTCTCTCTCTGTCTTGGTTTGTATTTCTTTCCCTCTCTCTTTATCTTTCCCTTACTTAGTCTGTGTTTCTTTCTTTTTTTCTTACTCCTTGTTGCTCTCTCTCTCTCTTTCCTTTTTATTTCTCTGTTTGTCTTGGTTTGTTTTTCTTTCCCTCTCTCTGTACCTCTCCTTTACTCAGTTTTTTCTCTCTCCTTGTCGCTCTCTCTTTTTCTTTCTTTTCTTTTCCTTTTTTTCTATCTCTGTCTCTGTTTGTCTCAGTTTCTTTCTTTCCCTCTCTCTTTATCTTTAGTTTGCTCTACTTTTTCTCTTTCCTTTTCTTTCTTTCTGTATCTCTGCTTGTCTTTGTTTGTCTCTCTCTCTCTCTCTCTCTCTCTCTCTCTCTCTCTCTCTCTCTCAGTATTGCCTCAGACCAACAGAGCAATCATTGTATGTCAGTTAGGAATAACCCGATAACAGGAGGAGAAAGCCAGCCTCGACTTACGCTCCCTGTACCGGTATGAGCTGCTGAACTTGGGCGCGTTACTTTGTGTGAAACGGCTCATTGACCAAATGAATGTTGCAATCAATACACGGTCAAGAGTGTGTGAGGGAGGCTGAAGAACATGAGGACTAGTTGTATATTTATATTAAAATTTTACATATGTAATAAACCGCTGTGTTTCCTTCGCTTCACTGTCGGGTCCTTGAGCTTGGCCCCTAACCCACAGTCGTTTAAATTGTAAAAGTGTATCAGCTATACGTCACTCTGGATAAGGGCGTCTGCTCACCTGCGCTCTGAGGTGTGCACCAGATCCCCCATGACCCTGACCGGAATAAGCTGGATTAAGAGATGGAAAAAACACATCGATGGCTGTTGGAGCTTCAAAGCCTTTTCACACCGAGTCTGACTTTTATGGACGAAAATACACACGTCAAGCTTTGAAAAGGAACGCACATATTAACGCCGTGCTTCACATCGAGCTTGTTCTCATTTCTGCCTTGTTCTGGTGCGTTAAACTCAGGCTGACCAATCACAGCTCGGTCGCCGGGCAGAACAGCTCATCAGGAGCTTATAGGACGAGCAAGAGGCTGTCTCTAAAAACATGGATAATATATCCTATATTGTCCCACCTACCATGAACACTGTTAGTGGATTAGCCATAAGCTCAGACCAGACCGGCCTGTAGGACCCTAGTGGACTGTGGTAGCCTAGTGTTTAAGGTACTGGACTATGGACTTAAAGGTCCAGGGTTCAAATCCCACCTCTGCCACTGTTGGGTCCTTAACCCACAATTGCTTGGATTGTAAGACTATCAGTTGGAAGTCGCTCTGGATAAGGGCGTCTGCTAAATGGTGTAAATGTACATGCCGGAGCACCAGACCTATTGAATGTACTGTAAGCAGACACTTATTGCATCACAGCCTCATTGGCCTGTTTCCGTACTCGGTGCGGGGATGCGGCTCACGTGGCTGGACCTGGCAACGTTCTCGCTGAAAATGGAACGTGTTCAATTGCCGAGCGGCTGTTTTTTGCTAAAACTCCTGCCGATGAAAGTCATGACTCCAAATCTGCACGCATCGCTTCCCTGTTCTCACAGATTCATACTCGAGTTTCAATATCCGCTCCTCTTCCTCGCCTCCACACGCTGCAGGACTTCTGCTGCTGCTGCTGATGAAGCTTCATTTAAACATGAGCTTCCAGCAGCTTGTGGATGAACCTTTTTTTCGTGGAACCGAGCTCTGATGGATAGCATCTTAAATCACGTCGGATATCTACAGAAATATCTCATGGGTATTTTTAGAATGTGGGTTTTTTCCCATCCGTGTTCAAGAACGTACTGTTTAAGCCAAACAGGCTACATCCGAAATCTCCCCAGCCCAGTTTGGCTTCAGTTTACCAGCCTTTCTACTGCCGTATGCCAGCGAGTGCCTCCACACAACTGGCAGCAGCTGGCAGACGGTGAGAGTGAATCTACAGGGGAATGGGCAAGCTGGAAAAATACATGGTTGCCAGGTCCGCTTACTCATAGTGATTCTGCTTCATTTGGGCTTGTTGACATAAACCTTGTTTGGGATTCTCTCATTGGATCTGGCAACCCTGAAATTAAGGTGTGGAGACGCGAACACAGTAGAAAACATCAGATTATCAGATTAAGTGCATGTATAAACACACTTGTTCTACAATGTGCATATTTTAATGTTATTCGATGCAATATTTCCTTCGCTATTGGCTTGTACGCTATAGCTTTATATTCTCCATTTTAATTAGAAGTCTTGGTTAATTCTAACATATAACATCTAAGCCGCCCAAGAAGTTCCCTTTTTGAGTCTCGGTTCTTCCAAGGTTTCTGCTTAATAACATCTAGGGATTTTCCTCGCCGCCGTCCCCCTAGGCTTGCTCAGTATGGGATTGGCCTTATAGTTTAGAAGATAAAAAAAGCGCTATAGAAGTAAAGCTGACTTGACTTGAAGATAAACGAACATGCAAATGAGAAACAGATCTATCGTTCCATTTCGGACAAGAATTTATTTCATTGCATCACAAGCTGTATAGGAATGAAACTCCCATCATCTGGACTGGGTTTAAACCTGATCTCCATAATATTGAACAAAAAGACGAGATGGAGAGAGAGAGAGAGAGAGAGAGAGAGAGACAGAGAGAGAGAGAGAGACACACAGAGAGAGAGCAAGAGAGAGCAAGACAGACAGACAGAGACAGCGAGAGAGAACAAGACAGACAGAGAGAGAGAGAGATGAACACAGAGAGAGAGAGAGACAGAGAGAGAGGGGGTGCAAGAGAGGTAGATAGACAGACAGAGAGAGAGACAGAAACGGAGAGAGAGAGAGAGCAAGACAGACAGACAGAGCGAGAGAGACAAAGAGAGAGAGACAAACACGGAGCAAGAGAGCAAGAGAGAGAGACGGAGCGAGAGAGCAAGAGAGACAGACAGAGAGAGAGAGACAAACACAGAGAGAGAGCGAGAGACAGAGCGAGAGAGAGACAAAGGGAGAGAGGGACACGGAGCAAGAGAGACAGAAAGAGAGAGAGAGCAAGACAGACAGAGAGAGAGAGAGATGAACACAGAGAGAAAGAGAGCGAGAGAGAGAGACAGAGAGAGAGGGCGCAAGAGAGGTAGATAGACAGAGAGAGAGAGACAGAAACGGAGAGAGAGAGAGCAAGACAGACAGACAGAGCGAGAGAGACAAAGAGAGAGAGACAGAGAAAGAGGGCGAGAGAGACACAGAGAGAGCAAGAGAGACAGAGAGAGAGACAGAAAGAGAGAGCAAGACAGACAGAGACAGCGAGAGAGAGAGAGACGAACACAGAGAGAAAGAGAGTGAGAGAGAGAGAGACAGAAAGAGAGGGCGCGAGAGAGAGAGACAGACAGACAGAAACAGAGAGAGAGAGACAAACACAGAGAAAGAGAGCAAGAGAGAGAGACACAGAGAGAGAGAGCAAGACAGACAGACAGACAGAGAGAGAGAGACAAAGAGAGAGTGTGGCTTAAGAAGGATGAAGTGAAAGTTGAGTGGACTCTCTCTCTCTCTCTCTCTCTGTCTCTCTCTCTCTCTCTCGCTTGCATTCTCCCCAGCTGCGTCTGTCTGTCAGCCCCCTCCCTCCCTCATTCTCTCCGCCTCGTCCGTTTAGATGCAGCTCGATCGGAGCAGAGAGCCAGCAGCCTCTCACACTCCCCAACGCCGGACCACTGCAGTCTCACACAGGATCCTATTCACTCTCGCCCTCCCCTCTATCCAGCGCCCCTCCCTCGCTCGTCCCAGAGGGTTTTGTTCTCTAGCTCGGGGGAACTTTTTTTCACACGCCGGTTTGTTTTGGCTCTGCCTCCCTCACCCGCTCTCGCTCTCTTCATCCCCGGATTCCTGAGCGGAGGCGCTGTAGTGTATGAAGCAGGCAGTCCGGGCTCAGCCTGTGGAGCATGTGAGAGCGAGCCGGGACTGAGGACTCAACTCAACGTCTGCGGTGAAAGGATGGCCGACCGCTTCTGAGCTTCTGGAGCTATTCGAATCGATTTAGGAGCAACACACACACACACACACAAACACACACGAGCTGAAAGTTTGTCTCGGGAGGACGGCGCGGTCAGTCTCGGGATTATAACCATGCCCGCCGAAGTCAAGCAGGTCAGTGTGGAAGCTTTGGTTCATGCTCTTGTGTCTGTGCAGCTCTCTCGCGCTTCCTCTCTTAGCTTAGCTCTGGAATGCCCTCGATGCCGTTCGGTTCGCGCACAGGCGGATTTATGTAGTTATGTAAAGCAGGCATGGTTGGGTTCCAGCTCTGATCTCGTTCCACACGCTCCGGATCATCTGGCAGTGATTTCGGGACGTAATTCATGTAGAGAATCGAGAGTCCAAAGATCCCGAGAGTTTCTTCTCAAACGTAAATCAGGCGAACGGTGTAATGGAGGAGCTTTAACACATCTGGACACACCGGCCGCCCAGACGTCCGTTTGATCCCTTTGTTTTTGAGCCGCCTCATTGCCCGGCAGAGCTTCAGGACATCAAAGGAATGCCCCCTTTTTCCTCCCAAACTGTTTGTCTTTGTGTCACCGGCTTTACATAAAGAGCCGTTTCCACAGCAGCACCGACGCGCTTATTCATACGCCATTCCCGAACGGGTACAGGCTGATGGGATTCTGCTTCGTGTCCGTATAGAACTGGGCACAGAGGCGCATTCCAGCAACGCCCGACCTTTAATCCTCTAACGGCTGTCCATGCACTGCTACTAGTTGGTGTAGGGCTTGTGTTTCTGACCTTTCTTGACCTCAAAGTGCCAAAATCTGAGTCCTGACGTGCTGCGTTCAGGTCAAAAACGTCTTAGAACATTCCCAAAATCAGATGGCACCTGTTCTGGGGAGGGATACGAAGTTATGTCGCCGAGTTCATGTAACTTACGGCAGAGAAATCGAATCAGTGCTTCAAACTCGTGAGTGATTAAGAAGCTTTTCCAAAAAGATCAGGAGACGCGGTACACTAAACGCATCTTATTTCTTGTGCTGAAAGCTGTAATGGCATCCCAAGGTGATCTGAAAACCAGGCGCTACTCCGTCCGTCAGCCCAGCTCATGTTTCCCCTGACGAACGTGATTAAACCAAGTTTAGAGTGCGTAGAGTTTGGCAACGCAGTTGGACAGAGGAGCAAACATATCAGCACGGTTGTTTTCATGCTGGTTGTTAAGTCTTGCAGCTGAACACAGCAACCAAACGATTTTCTCTACTAATGAAAATCCACATGGAAAAAAAACGTACAAACCTTTTCATGTCAGTAATCTATCCACTGCAGCTTTTTTGTTTTTCCACTAAGCAAATTTGGTACCTGGAAACTGGTACATCTTTAGTCCTCGTTTTCTTGCGGTTCCAAACGAACCGAGTAAGGACTAAACTGTGACGTCTAAACCTTGCAAAGCGCCGATTGGCATTTGGAAAAATCTCCATAGTAGTTAGTCTTTGTTTTTATCAGAGACAGTATGGTGGTCTTTTGAAGAGGTGCAAACCTTCCTTGGATTGGTGGCCAAATAAAGAATCCAGAGAGGTGCTACACTATATGGCCAAAAGTTTGTGGACACTCCCTCTAATCATTTTGCATTTATGTCATTTAGCAGACGCCCTTATCCGGACTTACAACTGTTACAGTCTTACAATCCAAGTATTTGTGGGTTAAGGGTCTTGCTCAAGGACCCAACAGTGGCAGCTTAGTAGAGGTGGGATTTGAACCCTCAACCTTCTGCTCCAGAGTCCAGTACCTTAACCACTAGGCTGCCACAGTCCCTAATTACTGCGCGCTGCTATTTCAACAATCACCTTTAACACTTTCATAACATAAAGCAATATGACACATTCATAGGTTTCCACTTCCAATAAGTCAGTCCATCGACTTTCTGCTCTGCTGTCCCTAAACATAAAGAACTGGTTCGCCGACTTTGATTGCAAACTTGGCTGGCTTACTCAGAACCGTGACCTCAACTCCAACAGACACCTTGAAAATGCAGTGGAATGCCAAAAGAGCCGTATCGTCTAACGCCAGAACCAGACCTCACAGTCATGTCCCAAAATCTAGGCTGTTGTAAGAGCGGTGGCAAACTCCATACTAATACCCACGTTTCAGATGCAGTCTTTGGGCGACTACAAACTTTTGTCTATAGGGTGTATAAGAAATGTAAATGCAGATGGATGCAGGTAAACATATTCAAGCTCCTGGAACAAATAACATGGGTTAGTCTTTCTCCTAGCCTGAATATCTTCTCGTCCTGTCAGGTCAGGATTGTTTTAGCCTCTCTTCTCGAACTGGATGAGGTCCAGGCTTGTGAATCGTGTTTGAGCGTTCCACTGCTGTTCCAAATAATCCCTCAAGCTTTTTATGGGATTGCGGTCCAGTGATTTTGTTGGCCAGTCGATGTGTAATTTCAGACGTCGACCTGCCAGCGAATTCGTTGGATTGCGATTTGGCTTTGCTTTCCGTTTATATTTGCGTTTACAGCTTTTGGTTAGCCTCGGTCGGTTGACTTGTAGGTTTTAAAATTTTATCGGTCTTAAGTCGCTCTGGGTAAGGGCAGGCTTTGCAGTGCTGGGATTTTCGTCCAATAAAAGTATCAGGTCCATCAGACCGTCCTCTTAAGTGTCACGGCTTTGTGTCGCAACAGTACATGACTGTATGCTCTATAATTATTGTGAATCTCCAGAAATAAGGGATGCTGTGTAGCTGCTATTGTTCCATGCATGTTTTCTTGGGTATCTCTGACGCATTTAGGTTGGTTTTCTTGTGAAAATATCCTGTATATTTATGTTACAGTAGCCTAAAAATACTATGTGACTACGATACTGTCTGGTCAACGTCCATTTTGGGTTTTTGATTCAAAAACGCAATGCAGTCGTTAAATGGTGCTGCCTTTGTTGGCAAAACCGAATATCCTAATTCCTGCGTACAAAACGCCAGCACCAGAAGACAGGATACGCAGGAAATGGCTCGGATACGAATCCCTAAATCGTCATCCCTAAACCAGCAGAGCACTGCCAGCTGCTGACATCCTGCTGGCTGAATCCCTCCCCACCCATGTCTGGGTTGAAATGTACCTCGTCTTAAACGTGTTTTTGCTGATCCTAGACCAGATTTCTGGTCCGTCTGGATAATTAGCAGGATCTGACGGGTGGAAATGAGGTTAGAAAAATGGCAGCTGCAGCAGCCCTGACAGAGACTGATGGCTTCGGGTCTTCAGTTCGCCGGTGACCCATTTGGCTGCTCCATTCTTTATTTCTCTGAAATGGCTCTCTCAGGCTCCGATGAACTCGCGTCTGGATGCGTTTGGCGCGTCTGAAAAGAGCCCCGTTTCGCTGCGTTCCGCCATACGGATCGATTCTGAAAGGCTGGTGGAGAGCAGATTGTGTCTGCTAACGCTAACATGAAGTCCAGTGACCCGGAAGAGCGGTGGGGCTGGTGGACGAGGAGCCCTGAGGCTCTGGCAACCGTCTGTCTGCTCGTACCAGGGCCAGACGTTTCTAAGTACAGACATTCTAAGATTATCTCGGTCACCGGTTTTAGCTCGGAGCGCACGTCCAATCTTTCCGACCCAGGATCGGTGGCCTGTATTTAAGCCGTCCTTAATATTCACCCATTCAACTGCTCTGAGATGGGTGGCCACGTCCTCTGAAATCCACTCCCTCTAAAATATGCTAACACGCAGCCGGTCGAGCATGCTGCGACTCATTGCTCTGCAGTAACCCATTTGGCAGGCTGAAGCTGTATCCAGTAGCATAACCTCGGTCTGCTCACACTTTCTCACGACCCCAACACACACACACACACACAGCGTGACTGTGAATAGCACTCGAGCATGCCACTCTTCATGCGGCTTCAGTCATTAAGCGTTCAGCCTGTTTAAGTACAGTGTTGTGTTAGTCAGTAAACAGTCATTATGCTATAAATAAGGGGAGTCCTTCCACACACATTAAAGGGAAACTTCAAACAGATCCAGCCATAACCCTGTGCATGATCGCAAAACAAGTAGTTACATGATTTAACAGGCCGAGAATATGTTCACCCAAAACTTTCTCATCAGTTGAACCCTGTCATCGTTACGTTCAGTCAATAAGCACTGAGAATACAGAGCCAGTGTGTTTACTAATCCGATAACTGCAGAAAATCAGATCAGTACGGAAGTCTGATAATGACTCGGGTAATAATCGGATTTCTACTTTGCGACCAGCCAATAATCTCACAGAATCATGTGACGTAAACTTCAAACTTTGATATTAAATCATCAGATTCTTCATTTTCTCGAGCATATCCTGCATTCCAGAGTCTGCACAGAGCCATTTCGCTGCCTTAATTCCATTCCTCGGACTAGGCCACTAGTAGATTTGTTACTTCAGCATATATCATATATTGTCAACGACTGCATCCTAATCTTTTCCTAGAGATCTTCATTCCAATCTTTGCATCTCTTAGCCTTTTCACCCTGTTCCCTTTCTGAAAAAGGTTTCTTGGCTGCTACCCTTCCAAAAAAGATCATTCCTGATCAAGCTTCTTTGGGCTTCTAGCGTCTGATACTTCCATTGCTCACTAAATAATTCTCGCTGTAGCCCATAGAAGCTGTTTTCAGTTTTTATAATACTACATACACATTTTCTTTGTTTTCTGGTTGTTTTCTAATAAAGAGGTGGATAAATGATTATATGTGGTCATTAGACTTGCTAAAACAATCTAATCTTATGTAAAGGTGGCCTAACACTTTTGCACAGTACTGTATAAACTTGGTAAACACACACAGGCAACACACTACGAATATAGTAACACAAACTGTGAGGTGTGGCCTGTGTGAAAGTTTATACAGTACTGTGAAAAAGTCTTAGGCCACCGTTAGATTAGATTAAATTAGATACACCATTGGTCTCGCAATTCTTATGACCATAGATAATGATTTCTCAGTCTCTTTCTATCCTTGAGGAAACATTCTGGTCCTCAGAATGATGTGTAAACTTGGTAAACGCACACAGGTCACACACCGCAGTTTGTGTTACTGTGTTTGTGGGGACCTGCTATTCACAGAGTACTAGAGTAACTGAATAACTCTAAACCTATCCTGCTAACCTCAAACCCAAGACCTGCTGGACGCCGGCAAAAACTGTGCACATTTCCATTAGCGTCAGCATCAAGTCTCGCTACCACACACACACACACACACACACACACACACACACTCAGCATGGCAGCTGGTTGATGAATTAGCCAATATGGGAAAGTGACACTGATGGATGCGTTTCATGCTTTCCGCCTTCGCTAGTCATGCACGCCGCGGCCCGTACGCACTTCTCACCCGGTCAGGCGTCGTAACCGCGCGAGAGTTAAGCAAATGTTTGCGCGCTCTCAGGATTAGAAAACGCGTCTGACATGAACGCAGCTGGGAGTTCTTTATACTGACATAAGATCAATCCCATTGTGCTGCGGACCTCTTATTCCATCCATCAGCCTCCTGGATCGATCGGGAGCCAGTTCATTGCTCCCATCCCCCTCCCCTCGACTTCGTTACTTCCTCATCCACAGCTCTCCATCTTTCCTTTCAAACAGCCTCTCAAAAGAAGTGGGGCTGTTCTGACAGGCTGATTACACCCCCAGCACACACTGGGCAGTCTCGGCCCTCCTCGGCTGGTCTCGTAAAGAGGGCCGTCCGAACGGGGGGAGCCAGAGCCCCTCCGGTTGGGATGGTCCGTATTGTACGTGACATACTGACCGTGCGAACTCCTGGCCTCGGGGTCAGAAACACAGACGGTAATCGGATTTCTCACTGGTGTGACTTGCTGTGGAGAAGCTGTGAATGGTCAGGTCTGAAGGTCCTACGTTGACAGACTAATATGATACAGACTCTACTTGATGTAATTCAGGAACATAGAATGGATTTCCTGTCTAAGTTTCAGACGGATATTGACTCGCTTTGTAGAGACAAATGACGTTGATGTCATTTATTGCTCCTATTTGGTTATTAAGCAGATACCTTTATCTAGAGCGACTTAGAACTGAGCTGAGGGCTTAGAGTTTTAGGGTGTACTCACTCTAAGCGATATGTACCGTGCCCGAGCATGTTCATTTGGCTAGTGCAGTGGTTCTCAAAGGCAAATGAAAGCTGTTACACTTGTGAAAATGCGTGGGTCGGGCTCACATATTCTTATTTCCAAAAGGGGGGCACTGCGGAAAACGTCTGAGGACGACTGGACTAGTGTGATCACTCCCAGGCACAGTTTTCCTTTCCTTAAGGCACTGTTCCGCATTTCCTTAATCACATCCTCTGCTATTTAAAACCCTTGTCTGAGGAGAGTTTTTTGAACCGAGTTCAAGCCTTTATTCCCTAAACTTTGTTAGTTCACTATCTTCAGTCTCTGGCCCAGTCCTAAGTGAACCTTCTTGGTCAAAATCTGAAAGTGCAGGGCTCACCCTGAACATTTTATTGGCTGAAATCTTGGCGCATCAATAGTATGCGAGTGTCACTGGAGGCCGTAGCTGCTGCAGCTTTAATCGCGTTTAATAGGAGGGTAAGAGCTTTCGCTGTTCGCTTCATGGATCCGAAGATCAATCCGCCTTAAGTGTAATGTATTTCACTTACATTCCTGAGCTGTGGATGTGGGTTTGATCCGAAAACTCTCAAAGCTCTCATCCCTCTGCTCTTACTCATCACGCATTTAATATCAATATCTCAGTATTCGGTGTTGCCCAGAGGAGCCTGGTTTCCCCTTTTAAGTCTGAATTCCTTTAAGGTTTCTCTGAAAATGTTTCCTTTGCTGTTGTCATCTTACTCATTACGTGCAGCCCCAGATCTTTGGAAATGCTTTATGGTGACGTTTGTTGGTAAAATGCTACACAGTTAATTGAACAGAATAAGAGAAAAGGCAGGACCTTGTGACCATCGGGTCTGTGTGGAGTACATTTCATATTGGCAGTGTGTCGAGGCACAGTGTAATCGAAATAAACTATATCAGCAGCGTAAGACTTGATTGGTGGCCAAGCACTGGCACTGAATTCAGTGAGAAGGTGGGATCAATGATTTCTAGTCTCCTCACATTCCAGAAGCTGAAAATATGTTGGGGCAAAAAAAACTCGGTCTCTGTGGCTGACCCGGCTCTGTAAACAGGAGAAAAATAACAGACTGTGGTAGCAGACAAACGTCGACCTACAAGCAACAAGGAGATGTGAAGATACGAAACAGCTTATTGAGAAATCACTGACGTTAATCTGAGCGCTGAGCTTCCACTGGCAGAGTTTATTTGTGCGTTAATTCTTCAGTTTATCGTATATTTATTTAGCCCGAGGTCAGGTTCAGTTTTCCTCAGAATGCACCCCTCTTGCTGGAAGCCAATACACCAAGGACTAGTGGTAAATGTTTGAAATTCTCTGGCTCTGTGGACCGAGTGTGTATGTGGGATTCCCCTTTCAGACGATGGGACTCATTACAGGAAATGGAGGGTGTTCTACTTTCTCCACTAATGGAAGTTGACAGGGGGCCGTTAGCCTTTCCATGCTACGCTACCTCTGTTTTGTTCCCATTGCTCTTCTCCCCCTCTGGTCGTTCTCTGCCTTCAGTCTGAATGCTGCCCCTCCAGATGCCAAAATACCAAAAGTTCATTACAGTTCTGCCAAAACCGCCTAGGAGACCAAGATTAAGATGAGCTCTCAATTTTCTCCAGAGACTCGTTCCCCAAATCAACAATAGCCCCTAAAACAATGGAGGCGACCAGTTTTGGAAGAAACCTGTCATCTGCTGTTAGCTCAAACACTGAAGCACTGTTGCTCATTTCTTTTCTTCTTTTTTTTTTTTATTGTCTCGTTCCCACCAAGACGAGACGGGAACAAAAGTGAGAGCGGGCGCGTCTGACATTCCTTAAAGCTCTATTGAGTTGTCTAATGAACCTCGACTGGCCTGTATCTCGGTCCGTCTTGGCTAAATGCCGCTCCTGTCTCGCCTTCTCTGCATGTAATTAATTTGAAGGCTGTAATTGGTGACGAATCGGCGCATGCTGAACTGCTGAGGTTTGTTGCTGAGGAGCAGTGTCGGGACGTAACAGAGCTCCGCTTCTACATGGGTCTTCCAACTCGGGATGAAGAGAGACACTTTTGACTTTTAATTGGCTGCAGTCTCCTCGCACTCCTTTTTTGACTTATCTGGAGTTAATGAGCTCACATTTTTCTTGGAATCGCATTTGAAAGAATTGATTTGCCCTTGACCTTATCTTTCCTGGCTTTGCCTTTTCCAGTGAAGAACAGGGAGGCTTTGGTTTGTTTTACCCAGTTGATGTGGGAATCGGTTTTATGTGCTGATAAGGAATAAACATTCATATTTTAGAGAAGCACACGGCCAAAAACTGTGATAAGCAAACAGAGGCTGCAAATCCTGACCCGCCTCCGATCTGCCCTATTTCAGAAGGACTCAAGGCCTTAATCCATTAAGGCTGCTTCCATCCCCTCCCACCTCAGGGGGAAAGGGGTGTGTTTACAGGAGGATGCCAGACGTCATGCGAGGTCTTAAAGGTCTGCAGATCCCTCAGATTTTCTCACTTGGCACGAACCAGGCACAGACCCAGACTTATCCAGTCCTTCTGTAAATCTCTTTTACTCTATCTGAATACACAGCCATGCCCCTTACTTAACCCCACTCCTCCTATCCAGGAATTCATTGGGTGCAGGTGGAACTAGGCCCTGGACAGGACAGAAGTCAGGAGAACACTATGACCTCAATGTTAAATTTTTACATGAGGAGAATGTTGACACTGAAACCACCTCTTTGAGGCCGCGAGTGTTGGCACCAAAAACTAGCTGAGACTGAAAGTGTCGAATCTAAAACCTCCTCTTTGGGACTGTGAATGTCAGGTACATTCAGGCAACAAGTGTCAGAGCTAAACATCATTCAGGCTGTGAGTTTTGGAGCTAAACCTCGACTTTGAGACTGAGCTTCTGAGCTAAACCTTGCAGACTGTCAGAACTAAAGCTCATTCAGGTGGCGAGTGTTGGAGCTAAATCTTTTGAGAATGCAAGTTTCAGGGCTAAACTTCCTCTTTGAGACCGCGAATGTCAGAGATAAATTCAGCTAGCAAGGGTGGGAGAAATTCAGGCTGTGAGTGTTGGAGCTGTGGAGCTCTTTGAGACTGAGTGTTTTAGACCTGAACCTCCATTTTAAGACTTCGAGATTCAGAGTTAAACCTCTTTGACACAGAGTTTCGGAGATTAACCTCCTCATTCAAGTGTCAAGAGCTAAACCTCATTTTTGAAACTGCGAGATTCGGAGCTAATCCTCTTTGAGAATGTAAGTTTTGGAGCTAAACCTCCTTGATGAAACTGCGAGATTCAGTGATTACACCTCCTGTTTAAGACTTCGAGACTCAGAGCTAAACCTACTCTGAGAATGCAAGTTTCAGTTCTAAACCTCCTCTTTGAGACTGAGTTTCAGAGTTTAACCTCATTTTTGAGACTGAGTTTTAGAGCTAAACCTCTTTGAGACTGAGTTTTAGAGCTAAACCTCTTTGAGACTGAGTTTCAGAGCTAAAGCTCCTCTTTGAGACTGAGTTTCAGAACTAAAGCTCCTCGTTGAGTCTGAGTTTCGAAGCTTAACCTCCTCTTTGAATCTGGGTTTCGGAGCTAAGCTTCCTCTTTGAGATGATGAGTTTCGGAGCTAAAGCTCCTCTTTGATACTGAGCTTCAGAGCTAAACATCCTCTTTGAGACTGAATTTTGGAGCTAAACCTCCTCTGAGACGCTGAGTTTCTGAGCTAAATCTCCTCTTTGAGACTGAGTTTCAGAGCTAAACCTCCTCTTTGAGTCTGAGTTTTGGGGGTAAACCTCCTCTTTGAGACTGCGTTTCAGAGCTAAACCTCCTCTTTGAGCCTGAGTTTTGGGGGTAAACCTCCTCTTTGAGACTGCGTTTCAGAGCTAAACCTCCTCTTTGAGACGCTGAGTTTTCAGAGCTAAACCTCCTCTTTGAGACTGAGTTTTTTTAAGAGCTAAACCTCCTCTTTGAGACTGAGTTTCAGAGCTAAACCTCTTTGAGACTGAGTTTCAGAGCTAAACCTCCTTCTTTGAGAATGAGCTTTCAGAGCTAAACCTCCTCTTTGAGTCTGGGTTTCGGAGCTAAGCCTCCTCTTTGAGATGATGAGTTTTCGGAAGCTAAAGCTCCTCTTTGAGACTGAGCTTCAGAGAGCTAAAGCTATTCTTTGAGAGACTGAGTTTTGGAGCTAAACCTCCTCTTTGAGTCTGAGTTTTGGGGGGTAAACAAATCCTCTTTGAGTTTTAAACCTGAGTTTTCAGAGCTAAACGTCCTCTTTGAGTCTGAGTTTCAGAGCTAAACGTCCCTCTTTGAGTCTGGGTTTCGGAGCTAAACCTCCTCTTTGAGAATGAGCTTCAGAGCTAACCTCCTCTTTGAGTCTGAGTTTTGGGGGTAAACCTCCTCTTTGAGACTGAGTTTCAGAGCTAAACCTCTCTTTGAGCCTGAGTTTTTTGGGGGGTAAAACCTCCTCTTTGAGACTTTGCGTTTCAGAGCTAAACCTCCTCTTTGAGACGCTGGATTTGCAGAGCTAAACCTCTTTGAGACTGAGTTTTCTTGTGGAGCTAAATCCTCCTCTTTGAGACTGAGTTTCGGAGCTAATCTCCTCTTTGAGACTGAGTTTTCAAGAGCCTAAACCTCCTCTTTGAGAATGAGCTTTCAAAGCTAAAACTCCTTTTTTTTTTGAGACGCTGAGTTTTCAGAGCTAAAGTTCCTCTTTGAGTCTGGCATTCGGAGCTAAGCCTCCTCTTTGAGATGATTGAGTTTTCGGAGCTAAAGCTCCTCTTTGGAGACTGAGTTTCAGAGCTAAACCTCCTCTTTGAGCCTGAGTTTTGGGGGTAAACCTCCTCTTTGAGACTGCGTTTCAGAGCTAAAAAACCTCCTCTTTGAGACGCTGAGTTTTCAGAGCTAACCTCCTCTTTGAGGACTGAGTTTTCAGAGCTAAACCCCTCCTCTTTGAGACTGAGTTTTTTTTTTTTTAGCTAAACCTCCTCTTTGAGACCTGAGTTTCAGAGCTTAACCTCCTCTTTGAGAATGAGCTTCAGAGCTAAAACTCCTCTTTGGAGACTGAGTTTTCAGAGCTAAACCTCCTCGTTTGGAGTCTGGGTTTCGGAGCTAAGCCTCCCTCTTTGAGATGATGAGTTTCGGAGCTAAAGCTTCCTCTTTGAGACTGAGCTTCAGAGCTAAAGCTATTCTTTGAGAGGACTGAGTTTTTGGAGCTAAACCTCCTCTTTGAGTCCTGAGTTTTTGGGGGTAAACATCCCTCTTTTGAGTCTGAGTTTCAGAGCTAAACGTCCCTTTGAGTCTGGGTTTCGGAGCTAAACCTCCTCTTTGAGAATGAGCTTCAGAGCTAACCCTCCTCTTTGAGTCTGAGTTTTGGGGGGTAAACCTCCTCTTTGAGACTGACTCTGCGTTTCAGAGCTAAACCTCCTCTTTGAGCCTGAGTTTTTGGGGGTAAACCTCCTCTTTGAGACTGCGTTTCAGAGCTAAACCTCCTCTTTGAGACGCTGAGTTGCAGAGCTAAACCTCTTTGAGACTGAGTTTCTGAGCTAAATCTCCTCTTTGAGACTGAGTTTCGGAGCTAAATCTCCTCTTTGAGACTGAGTTTCAGAGCTAAACCTCCTCTTTGAGAATGAGCTTCAAAGCTAAAACTCCTTTTTGAGACGCTGAGTTTCAGAGCTAAAGTTCCTCTTTGAGTCTGGGTTTCGGAGCTAAGCCTCCTCTTTGAGATGATGAGTTTCGGAGCTAAAGCTCCTCTTTGAGACTGAGCTTCAGAGCTAAAGCTATTCTTTGAGACTGAGTTTTGGAGCGAAACCTCCTCTTTGAGACGAGTTTCGGAGCGAAACCTCCTCTTTGAGACGAGTTTCAGAGCTAAACCTCTTTGAGACGAGTTTCAGAGCTAAACCTCCTCTTTGAGACTGGGTTTCAGAGCTAAACCTCCTCTTTGAGACTGAGTTTCAGAGCTAAACCTCTTTGAGACGAGTTTCAGAGCTAAACCTCCTCTTTGAGACTGGGTTTCAGAGCTAAACCTCCTCTTTGAGTCTGAGTTTTGGGGGTAAACCTCCTCTTTGAGACTGAGCTTCAGAGCTAAACCTCCTCTTTGAGACGCTGAGTTGCAGAGCTAAACCTCCTCTTTGAGTCTGAGTTTTGGGGGTAAACCTCCTCTTTGAGACTGCGTTTCAGAGCTAAACCTCCTCTTTGAGTCTGAGTTTTGGGGGTAAACCTCCTCTTTGAGACTGAGTTTCAGAGCTAAACCTCTTTGAGATGAGGAGTTTTGGAGCTAAAGCTCCTCTTTGAGACTGCAAATTCCGGCGCTGTCAGAGCTAAACCTTTTTGAGACTGCAAGTGTCAGAGCTAAACCTGACGTTTAGATGGCGAGTGTTGAAGCTAAACCTCCTGTTGGAGATAAACCTCCTAATTCTGGTGGCAAGGGTCGGAGTTAAACCTCCTCATTGAGACTGCGAATATTGGATCTAAACTTCATTCAGGTGGCAAGTGTCGGGGCTAAACCTCCTCGTTGTCAAGGAGTTCCGTGTCTGCTTTTTTGATTAGGAACCTTACAACTTTGTGAATCCAGATCATGAGAAGTGAGAACAGTTGAAGCTCTTGTTGCTCGTTGAATGGGACATAATCTCGAGTTAGGATGCATATCCTTCGATCCTCTCTCATACCGTGGTATTTGAATCCCAGCTCGTGGTTTCAGAGTGTGTGAATTGTGTTGCTGTTGCTAATCAAAGTCTTGTGATGAGACTAGCAGATGGAGCAGCCACCTCTGTGCCTGTTTAGCCTCGAGTGAATAGCTATTCATCAGAACCATTTAGGTTTGCTTACGCTCGTCGTGTTTAGAGCGAATCTGGCTTTTCTGTTTAGCTATGAAATCTAACTCGGAGCTGAAAAGGGACGACTGATGCTGTTTTTCCTCCGTGTAGTCATTAAGCATGCATGTATTTATTTATGCTGTTTGGCTGGAACGATGCTGCTACATACTCTGTTCGGGCCGTGAAAGCCGGTTTCTTTTGATTAGGTACATGAGCACCGAGCGCGAGCTGGAGAGCGACATAACAGCTGGAACTGAATTTCAATAGAGCTAATTAGAGTGAATAATGCGCCGAGATAACGGAGGAAGGATATTGTGGTCGCGCCGATTCCAGATACCCTGGCAGACCCGGTGACTCGCACGCATCTCCAGGGGAAAAGCTGCCCTTTATGATGATTTCTGTTTGGCTTTATCAGACAGAGGTAGCATTAAGGTCCAGAGGATATTTATACCATATTGGATGACGTGCTAATGGACCAGGGATTAAGACGGAACCTCAGTGGTGGCAGCTAGATGTTAATGTTTTTATAGCTTGAGAGAATGACAGAAAGGCTGGAGTGTGCTGACAAGAAACGTCATTCATTAGTAAAGTGAAATTTTGGCAAGTGAAAGACAAGAAAAGAACATCAGATTGGACAACAGAGCGGAGAAGAACTCCGATAGTGACCTGATGGAGCTTACAGAGCAAAGCTTTGAACGTGGAGCTCTCTGAATGGCTTTGTGTGCCTTTTGGCTCAGATTGGACCCTCTATCTGGTTGGGGCAGTCCTGTCTTGACTCTCCTTTGAAAGACAGGTATTAAAAGTTGTGTACAGGTGTGTTTAACATCCATCCGATCAACGTTTGTTTGCATGAACGCCCGAGGTCTTAAAATTCTAATACTCTGCAGATCCATCGGTTGGTGTGTTTACAGACTTTTTTGTGTACGTTCCTTGTGTTTGTGTAAGGATGACATTCCTCTACTTACAGTGGGGCAAAAAAGTATTTAGTCAGCCACTGATTGTGCAAGTTCTCCTACTTCGAAAGATGAGAGAGGTCTGTAATTTTCATCATAGCTACACTTCAACTTATGAGAGACAAAATGAGAAAAAAAATCCAAGAAATCACATTGTAGGATTTTTAAAGAATTTAATTGTAAATCATGGTGGAAAATAAGTATTTGGTCACCCACAAACAAGCAAGATTTCTGGCTTTCACAGACCTGTAACTTCTTTTTTAAGAAGCTCTTCTGTCCTCCACTCATTACCTGTATTAATGGCACCTGTTTGACTTCGTAATCTGTAGGACAACTTGCACAATCAGGGGCTGACTAAATACTTTTTTTCCCCACTGTATTTGTAAGCTGTAAATGGTGTGTAAGTGTATGCGCCTGTCCTATTGTAAGTAGTACTCCTTTGTTTTGTGTATTCTCTCTAACCTATGACTCTACAAACTGGTTCCCATTCCCTCGTCGGTTCATCTGACCGATCTTCCATGTCGTTCCTAATGCTGTCTGTCAAACAAAAGCATCAGGTCCATCTGACCTTTCCGTACCTTATTTGCAAGCTCCACTGGTAAAGTGTTCTTGTTAATGTAATCATCCATTTTAGAAGAAGCTCTACCCAGTGATCCTGAGATCTTTTCCTTTGCATCATCTCCTCTCTGCTCTTTGTACGCTACAGTCCTCCAGTGTGCCGTGACCCCCTGACTTCATGCCTCTGCTGCACTCCTGCTGAACTCGGGCGCTCCCTCCCTGTGTTCCTGCACTGCAGCCTAATTAGATCCCGTATCCATCTCGCACAGACTCTCGCTTTCTTCTATTTACAGCTCAGTACAATAGCTCGGTGTCTAAGCATGGTATGCTGCAGGGCCGTACAGACACACACTTCGTTCCTACC
Organism: Ancistrus triradiatus; assembly: GCA_025084515.1. Taxonomy (NCBI): domain Eukaryota; kingdom Metazoa; phylum Chordata; class Actinopteri; order Siluriformes; family Loricariidae; genus Ancistrus; species Ancistrus triradiatus. The sequence goes on from JAJAGP010000156.1 coordinate 349,648, forward strand.
ATCGAGATGAAAATAATGCGCAGAACTACGATAATAAAGTACACGGTTACAAGTCTTGCTCTCGCTTTGAGAATGTATTTTATGATCAACAGTTCATATTCACGTAAGACACTGCCAGCGTCAGATTTATTTCTATAGCGCTTTACAGTGGAGCATTATCTCAGAGCAGTTCTGTCATTTTCTGTTATCTTTTAATATCTAAGCCCAATCCCAAATTGAGCAAGCCTAGGGCGACAGCGGAAAGGAATATCCCTAAATTTTATAAGGAAGAGGGACTGTGGTAGCCTAGTGGTTAAGGTACTGGACTCTGGAGCAGAAGGTCCAGGGTTCAAATCCCACCTCTACTAAGCTGCCACTGTTGGGTCCTTGAGCAAGTCCTTTAACCCACAATTGCTTGGATTGTAAGACTGTATAAGTTGTAAGTTGCTCTGGATAAGGGCGTCTGCTAAATGACATAAATGTAAATGGGAGAAACCTTGGGAGGACCGAGACTCAAGAAGGGGGGTGCTGAAGCAGCTGAGCTTTTGCCCTCTCTCACAACTCTCACACACGACTGGCCCTAAATAACGAGTCTGAACTAAAATGAGCATGCACCTGTCTCAGAGGACAGATTCCCAACCACAGATTTTATTTCAAATCCAGTGACATTTAGCTTCGAATTTTATTTTTAGCTCTAAAAAAATTCGAGGTCTGGACTTCATAGCTGGCTGACGTGTTCAGTTTGAGCAGCAGCATAGTGTCAATGAAAATGTCAGTCATGTGGCATCATTCCTCCAGAGATCTGTCAGCACAGAGTTTGCACTTAATAATCCCATAACTGCAGAAAATCTGATTTTGTCACTAATCAGATCGAGTTGGACATGCACTTAGGTGATAGTTAGATTTCTACTTTGCAGCCAGCCAATAATCTTACAGAAAGATGTGACGTTAAATTCAAACTCTAATATCAAATAATCAAAATCTTTATTCCCTCGAGCATATACTGACTGCTAAACCGTGGTTCAGGGTTGCCAGATCCCACTATAAATAGAATATGTCAGGTCTAGGGAAAAAGCCCAAATGAAGCAAGAACATGAGGACCTGGCAACCATGTTTACTTCTGCTAGCCGCTTCCACTTAATGAAAGCAGGTTGAAATCGGGCTATGCGAATACACTCGCCGAGAAATCCGAATACTGGGAAAAAATCCAGCTCTGAGCATGCTGTGTAAACATGAGCACTTGATAATATAATCGGATAACTGCAGAAAACTGATTATGATTGGATTATTAAGCGCATGTAAAGCACTGGCTGTCTGTGACGCATCTGTAATAGCAATTTCAAACGAATGAAACACGAGCAAACCTTTCGGTTCTGTTTTTCAGCTCAAAAGTTTAAAGGTTTGGTTTTGGTTCCACCAAGAGCTTTTATTTCAGTACTAGTTAGTGCGGTATTTACAGTACTGGTATTGGTGTGTTCATTTTTCACACTGCTTAATGCCGATATGTTATTTTATTCCATATTTTATTTATCCGTTCATATTTACTTAGTTTCTGTTGTTTGAACTGCTACTCAGATTTATTGGACTAGATAAATAGTTTAGCTTACATTTATCATCTAAGCCATCCGAGCTGGTTTGGTCCCTTTTTGAGTCTTGGTCCTTCCAAGGTTTCTTTCTTACAATGTTTAGGGATTTTCCTTTCCACTGTCGCCCAAGGCTTGCTCAATTTGGGATTGGCCTTAGATATTAGAAGGTAATCTGAAATGATAAAGCTGCTTTGAGACCAGGCTCCATTGGAAAAAGCGCTATGGAGATAAATCTGACTTTACTTGACGTTTAAGCCTCTGATGTCTTGGCTTGAGAGCAGATCATTAACCAAAACTTCCTTCCAAAAACCAACCACCAGTTCGTTATCCATGCCCACTGTCTGCAGAAGTCCCTCGGGCTGTGTGGGTCCAATCCTCAAGAAGCTGTTATTAATGTACTCAGATGTGGCTGGATCTTCATCCCTCTGGTCTGGTTGTGTAGTGAGAGAGGAATGAAGCCAGCAGACTTTTCACTGTGCAAACACAGAACACCACCGTGTGTGAGTCTGTCTGAGGATGGATTGTGCTGGGGCAGTTGTTAAGGTACTGGACTGTTGACTCAGAGGTTGAGGGTTCCCAGTTGGCCACGATTGAGGCTTTTAACCCTTTATGCTTGGCTCATTCCCTGTATTGTTGTATTAAGTTCGTCTGCTGTGTGATGAGCGTGTGAAAATGACACGTCGGCTTTTCCTGCACGTTCATATTTTGTTACGGAGCTGTTTCTGCTAATGGGAGTGGGGTGTGAACAGCGCTGTTTTTGAGCTGAAATGGTGTGAAGATATGCAGCATGACATGTTGATATTGTCTGTGTTTTTACTCCAGGCTCCGTGTTTAAGCTTTATCGATCCAGACGCCCACTGGGGATCAGATTGTATTTTTATCCACACTCTGGACACAAAATGCTTAAAGAGCTCGTAGCAGGCTGTGTGTCTTGCTTCTCCATCTGTTCTCGTGACAGTGGCTACATAATGGTTTCGTGGCTTCCTGGTGAACATTTTTATGTAAATGAATTCCTAGGAAAATGTAGAAATGAAGGACTGACACTGATGTAGCTGATTTCCTGTAGACTCTAGCTGCTCTTCGTAGTATGAAATGAATGATTGGATTATTAAAGGAGAAATCTGGCCCGTGAATCCTCATACACCAGGATTTTATTTGGGTCCTGTACTGGGAATGAGCTGCCTCGCATCACATGTTTGTTATTTGTGTTGCTGCTGAAGCATGCGTGTGGAAGCTGGAGCGTGACTGAACTCCAAAAGCGCTCGCTCCGTTGTTGGTCTGTAGCTCATTAAACAGGAGCTGGACAGACCTTCCGTATCGCTGTCCTCCGTTTCATCCTCTCGGCAGGACAGGTAGGGCAGGCCTTTGGTACCGCGTTTGAACCCTCGCTAATTGGAATGAGCTAAGTGCCTTGTAGCCATATGGAGCTACCAGGGAGCTCTGTGGAGTTCTTGGCGCGGAGGGATTTCATGGTGCTCGGATTTTGTCGCTGCTTATTTGCAGGTGTTTTGTAATTTGTATCATTTTTTTATTAATCACCCACTTCTTTGTTTGCCTGGAAGCAATTTAAATCGGTGACGCTTTCTACTGCCAGGGTTTGGAGGCCACAACACCTTAGAAGGTCTGTACTCATACTGAATGGTTTAGAAAAATGCAAAGTGTTTGTTTTAAAGGCAGAACCCACAGATTTTCTGAATCTCAGCTCGAACACTCCAGAGCCTCGACTCGACTCGACTCGGCTAGTGACTGTGGGGATAAAGATGCAATAATGTCCCAGATCTTTTTATGGACATCTAATGCAATTGCAGTTTTGAGCACCAGAGGGCATATATCATATACAGCATATCGTCAGTTCTACGATGGAAACTGAAGAGAAAGGAGGGTTGGGATTTTTGCCACTGCACCTCCGAACTCTGCTTCTTCCTTCACACTATGGCCTTTGGCTCACCCAAATCCAATTCCTCCTTTTTACCAATCATGAACATCTTTCCACACATCGAACGAGACATTCACTGCACTGTACCACCTCTTCTCAATCTCCGAATCCTCTCGCACACCCCACAGGTATTTATAGGTAGAGCTTCCTCAAGAAGTGCCATCTGCAGGAGCCTGAAGTTACTACCACCCTAAATGCACAAAATGACTCCTCAGATGGTGAGGAAGGGCATTCCAAAGGTGAGGGGCAGCAGAGCAAATCTCCCATAGTGCAGTATTGGTTCTGGGAGGTTGGAGTAGATGGTTGTTGGACCTGAGAACTACATGGTTTAAGGATTATTGTATTGAATGCAAGATTGTGAGAAAATCGAATCGGGAACTTCAGGGATTCAAGACTAGACTTGGACTCTCACACCAGAGACTCGACTCGCGTGAAGCGACTCCTGAGCAGGTTTTGTAGACACACAGAAGTATGTTGATTTCTCATTTTTCCTTCCTTCCCTTTCTTTCTGTGTTGTTTGGCCAGGATTTGGTCTTCCTGTTTTGTCCTTTGGCTCCATACCTTTGTGAAATTGAAGACATTCCAAAGATTTAGACCTCAGATTTTTTTTCTTCTGCCAGCACAGGCAGCTGTGGTTGTGTCGAGATATTTGCAGTGGGATAAAATGTTCTTTGTCTACGAGGCCTGCAGACGTCAAGTCCAGTGTAGCTTAGCCTTTTCTCCCCTGTACTGAGACACGGCTTGGGGCGCCCGAGGGAAAGTCAACAACAAGCTCCAGATGAAGTTTTCAGACCAGGGGTTTGCGGTGGCGAGAATTTTGCTCGGATAGAAGGCCGGTGCTGTTTTAACGTGCGAGGGGCTAAAACAACAAGGTCAGACCGACTCGCTTTCATTTTCTTACTGGAGCTGCGTTTAGGCCGTGGATCACTGCGGAGATGGTGCTCAGTAGAAAAGAAACAGACTTGATGGTGAAGCATGGCATGAAATATAGGCTGTAGCAATGCATGGTGACACGATGCACCGCAATTAGATGGGATCGTCAATTGGCTTATATGATCTAATGTAATGCCAGTTTTTAAGACACATATTCCATTCTCAGTGAGAATCCTAAGTTCTTTCAGTTGCAGGGGACTAAAGTTTCTTTTCGTTTACTTATTTATATGAGAAAAGTACACACTTTTGAATTATTTTTCAGAAATAGAAAGGAATGTTTTCCCATGGTTATTTAAAATATGGTGAAGCTACTGTAAGATAAGTTAAGATGATGCTTTTATTGTCATTCTACAAGTACACAAAATTTGGATTGCTGCTCCAGAACGGTGCTAATCTACACAAAAACAGAATAAGTCAGTCACAAAGACTTTGTACTTCAAGATTAGGATTGCACTGAGATTAAAAAGAAATATTGGATATACAAATACCATACAGAGTATATTAGTACAGAGTATTGCACTGATAGAATGGGGCATTTTGTTTACAATTTTAAACCTAATGTTTTTTGTCAGTTCTTTTAAATGGAAGGGAGTAAAGTTTTATTCCTAAATATGCATAGTTTTTCCTGTTTACACTACAGAAATAAAAAAGGAACGTCTTTTGTCAAATGTAAAATCAATAGTCGTGAGCTCAGTATCGTGAATCGAGTTGAATCGTGAGCAGAGTGTATCGTTACACCCCTAGTGAAATATGATCTCCACTGGTTCAGTGGAGTTTAGAAGGAGAGGTTTTGGAGATGTAGAGCCTTCGGATGCAGAACCTGAACCTAACGGGAAAACGTTTGGACAATTGAATGGAATGACTTCACCGTCCCCTCCCTCAGCAGGTGGGCGTTTCCACAGGATGTCTAATTAATTAATTCAGCCAGACGTCCATAAGTTCCAAATGCAAACTCTCCCACAGGGCAGGTGCCTCATTTATTCTCGTCTGTCCACCCAAAAATAGACAAAGTGTCCATGAGTCACTGTGAGAGTTCCTTCCCCTTTTGGCCCAGGGTGAAACAGGACGAGTTTGGTGCGAGTTCATAGACGTTCACATCTACGAAACTAGAAAAAGGATTGTGACAGTCACGGTTCTGCTGTCCTTTGTTAACCCCGAGTCTTTTAGTATGACTGAGGGACGAATGCACTTCTAACCCCAGCTGTCTTTCACCAAAAGCTGCAGATTAACTTAGAACGGGTTGATTTCTAAGATTCTGGTCTCATTTGCACAGCCACCGAGGGAAACTCTGTACAAAAGCTAATTTCTGCACCTTTTCACTTGTTTTGTTGTCTATTCAGGTCTTTATCCGCTTATCTCTCCTCTCTGTGTCGTCTTTGTACTAACGACAACGAGCGAGTGAATTCCTCGGGGTGAGGCTAAATGTGTTTCTGTGTTTCACCGGAGTTAAGGCAGGGCTCTCCAGATCTGATTTGTACCCAGATTAGATTAGTCCGTTTGGAACCAGCTCTGATGCAGCTGCAGGCTCTGTGTGTTTGTGCGAGTTTACTTCCTTCTCCTGTTGGAGCTACATGCATTTGTCCTTCTGTTTTGCATCATATCTGTGTGTGTGTGTGTGTGTGTGTGTGTGTGTGTCAGCAAATTCAGGATGTTGTCATAGGTTATTTTGGTTCTGGGTCTTGTTGGGGTTTAAAGCAGAAGGGTGTGATTTCTGCAGGGGATGGCGTTCCTCCCATTTCTGCCTAAATCTGTTCCAGATCCTCTTCCCAGTTCTCGTCCGTCTCTCTTAAGGTTACAGCAGCTAGGGCTGACATGATGTGTATCAGACGGACGCAGTCTTTTCCTCAGCTCTTAATTTCTTCTATGAAATGACCAACAGAAATGATAAGTGACGAAGTAAATGATGAAGTAATGAAACGATGGATTTCACCAAAAATCAAGAACCTATCAGCATTAACTGGACATGTAAACAGTAACAGGGATCTCTGGGCTTTCTCTTACAGTTCTGTCTGTAAGGGTTCCTAAGAAAACTAAACACGAAAACTAAACGTGGTAGTGTTAAGGCTCGAACGATTTATAAGGCTGAATGTAGCCTCTTTGCCTTTCCCAAATCTCGCCGTCTCCGGGGTCTCCTGGCGTGTGAGCGTGCAATACCTGCTGATGATCTAATTATGCCAGGTGCCATCAAAGAGAATGAGCCGTTTGGGTTTTTGGAAAGGAGGTTATACCCAAATGAGTACCATTTAATTAAAATTTGTTTATTAATATTTCTAATGGTGCTGGATCCACACACATAGGTGCCGCATGCGCTCCAAATATGGGCGGGATCCGGATCAAATGTAGCACGTAACAATGGACTCCGCTCACGATTGGAGTCCACGATGTGATTTTCCAACAATCCAACAATTTTTTATAACTGTAAACAGTGCAGTGAAAAGCACATTTTTAAACAAAAAGCCTTCAGTCCTCTGAAATGAAGAGAAATGACTAGAAACTTTAAAAGGTTTATAATTGTAAACAAAATGTTCTAGCTTCACCACATCTTAAATAACCGAGTGAAAACATTTCTTCTTTGTCTGAAGATTAACAATGCAAAATAATGTCTGCTTTCCTTGTATAAAAATGTAAACTAAAAACGTTTAGTGCCCTGCAATTAAAATACATGACTAGAAATTTTTTATTCAAAATCTTATGTTGTAGCTCTACATCTTAAATAAGAGTGACAATGTTCCTCCTTTATTTCTGAAGAGTAACTCAAAATAATGTGTACTTTTCTCGTATAAAAACGCAAACAACAATCATCTTTAGTCCCTGCGATTAAAAGAAATTAGACGGCATTTTTAGCGCATTTGGGAGCAGGACGCCCTCTGGTGTTCAAAAAATGCATCCGCATTAGTTGGCGTAATAAACAGAACATGTGAGCGTCAGTTTCCATGATGCATCATGACACCCCTGCTAGAATGTCCTGAAATGTCAGACAGCTGCACAATAAACTGTTCACTTACCAGCTGCTGAAATTCCGTTGCTAAAAACGCGGGGTTTACGACGATTCTGGACAAAGTTTTGTCACATGGCTCATAAGATATGCTAGGCGGTACTTCCATAACGTGTTTGTTGCACTTCAGTGAAGTAAAGCCGTCCTTTAGACCTCTCCGTGCAGAAACGCAGTGGTCAGAGACGGCTGTAGGGTTTTTTTGCTTGTTCCCTAGTATTCCTAAAAGTGTTTTTCTTAAAGTACTGAAATTGAGCATCTTTTTGTGGTTCTCTTTAGTACAGAGAGACTTCAGTCGCTGCTTTTTCTCCCTGAAGCCTACACTTGAATTTAGTCCTGAATTAATTCCAATCAGCTGTTAAGCTACACTGTGTAGTTTGCAAACCAGTGAAATGCCCTGTCAGAGAGATAATGAAGTGCAATCAGAGCGCTGAATTAAAGTAATACTGAGAGCGGTGAAATATTCCGCCGTTGCGTAATTAAACTCTATATCGTTGAGGCACTTGAGCGTGCTTATGAATGGAAATGAGCGGCCTGCGTGTTCGGCTCCAGCGCCAGATGTGGTTTAAGATCTAGTTAATCAAACCGGGCTTGTTTGTTCCTGTCAGGAGATTCTCTTGCTTCTTGTCCGTCGGGGACAGGAAGGGCGGGGACACGTTCCAGGCGCTCTGGACAGGAAGCTCCTCAGCACGTCCTCCCAGCACTGATGTGGTGTTTTTGTGCCAGAGCGCTTCGCATTGTGTGACACTACACACTGTACTGTAACCAAACGCACCTCTGAGTGTCTAATATAACACTAATCTAGTACAGCAGTACCTCGGTTCTCGTGGTTAAGTTGTTCCAGAAGGCTCGCCAAGAACCGAAAATGAGTACTGAGCAAATGTTTCCCATAAGGAATAGTGTAATTGAATGAATCAGCTCCAGATCCTGAGAAAATCCCCCCTGTATAACATGATCAGCATTAATGGAGCTGTACTGTACAGGAGCTCCTGATTTATGATGGGGATACGTTCAACAGATCCCTCATAAGTTACATATCATTAGTAAGTTACGTAAGCTAATGTTTAAAACACTTACGTTACTCTACAGATGGCCAAATCATGAACACAAAGCTTATTTTATAATAAAGTGTTCAGAAATCTCATGTCATTTAGTGAGTCATGGAGTGAAAGTGAAAGTAAAAGCAAAGCACTTACTCTATTGGTGAACTCCAGGCTAAGCTAACTGCAGCCTGTGTTCTGGAGGATTCAGGTCCTGTTTTTTCGCTTGGCGCTCTAACCTTTTTAGGATCCACGGAGATTTATTTGCACTAAGATTGCAGCGCTGTAGATATAAAAATAAAGAAAAACATGATAAACACAGCACAGGTCTGCACCAAGCGAGAGCTGTTGTGAATCTGAGTCACTGAATCATGAATCGTGAATCGAGTTTTGGCTGCAATGAGAGTCATACAAGTACTTCTGTTCCAAACTCCTTCAAAATAAACTTTTAAATGCTTAAGTTTCAGAGTGCAGCCGTTCCAAAAACAGTTACACCAAGCGCTAAATAGAACGTCCTCTTTAAAGCCTAAAGTCTGCTTTGGGTGGTTGTTGGTTGTGGCCCCTGGTGAGTCCTGACTCATGCATCAAAGCTTCCAGTTATTAAAGAACAACACAGCTCGTCAGGCCGTCCTTTCTGAGTAACGCACACTGTGGCCTCGGAGCTGCCGAGGAACGAATATATTTTCCAAGAAGTGTAAAAGGGTGGAATCAGGAACAAAGTAGGAATCTGCTTTTTTCTGTCTTTACACCCAAATCTATTTGGAGTGGAATAACCCCAGAATAGATGCTTGGTCGTGACGGTAAACATGTCGGTCTCGGCTTCACGGCTGCTACAGAATGAAGCGTTCCTCTCGCACTTGTCTGGGATTCACTGCGAGCGCTGTTTGAGGGGGCCGCGTAACGCCCCAGAGCAGATAATCCATATTTCATCTGCAGCCGCTCCCTTCTCCACACACCGCACACCCTCACCACGGCAAAGCTGAGCCACCTGCTGTGAGCGGCGGCCTGGCAGAAAGCCTCCGAACCACACGACTTAAGCAAACGCGTCCTGCGAGCCCTGTAGTACTTCCACACACAAAAAAAACACAAGCTCCATAGGTCTTATATAGAATACAGAATGTGCAAAAGTATTAGGCCACCATTAAAAAACTCTCTAGTTTGGCATTTTTGGGATTTAAACCAGATGAAGGGAATTATCCACTTGATCCCTGAGTCTCGTGTGGATGTGCGTCAACAAACGCGCTTCTGCACCAAACAGTTTTAATTTGGGAGGAACTAGCTCACGCAGAGCTCCCGAGATCTAGATATACCATTGTTTTAGCAATGCTGTAAAGACCATATATAATTATAATTTCTTCTCAGTCTCTTTATTAGAATACAACCACAAAATACAGGACATTTGTATGCAGTGTTAAAAAAATAACATCAGAAAAAACAGCTTCTATAGGCTACAGTATTTGGGGCGAGGCAGGAAGCTTCATCGAGAAGCTTGATCAGGAATGGTCTTCTCGAAAGGGTAGCAGCCACTTTTTAGAAACCACTTTGTAGAAGGGGAACAGGGTGAGAAGGCTAAAATGCATTGAAGCTCACAAAGTTTGGGATGAAGATCAGTGGAAAAGAGGATCATAGAGTGACAAATCCAAGTGTTTGGGGTCCAGTCGTCGACAATGTATAATATATGGTCATATAAGGGTGGCCTAAGACTTTTGGTCAGTACTGGTATATATTTAAAGCACGTCAGCGTGTAGGCATTAGCTACGCCCAGCCTGTTACTTTAATAACCACCAGCCCTTTTGTTGTGTGTCATTAATCTATGATTAAAAGCCCAAACAAGCAATTAAGTGGCTATACCCCAGAAATCAAAATCCAATCGGAGCCTAATCAGGAGCAGCGTCTGAGCAGCGGCGCCCAAATGGAAAGGCGGTGAAGTGGAATATGATACAGAGTGATGAACGCCTGTATTCTCTCCGAAGCAGATGAATAAGTCACGCAGACGGGAAGCTCATTGACGTCCGCGTATACACCGATAGTTGATGGGGGGCGCCGCAGGAGCATCGATCGACCCCGCGTCGTCGAATAGCAGGAACAGCTGCGTGTACATTTCCTGTGCTCCTCTCAGAGGAGATCTAATGTCTGAATATGTGCCCTGAAGAGCCCTGGGATTGATGCTTCAGGATCTATGAGGTAACGTCACGGCGTCCCCCTGAGGGAGGAACAACAGCACAAGCACCACACGTCTCAGAGTGCCTACTACAAATCTAATATATGATTGTCAAGGGTTTGGTGTAACCAGTCGTGTGTTCATCACTAGGCTGGTGCCATTTAATAAAAGTCCAGATTTAACAAACCTCAGATTTAAAAAGAAACATGCACTTAAAGTCTGAAGCCGCTCAGTGGTGCTGCCAGCAGGTTTCTGTCTCGCAATCAGTTAAGAATCAACGCAGTCCTTAGTAAGCTTGAGTGTTATTAGACAGAAACACGAGCTTTTTGTTTCAGATTTCTGATTTAACCAGAGTACGAGAGGCGCTAACTAATACCAGCCCTTAGGCACTTTCGCACCAGAGGAACATTTTCATGGTTAGACATGTTGGAGAGAGCCCCCTTTCTCACTTGTTCGCACCGGAGGAACTGGGGACGAGTGTAGTTCTTAGAATATCGTTTATAGTAGGGCTGTACTATACTGGAAAAAAACTGACATTGCAATCTTTTCTTTCTGTGTTATAATTTGTGATATTTGAAATTTGCTGGAATTCCCGGACATGTATTTGTTGCCGGGTTGGAATTAGATGCCGTACCTTCTAATCGGTGATTTCTCATGTGCTGAAACACTAACCACCGAGCCACCAAGCCTTTCTGATACTTTTGCTAGAGTCAGCTTCTACAAGCGGGCTTGGGTTCGAGTCCCGGGTGGGTCTGTTTCACAGCATACATTTTGTCCTGGCTTGTCTTCGTTGGCCAGAGTCGTGGCGTGTGCTGGACACAAGTCCATCTGTCTGGTGTAGTGGTTGTTTAGTACTGGGGGATGATCCCCAACTAGTCTGTCCTCCCTGTGCCCCAGCCACTCATGCCTGCATGTCGCGCCCATCCTGACCTGGAAGGCACGTGGTGGTTAGGTAGCATGTCAGAATGCTGTGCAACTCGGGTGGCACCTGATGGTTTGAGTAAATAAGTTGTACCTTTTAATGAGTGTAGAATGAATCGGATGAAGGGCATCACATAGTGGCTGAATGGTGTTATTGCACTCCAATCTCAGCTAGAACCCGGAACAAGCACCTAAAGTCTAAACGGGTAGCAGGTGATGTAAGAGAGCCTCGCGGTGCTCTGGACTCTGGTGGAATCCCGCCCTGACAGCGCTGCTGGGGTCGGGACGTTAATGCAGTGACTGTGGTGCTGCTAATGTAGCACTCTACCTTTTTAGGTCATGGCACCACTTCCCTCTCGCTCAATTATGCATAAACATCCAGGCCATGCTTCAAAAAGACATCTCGTAAACGACATCAACCTGGCAAAGTGGCTTCCAGCCAGCGCGGGTGATGGATTTGCCAACCTGCGCTCCATTAGCCGCTCTACTTCTACTCGCTGGAAGCCAGCGATGTGCAGCTCGGTGCAGCCAGGCGACCCTCAAAGCGCTGTAAACACGCCGGCCGGGTCGGCCGAGTTAAGCACGCCATGACCGAGTAGCTCTGGGCTCCCGTCCTGAGGGCTTGGTGCCACAAGTTTATTACGAAGACATTTCAGTTTGCAGTCGTTTTGGGGATTTGGACCTTGTACTGTAATAATGATATGATACTATTATTCACATGTAATCTCTAAATATTAAATGTGCTGTTTGGCTTTTGAAATAAGACTCCCTGTGATGTCAAACAAATGTCTCTGACACAGAAACGTACAAACAGCCAACTGCACACGTCCATGCCTTTGACTGATCGCACAAATGTCCTTGAGAATGCAGCCTTTGAATGGATATGGGAATAAAGCATAAAATGTTTATTTGTAACAAATACATCATGAATTTATGGAAGAAAATCATGAATGTACAGTACAGTCCAATGCAGAAGGTGCCCCGGTCACGTTTTGTAGATTTGTAGAAGGTAATGCAGCTCTTGCACTACAGAAATGCAATAAAATATAAGCAGCGTTTTGAAGGTATTCCAACTCAATTGGTTTGTTAATGGTGCGTTAAAACGTGTTGGAACGGCAGACGTTGCTCAAAGGCGTCAATCTAAAAACTATGTAAGAAATCTGTTGCCATTAAAGACGGCTCGAACCCTTCACTATCTCTGAATGAACCATCGTGCAGATTATGAAGATTAGGAGAGATAGGACAAACTTCACAGCGACAAAGTATTGTCTGATTATCGTTATCGCCAAAAATATCAAGATATTTTTATATCGCACACCCCGATTTCTAGTCTGCTCCCTCAGTCGGCCTTTCCTCCCTCAGTCCCGCCCAGTTTTGACTTCTTTTCATTTAGATTCAGATTCATCAGTGATTCCCAAACTGAGACCAGTATGAGCTCCAGCACTCTGAGTACTTATGAGACCTCCATGCAGAACATCAAGCTTCTGTATTTTTATTCAGGCTATAAATTTCTCCTCCCAGCACCACACAAACCCTGCGGTCGGTCGCCGGGCACGAGCATGACGCGTTCTCCCTGCTGGTCATAGAACCCTGGCGCCCGCTCGCACACATTACCATCATTCACGGACACTTAGAAAGCCTAATGTTTCTCCCGCCTCTGATTTAATCTCGCTTGGCACCAGAATCAGAGAGAATGAACGGAGGATCTGCTCTTGTGCTTGAAGCAGCTGTTTAAATGTTTTTGACAGGAACAATACGAGCAGCTTCCCCTGACATCCCGGCCCTCTGTGTAACCGAGTCTCACTCTCAGGGGCCGTGGCCTTAGAGAAGCTCTCGGGCTGTTATCCATCCTCTGGGGTTTGTTTGGGGGTTTGGGGTTTCACTTTTGGCTCTGTGCAAGCAGCTGAGTTTTACAGTAGCACTGATATGTGTAAGGGTCCTATTCTCTGTTTTGATAGGAGGAGTGTTTGTTAGTCTAGAGGCCGTGTTACAGGACCAGATCAGAGTTATTATCATAGTCATATAGTCATTCAAACGTTAAATGATTCCTGCTTTTGTAAATGTAATTCTCACAATAACTCAATCAGTTCTGTTCAAACTAAGGACTTGAGCTTATATATAAAATGGTAAACCTTCTATATAAGTTATAACTTAAGTGCAAATTATCCTTCGTACTTTTAGTACTTGCCACTGTTTGATTCCTAGGCTTTACAATAAGAATTGTTCTTTTAATAAGGTCATAAAATTCATATTTAACATTAAAAAAGCATCGTTCTGGTCAGGCTTTGGTCCGTCAGAGAAGTAGCATTTACATTTACAGCATTTAGCAGACACCTTTATCCAGAGCGTCTTACAATTGGTACAATCTTACAATCCAAGCAATTGTGGGTTAAGGGTCTTGCTCAAGGACCCAACAGTGGCGGCTTGGCAGAGGTGGGATTTGAACCCTGGACCTTCTGGTCCATAGTCCAGTACCTTACCCGCTAGGCTACCATAGTCCCCCCCATTAGCAGTTAAAAGTTTTGCTACATCAAACACAAGAAGATGTACAATTATAAGAAAACCAATAAGTGCATTCTGTTGACGCTTATATTGTCCCCTCGTATGGATACGTAGTGCTTCTTTTTAATTTTTAAAAATGTTTTTAAGGGGAGCAGAAAGCAAATTAAGGCAACACAAATGCTACCTGCATTAAAATATGTGATTGTTTATCATATTAATCATTTGACAGCACTAAAGAATGTTTCATATATTAGCATTCATTGTCTCCGTTATGTTTATTAAGTACTGCCCTAAGCACACGGTGTAACCATGGTTACAGTACTGTCCAAAAGTCTTAGGCCGCCATTAGTTGTTATTTTCGCAATGCTATTATGACCCTATATAACACATTGTCGATGACTAGACCCTAAAATTTTGAACTTGGCTTCGTCAGTCCATGATCCTCTTTTCAGCTGGTCTTCGTTCCGATCTGTGAGCTTTAGCACATCTTCCACTTTCAAAAAAAGTGGTTTCTTGGCTTCCAAAAAGACCATTCCTGATCAAGAAGGACTGTAAAAGGATCATCTTGGCGTCCCGATGAAGCTTGAGTGTAAGGGGAGATCACAATAAATACTAACTCTAGCCTAGAGAAGCCGCCTTTTCTGGGATTCCTTTCCATTTTTTAATACTGCGTACATATTTCCTACATAAGAGCCTAAGAAATCATTATATACGGCCATTAAACAGTCTTGGGTGGCCTAAGACTTTTGCATAATACTGTAAATCCAGCATGTTGAAGGTACAGTGTGTGCTTTCCTGCTACAGTTACTCTGCAGATTTTTCTCTAAAGACCACCGGGTTGGTGTACACTATTGTTTTTTACCACATCCCTGCTCGTTCGAACACCTCCCATCGATTTCTACTACTGTTAGCCAGGCCCCAGTGGTACGTCTGCCTCTGTCTTTTGCTCCATCCCCTCAGCCTTAGGAAAACAAACAGGCGCTCTGTACAAAGCCATCATTCCAGCCTGGCAGCCAGTTGTTTTCACGCCCCTCCTGTGTATAAATAGGCTGCTCCTGTTTTCTGTTGTTTTAGCATTTTTGGGTCGGTGATAAATGACCGAGCCCTGCGTAACGGGGAGCATTCCACAGTGTTCGACCCCCCTCTCTGCTCCTCTTTGTCTCGAGCCCCACTGTACGCCTCAGAGTTTCGGGAATGCTCGCGACGTGTGGAACTTGGATTTACGTTTGGCTAATTTGTCCCAGATGTTGAAAAAGGTACCATCAAATGGCTTTATCTCCCGAGGCTTGTTGGGGGAGCAGGTTTATAGCGCTGCGCTGCTTAGCTGTTATTGACGGCCTCAAAATGATCACTCTGCATAATTTAAAAGTAAACGATGCTCTGATTGGTCACCTCACTCCAGCACCAGCACCTTGGCATTCTTTAGGATTTTGACCATGTGCCATGGAGAGCTGGGGGCTTTGTGTAGCCTGTTCTGCAGAGCTAGGCCTTTTTGCTTTGTTTATCTTGTATTTTTTTAGGTCCGTACCGAAGTCCTTTTGAAAAACAGAACAATAGGGGAGGATGCACTGAAAGAGGGTGCATTCCTCAACCCCCCCTTCTACTCTTCCCGAAACAGTACCCTCTCCAAAAACCTTTTCCTTTTTCCTCAAGTGACCTCCCCAACCGTTGCCCTTGCCTTTGCTTGTACTCGACCGTCAACTACCCACAATCCTCTTCTTCTCTGATCCAGACCTGGCTGACCCAGCATGAGGAACCAGAGCCTACCCAGAGAAAGTGGGAGGAGCTGGAGAGCTGCCAATCACTTTGACCCCTTCCTCCCTCCTTATGCTCCTACCGCTCTTAAATCAAGCCTTACACCCGTGAATTGTTTGGCTGTTTCCACCATTTCCATTGCACTCCTCTTTTGGGCTCCTCTTTGGATCGTCTGGCGAGGGTCTCGGTTCAGAACCTCCACCAATTCATCCAAATCAAGAGCATGGTCGTGTTTACAAAGGTTATATCTGCGCCAGCTCATAGGCTTACCGAGCTCTTGCTGTGCCTCTGAGGTGACTTGGCAGGGCAGTGGGTTGAACAGAAGGCGCCGTGGCTAAATTGGAAGACCCGAGGTTACCCGGGCTGTCTTTGTGAGAGGATTAATTGTGTAAAAGCCCCGTAATGATGTCTGGCTTGTGGCCCGGCTCAGAATGCCTTTAGCCGGAGGGCAGTGCATTTACAGCTGCTCAGGTGATGTAGGGTGAAGGCAGCACAGAACCAGGAGCAAATCCATCACGCTGCTTCCTGACCTTGTTGCACGGTTCTCATCTGCACGCTGTGTTGATTTCCGATTTGCGGATTCGAACTAAAAGGTACCTCAGCGGGCGTCACGTGACGTTCGTTTCTTCATAGCAGCTCGCCAGTGTGTCTGAGGATGGATTCTGACGAAGCATTTAGTCTGATGCGCTGAGAAAGTTCTTCATTTCACTCTCACAGATTGAAAGATTGGGCAGCGTGAGACTCTTTGTACCCCTGTTGTATCGCAGAGTTCAAACCGTGGGCCCTAGAGAAAGGCCCTTAACCCTTATTTGCATGAGTTGTACCCACGTCTGTATCAGTCACTCCGGATAAGGGCGCCTTAATGCTGCTAATGTAAATGTACGTAATGGATTTTTTAATAAATCTAATGGTACGACCTGGATGGGCACTACATGGGACTGTGGTAGCCTAGTGGTTAAGGTACTGGACTATGGGATCAGAAGGTCCAGGGTTCAAATCCCACCTCTACCAAGCTGCCACTGTTGGGTCCTTGAGCAAGACCCATAACCCACAATTGCTTGGATTGTAAGACTGTATCAATTGTAAGTCACTCTGGATAAGGGCGTCTGCTAAATGTACATGCATGTATTGTGCAAAAGTCTTAGGCCAGCATTAGATTAGAATTCCATTGTTTTAGCAATGGTATAATCGCCATATGTAATTATTTCTCAGTCTTTTTATTGGAATACAACCAGACAATACAGTACATTGGTATGAAGTATTTAAAAAAAATCAGAAAAACAGCCTCTATAGGCTAAAGTGGGAAATATCTATGAGACACTTGAGCAATAGCAGTATCTTGGCATCATGAAGATCAGGAATGTCTTTTTTTGGGAGGGTAGCAGCCAAGAAACCACTTTTTCAGAAGGGAAACAGGATGAAAAGGCCAAGATGTGCTAAAGCTCACAAAGGTTGGAATGAAGATCTGTGGAAAAGAGGACTATGGGGTGACGAATCCAATTTTTAGGTCCATTTATGGACATTCGTGTTATATATGGTCATTATAGCATTGCTAAAAACAGATCTTAAGGTGGCCTAAGACTTTTGGACAGTACTGTATGTCTGAGCCATGTCCCTAGTTACGACCAGCTACGTCTGCAGAGCGAAACTTTACAGATAATGTTTCTCACACCTTCCCTTAATCGCAAGTTCAGTCTTCAGTTGTTTACCTCAGTCCTCCAGCATCATTCCTCTTGACTTGAATGTAAACAGAGTAAAAGCCCCGCCCACTGTGCTTGAGGTCAGCAGCATTGTTTTAGGTGTAAATGGTACTGCCTCATCTCTACCGGTAGCCATCTTTCTGCCGTCTCGTGCCACACCTCAACTGAGGAGGAAAAAACAACGGCTTGCAAAACACTGACACTCTTTTGAGAAATGGTCTGCTTTGGATAACATCCATCACCACGTAATCAAACCGCAGTGGAAAATAGACCTGCTGACCTTCGTAAATATGTTTTGGTGCTTATCAGTATGCCGGACACCGGAGTCGTGGAGGGATTTTGTTTGTCTGTAGTGGGCTGTCTGAGGGAAGCATGACTGCTTTTCTCTCACACTTGATGGACAGGCACTGGTTCTCTGGACTGTTGCTAGGAAACACTCCATTCCCCCATTTTTTTATTTATTTCTTTTTTTAAAGCAAAGCCTTCTAGTTCTTCCGTGTTTCCCTGTCTCAGCTGGATGCATCGCTCTGCTCTCAGGCACCCTTCTGCCCAGCATGGGGCCCTCCATCTGTGTGTTTAGGACGGGGCCCGGAGCTGAAGAAAGAGAAAACATTCAGACCGCGAAATGTGGAATGCAAAAAAATCACAGAGACGCGCCGTCTCATTTCCTCAGCCCGCCGGCTTCCCATAAGGCCTCGGGAATGTAACGAGTGTATAGTACGGGGAGACGGAGGGGCAGCCTGAAGACCATCAGGAGAGTCAAACAAATGTATGGGCTGCATAAATCAGCCGACAGCGCTGTATACGATGCGATGGCGGCCTTATCCGTGCAATAATAATAATAACCGTGAATAATCCACACACAACAAAGGCTGAGAGAAACACCCAGGCGGCTGCAATGAATAAAATATAAGAAGAGCGCAAGTGCGGGGAGTGTCTCAATAAATAATAGCTAAGGCGGTCAAAAACAGTAACGTTTCATACACAGCTGATCGTGTCTGAAGAGCAAAGGTCAGAAAAGGGTACAGACACTCTGGCCCTGCAGCACCAGACCCGTCAGATACTGGTGGTGTCAACAGAGATGGAGAATGGACATGGTGAGAGATGTATGTAGGCTGTCGCTGACCTATGGCCCTTTTCCCTCGTGGCTGGGGAATATTGAGGCTCAGAAACAGTGCGAAACGATATAGCATTTAATTTAGAAATCGAAATAATGTTGTAAATGGAAAGTAATGGACAGAGTCCTTCAGTTTCAGCCAGGATTCTGTTTCTTATTTAACACACCAGTCTGTGGTTTTCTTTAAAGTGGTAGATATTTCTCTCTCTCTTTTTACCCATGGTCAGGTGTGAAAGGGAGAGGGATTGAGGAAGTAGGGGAATGAGATGGGAGAAAGAGGGGCATCCGGTGATTATTATGGCGTTCTCAGGGCACAGGCAAGTACAGTGCTGTGCAAAAGTCTTAGGCCACCATTAGATTAGATATTCCATTGTTTGAGCAATAATGCAATGACCATATATTAAGTAAAATCAGAAAAAAACAGGCTACAGTCTCTACATTCTCTGGCAGCTTCATCGGGTTGCCATGTTGACCCATTTACAGTCCAAAGAAGCTTTATCAGGAATGCTTTTTGGAAGGGTTGCAGCCAAGAAACCACTTTTTCAGAAGGGGAACAGAGTGAAAAGGCTATGACAAAGTTCGGTGGACAAGAGGATTATGGAGCGCTGAATCCATAGTTTGAAATTTTTGGGTCCAGTCATTGAAAATATGTTATTACACCATTGCAGAAACAACAGATCTAATGGTGGCCTAAGACTTTGGCACCATTCTGACCGTACCTTGGATGTAGTGCCAGTCTTTCACCAATATTTCAAACTGTGCTCACAATTGATGCTTTTTAATCATGATGATCTTGTTTTATTCTGCCACCCGGTCTCACTTCCTTTAGACACGTTCTGTATGATGCCCAGATCACCTGCACCACAGTGGCACCTGAGCGCCACCTCCTTAAAATCCACATCCGAAAAAGTGTCATAGTCGAGCAATACTTCGATCGTTTATCAGTAGCTTTCTATTAACGTTTCGGCAACGATTCGTAGCAGATATTTTCCCATCGTATTGGTATCACATGATGCCTGAACCCATCAGGTTCTTCTGCCACACCAAGAGCACTCTAGAGCAGTGCGAGGCTGAGCAAGTGCAATAATGAGCGGTATAATGATGTGTTTATGGAGCTATAGGATAGACTGCTGTGGTGGAGTTCTTCTTTCTCATGCTGAGCGGATCAGTCGTGAAGGCTGTGGAGCATGAAGCGTACGTTTTATCTAATCCCCCGTCCAATCCGCCCAGCTGCCACAGGCCGTCTCGCTCCCAGAATAACACAATCTGCTTCGGGGGGCTTCCCGTCTTTATTGCTTTTTCGCTTTAATCTTTGTCGTAACTGCGCCTGTTTGGGTTTCATGGGGTGCAAATCTCCCGGTAGGTTATGTGGATCTACTCTGCTTCACCATGTGTTTCCGGGAATGAGGTTGAAGCGGAGGAGTGATTTCTCTCGCTGTACTTGTCCTGTCGAAGCAAGATGTCAGGCGGATCATTCGTTATTTAATGAGATGCTGCTTGATTATGGAAAAAAAATCATAACGCTGATTATTGTGGTCGGTTCTGTAGTTGTAATTATTTATCATTGAACTTTATTGAACTTAGACTTGCCTGTTTAACAGTGGATTTCCTTGAACTTCTGTAATTCTACTGAAACACAATTAAAATAAATAATGAGCTCCTTTTTGACTGTGTATATCTGGACCTAACCGTTATGAGCTGCAATGACATTCATGCTAGACTTATTGTCATGTGTTGCCTCCTCTAGCCATCGAGCAGCACACTTTTCAGATATTGTTTTCTGATAATATTCAGTCCAGTTTATTTTGCGATATATTGCAATTTCCTTCTCCTTCAAGAATGTGTTCGTTTTTAATAGATTAGGCTGGGAGGTTTGGGAGATAACCCAAAGTTTAGTTACCCTATACATTTACGTTTTTACATATATCCAGAGCGACTTACAATTGGTACAGTCTTACAGTCCAAGCAATTGTGGGTTAAGGGCCTTGCTCAAGGACCCAACAGTGGCAGCTTGGCAGAGGTGGGATTTGAACCCTGGACCTTATGGTTCATAGTTGTGCACCTTAACCACTAGGCTATCACAGTCCCTATACTGACTTATGAGAAGCTTGGTCAGGAACGGTCTTTTTGGAAGGCTAGCAGCCAAGAAACCACTTTTTGGATGGGGAACAGCAAGAAAAGGCTAAAGCTCACAGAGATTGGAATGAATGTCGGTGGAACAGAGGATTAAATTTGAAAAAGTGATCCCCTTACACATTATTTACTCCCTACAAGTTTCCCCTAAACCCATTTTTTGTACCAACTAGAAGGTACAAGGATAACACCCAATGCGTTTTGACTAGAAAAATTGTCTCGGTTCTCGATGCACTTGCTTAAACTTGTATGAGTCGTTTCAAACAAAGTTTGATTCACGATTCAGTGATTCAGATACAGAATAGCTCCGTCTCAGTGCAGAAATCTGCTGTGTTTATCGTGTTTTTCTTTATTTTTATATTCTACAGTCCTGTATTTTTAGTGCAAATAAATCTCTATGGGTCCGAAAAAGGTTAAAGAGCCAACCGAAAGGAAACCGAAAGGAAACACAGGCTGCATTTAGCTCACCAATAGAGTAAATGTTCTACTTTTCACATTCAATCCATTCCTCACTGAATTCCATGAGATTTTTCAGCACTTTATTATAAAATAAGCTTTGTGTTATTGATTTTGGGTAACTGTAGGTTAATGTAAGTGTAAATGTGTAATCAGATCCTCTATAATACAGTATAGACTTTATTAAACTCTATATTTAACTATATGTAACTTATGATGGATTTGTTGAACATATCCCCATCATAAATCAGGAGCTCCTGTACAGTACAGCTCCATTAATGCTGATGATGCCTCATACAGGGGGATTTTCTAGGGGTCTGGAACCGATTCATTCAGTTTACATTATTCCTTATGGGAAACATTTGCTCCGCACTCAAGAACTGAGGTACCACTGTATATGTTATGGACTGATCACTTCCTAAGCAGCAAGACTTCAGAGGAGTTGGGTGATTTCCCTGCTCAAACGCACCCCGGTCACGAAATCTCCAAATTGGACTGGCTGTCTGTGAACGTACTGCCTGTTAACTTTAATAGCTCTCAGACTCAGCTGGCCTCATTTGATAGTGGACTTTTTTGACAGCTTGCTCAGTTCATGCTCAGTTCAGCGGAGCGTTTATTGCTGGCGCTCCCACTGAGCCGAGTGGCATTGCCCAGCCGTCAGCATGGCAGAGCTCTGGTGGCAGATGCTGTTATTCAAGCTGACAGGGCTTTTCCTTCTATCGCGTGAACCTGACTGCTCAGGCGGTCCGGAGGTATGAGACGAACACGGCTTTTCACTTACGCCGACACCTCGCTGATGCCCCGAGACGGCGCTGGACCAATCGCTGTCCGTGTTGACGAGGCACATTGAAATGCTTTTGCACCTTCGTCTCTCACGTTTGGCTCCTTAAGGCGGGCAGGGTGTACGCTAAAGTACGCTTCAGTACCCGAAGAGCGAGCGATGATAAAATCCGCACCCACGAGCCTCTTAAGGAGAGTTAATCAGAACATTATCTCGGCATGGTATTGCTTTTAGAAAGCAGACAGCACTTGAGTGTTCGGAGACACCTGAGCTGGGAAGCTTCTCCTCCTCACCCACGAGCGGCTTAATGCCAGCAATGAAAACACCTCATCGACTCGGATGAAAACTTTCTTTCTGACTTTGTCCTTTGAGTGAAAGACGGATGAATAATCGGCGAGACGCTCAGCAGATCAATGAGCCCAACTTTTAACCCATTCAGTGAATAGACGACAAACTGATTCCTCAGCTCCTCCTCAGATGCTCCTCCTCCTTTATGGGATGCTTTTGGCTTCAGACCTCTCTGATCCAGAAGGCTCTTGGACCTCATTCCCATTTTGCTCCATGGTGCATGTCTGGGTTGCATCTGGATGATTTTAACCACCAGTTTAAACGTAACATTCAACAAGATCTCCAGTCAGCCAGATTCAACTAGAGAATCCTATTGCTGTAATATGCAAATCAGTTCATAACACAGGACACGCCCACTGCCTGTGTTGTTTACAGTTTAATTTGATCATCCAAGATCTCCAATTTCCCTAAACCAGTGCTAAACTCTTCCCGCACTGCCCCCCTTAGATATGCACTTATAACGCACTTTACATTTGAGTCACATCTCATAGTGCTCCAAAATGGCACAGATAAGCTTGATTAAAAATGAGTGTCAAGATATTACCGTGACACGAGTAAGACTAAAAAGCGAATAAGCAGCGGTTCTTCGGTTTGCTGAAATCAGAACACGTTCACGTCTTTTTAAACGCTGTAGTTCATACAAAACTGCACCTTCTTATTGAACAAAACAAAAAGTGACAACTCGCCTTTGCGATTGAATTATTACGAGAGACATGCAGATAGCCCTGTGCCACCCCTAGGGTCTTAGATCGGAAGCTGTAGTTGCAAATCCATGACCAAACCCCTTTTTTTCTTACAGGAGCAAAGCCCCAGTAACCAAACGTCTCTGGCCATGATGCAGGAGCCGCAGGAGTTGGTGGAGGAGACAGTCACTATAGAGGAAGATCCAGGCACGCCCACTTCTCACGTCTCAGTGGTAACGTCTGAGGACGGGACCACCCGACGTACGGAGACAAAGGTACACGTGTATACACTCAAACCTAACGAAAACACAGCAGGAGGAGTCTAACCTAGAAGTAACCCACAAGCTTCTGCTATGTCACAACAGTTATTTCTGTCCAGAGCTGCATTGATTTTTCTCCAAGATCTTGTATTGATGATGGGAGATCCATGTGTTAAAATGATGGCTCATGCTCCCTGAACCACTCTTTCACAATTTGATCCTTCTGAAACAGATGAACATCTTTTCCATGACCACAGGATGGGTCAACATGGTTGTTTAACAAATGAGAAGCTTCATCAGTTAGGGTTAAATAACTTGTTGCCAGCTGAAACGTAATCACCAATGCAGTCATTATCTAATGGGAGACTTTTTTAACTATTTACTGTGGGTCAAAAAAGTATTTAGTCAGCCACTGATTGTGCAAGTTCTCCTACTTAGAAAGATGAGAGAGGTCTGTAATTTTCATCATAGGTACACTTCAACTATGAGAGACACAATGAGAAAAAAAAATCCAGGAGGAAATCACCACTTGAAGGATTTTTAAAGAATTTACTTGTAAAATTTATGGGTGGAAAATAAGTATTTGGTCAATAACAAAAGTTCAACTCAATACTTTGTAACATAACCTTTGCTGGGCAATTGACAGAGGTTCAAACGTTTTTCCTGTAAGTCTTTCACCATGGGTTGGCACCCACTGTTAGCTGGTATTTTGGCCCATTCCTCATGCAGATCTCCTCTAGAGCAGTGATGTTTTGGGGCAACGGCAACACGGACTTTCAACTCCCTCCACAAATTTTTATGGGGCTGAGGTCTGGAGAGCTGACTAGGCCAATCAAGGCAGCTTGAAATAGCTTTTTATGGAGCCAATCCTTCGTTGCTCGAGCGGTTGTTGTTTGGGATCATTGTCAAGGCTGGAAGACCCAGCCACGTTCCATCTTCAAATGCTCCTCACTGATGGAAGGAGGTTTTGGCTTAAAATCTCACGATACATGGCCCGTTCATTCTTCCTTTAACACGGATCAGTCGTCCTGTCCCCTTTGCAGAAGCGAGAACGGTCCCAAGCATGTTTCCCCCCCATGCTTCACAAGTAGGTATTGGTGTTCTTGGGATTGCAACTCAGAATTCTTCTTCCTCCAAACACGACGAGTTGAGTTTTACCATGAAGTTCTATTTTGGTTTCATCTGACCACATGATATTCTCCCAATCCTTTTCTCTGGATCATCCATATGCTCTCTGGAAAAAAACTTCAGATGGGCCTGGACATGTATGGCCTTAAGCAGGGGGGCACGCTGGTAACTGCAGGATCTGAGTCCCTCTTGCCGTAATGTGTTACTGATGGGTTAGCCTTGTTACTTTGGTCCCAGCTCTTGCAGGTCATCATCAGGGTCCCTCCGTGTAGTTCTGAGGGATTTTGCTTACCGTTCTCATGATCAATGTGACCCACAGGGATGAGGATCTTTGTATGGAGCCCAGACGAGGGAGATTATCAATGGTCTTGCATGTCTTACATGTTCTACAATTGCTTCCACAGTTGATTTATTCACCACCAACCTGCTACCTATTGTAGATTCACTATTCCCAGCCTGTCTGCCAGCGTTCGTTACAATTTTTTCTTCCTGGTGTCCTTAAGACAGCTCTTGGTCTTGGCCAGGGTTGAGTTTGGAGTCTGACTGTTTGAGGCTGTGGACAGGTGTCCTTTTATACAGATAACGAGGTCAAAACCGGTGCCATGATTAATACAGGTAACGAGTGGAGGACAGAAGAGCTTCTTAAAAGAAGAAGTTACAGGTCTGTGAGAGAGCAGAAAATCCTGCTTGTTTGTGGGTGACCAAAATACTTATTTTCCACAATGATTTACAATTTTAAATTCTTTTATTAAAATCCATACAATGTGATTTCCTGGATTTTTTTCCCTCATTTTGTTGTCATCTCATAGTTGAAGTGTACCTATGATGAAAATTACAGACCTCTCTCATCTTTCTAAGTAGGAGAACTTGCACAATCAGTGGCTGACTAAATACTTTTTTGCCCCACTGTAACTATTTCCTTAGTACAATTTACAGCTCGGTACAAATGAGTAGAGGAAAGTCATCCTTACACACAAAGATTCTAAACACCTCAACCGAATTAGAACAGTCTTTAGTCCGGAGTTAAAAGACCTCAGTTGTTTAATGGGTCTTTGTTGTACTTATTAAATGACTGAAATAATGATGAGCACAGCCTTAACTGTTTGCCCATTACTGATCACGAATGCTTAGTTTGTTTCACCATTTTCAAAGGAGTTGTTCTTTAGAGACGGTTCTTTTCAGTGAATCAGTCGAGTCTGGTCATTCTTCGTGGGATTCAGTCGAGTCAGTAAACTTACTGCAGCACTGTATTGTTCGGGGGAATTTTAATTACCTACATATTTGTTTGTCGAGTGCAACATGAGCCTGACTTTCATCTGAAGGAGCCGCCGAACTGAATTGGTTCGGGTCTTAAAAAGCAAATATGTCTACTCCCTCTCACAAAAGGATTAGCCTAAAGTAAGCCCATTGTAATTTCATCTTTCTCACACCATCTATTCAGGCCAAGGCTGACACTCTTTAATCACGGCAACATCACACGGAGGAACGAACACAAACACACAGACGCACATGGCAATTACAGATGAAACGCTCTCAGACCCGGCACAGGCGTTCCTTATAAGTGAAGGGATCTGAGTTAATGTAACTGTAATTAGTGCAGGGTTTTATCGTGGGGTACCGCGTGATGGTGAAGGTGAGAGAGAGAGAGAGATGAAAAGAGCTTTAGCCAACAAACATACATTATGTCTGGTGTTATGATGGATTCCCCCGGGCAGAGAGTGCAGATAGTGGATTGTTCAGGCTGTTATCGGGCCAAAACTCGGCGTTTACATGTGTCAGCTATCTGCTGGATTTCTGGAACGTGCCAGCTCGGATTTCCGCCCAATCACACACAGGTCGAGCCAACACCAGAGTGAGAAACACACCTGGAAGCTTCTAAACGAGAGCATCGAAAGGTTCTGGCTGTATTATTCAGAGCAAATCTAACTGAACAGGAGCTTGTTCTCTCTGGAACGTTTCAGACTTCCAGACAGCCTTGGAAAGTGTCGTTTCTCAGATACAGCATCTGTGAAAATATGACCAGAGGCTCATCCTGTGGTGCTAGACTTATGGCTGAGCTTGTAGAAGTAACACAAGTAGCCTGAAAAACAATCAGTACGTGACTTGGCTGCTTTTGATTGCACCTAGGTGTGGATCTGTGTGTGATACCCAGCAGGAGAATAACTGGTTTGTATTGCCGCCTTGTGCCCTGTGTTCAGAATTTCAGATGTATGGTATCTCCTATTAAAATGGAGTACTTTACAAAAGTCTTAGGCCACCATTTGATTAGATATACCATTGTCAGTCTCTTTATTAGAATACCCGCAGAAAATACAGGACATTTGAATGCAGTATTAAAACACTGAAAAATGTCAGAAAAAAGCAGCTCTGTTAGGCTACAGTGGCAAGTATTTACCTTCTACAGTCTTTTTGGAAGGGTAGCAACCAAGAACCACTTTTTCAGAGGGGGAACAGGGTGAAAAGGTTAAGATATGCTTAGTTTTTGGGTCCAATCATCAACAATATGCTATATATGGTCTTTATACCGTTGCTCAAACAACAAATCCAGTGGTGGCCTGAGACTTTTGCACAGTACTGTACGTTGCTGAATAACCCACGAAGCCGTTTGGAATGCTAAAACCAAAGCTGGTACCAGATGCTGATGAAGCCCAGAAGAACTGTGAGGTCTGAACATGCTGAGCGGAAGCTGGTTCATGTGGTTAACCAACTAAAAACAGTACAGCAAAGTGTCCCTGAGGACCATCGTTCAGCTCAATTCCAGGCAGGAACGATTTAGGGAAATCAAATCTGTTCAACGCAAATTCCAAAATGATGATGATCAGCCAAGCCGTGTTTCGTATCCTCCACATTTGCCGAGTGGACGCGAGGGCTCGGGCGAGCTGGACGGAGGACAAATTGAGCCGTGCGATGTGAAGAACGTGAAGCGATCCAGTGGCAGCAGAGGTTACAAATGCAGACGGCTGATTTAGTGGAGACGGGCTGCACTTAAACAGCTATCTATATGCTAAAAGTTTAGGCAGATGCTTCACGCCTTTCTCCGCAGAGGGAAAATACAGCTCCTTTCTCAGTAATCTGGGCTTAGGTGTCATTCCAGACCCCTTCCGTCTGTCTCATTTGTATATTTATCTTCCTCTTCTGGAAGAAATTAAAGTTGAAAGGGGAAGAATTAAGCATTTTGTACCGCAGGCCTTTAGTCTTACCAAATAATTCATACCACACATGGAGGGTTTGGCCCAGTTTAGGCACAGGCTGTTGAAGGGGCTGCTATGAGAAACTGGCACACGTATGACAGGTTTTATCCGCGTCTAACGCTGGGTTAAGAACCCATAATGTTTCCACGCTGACCGAGAACCTGCATGGCACTCCTACCAGTGCTCCCGATGCTTTAAGCAGCAGTGAGCTTGTGAATCACTCACACTGCTTTCCCAGTAGACAGTGAATCTGTATCTGCTCTCTAATCTCACAAGCTTTACCCAAAGCTGGTCTGTATGGCAGGGCGGCAAGATAGAAGCCTCTTTTGAAAAAGTGCCACACTGAAAAAAGTGACGTTTGTGCTTCTGATGCCATGTGGCGAAAGGTTTTTCCGTCCAGTGAGAACAAGATTGAAATTTTTAAATACACCATACCTGTGAAGCATGATGGTGGCAGTCTTCTACAGCAAGATCTGGGCAGTTGGTCAGGATTGAAGGTGAAATGCATGCTGCCAATTGCACCCAAATAATTATTCTAATAAAAAGACTGAGGAATAATAATATATGGTTATTATATCATTGTTTTAGTATTTTTTTTTGAGTCTCTTAGAGTGCAACCAGAAAATGCAATACATTTCTATGCAGTATTAAAAAGACTGTGGTATTGGGACTGTGGTAGCCTAGTGGATAAGGTACTGGACTATGGACCAGAAAGGTCCAGGGTTCAAATCCCACCTCTGCCAAGCTGCCACTGTTGGGCCCATGAGCAAGACCCTTAACCCACAATTGCTTGGATTGTAAGTCGCTCTGGATAAGGGCGTCTGCTAAATGCTGTAAATGTAAATGTAAAAAAAAGGTTAAAAAAATCTGAAAAAAACCTATTATATTTGACAGTGATAAGTATTTAGTGTGACCTCCCCTTACACTTGAAAAAGCAGCATCTGGCAGGTTCATCGAGATGCCAAGGTAGTCAGGAATGTTCTTTCTGGAAGGGTAGCAGCCAAGAAACCACTTTTCCATTGCCAATATGTTAAAGCTCACAAAGGTTAAAATGAAGATCAGTGGGAAAGATGACTCTTTCCCAAAAAGTCGACAATGTTATATATGGTCATTACAGCATTGCTAAACTAACACGTCCTGTGGTGGTCTAAGACTTTTGCTGCTTTAGAGTGCCTGCAAAGCTTGTACAAGTCCTTACTAAAACTCAGATAAACACAAATTTAAAAAGAGAGACTTCGGCCAACGATCAATCCACTAATATTGAAGACTGATGTGTCATAACGTCTGGAGAAATTGATTCCGCGCTATTTCTAGCTTCAACAACGTGCCTCTGTTCCGAACTTCTGCCACTCTGACAAGAATGGCAGCCAAATTCATCCCAGGAAATCAATTCGGATGAATCAAAGCTAACATGTACTCAAGAAAAGGTTGCTGAATAAGCCTCTGATGGATCCCAATATTACACAACTGCTGGATCTTAATTATGTCCAAGCTGACTGGTGTTTTATTGAGGATTGAGTTTAATAAATCCATTCCAGCGTATTGCCGTTCTGCTTAAGAAAGTGACAGATTCTCCATTAAAGGAGCTTCAGACCAAATCCCGGTGCCTCCCAGTTTCATTATTGAAGCGTTGCACGTAATGGCTTTCTGATATATTAGAAACCTAAACACAAAGCCGGAGCTATTGTGGGCAGAATTGCTGTAATTAGTCAGCAGCGTTAAAAACAGAGCCTTCCCCTTTTGTGTTCTCCAATCCGTCTCACAGCTGCAAGAGCAAGGAAGCTATAAATGGTTCCTTTACAAGGGTATTAACAGAGCCTGGTAAACCTGTTGCGTGTGCTATTAACCTCGCGACTCTTCCGTCTGGTGCTCATTAACGGTTTGCCGGGATGAGCTGGAAATTGGCCAGAGTAACCATGTAATAAAGCGCTTGCTCAGAGTTGACTTTAATGAAGTTGGTAGCGCTGAAAATGTCGGCCTTACGTAACAGCAGGAAGACCGTTTGTACTCGGCATCCCTGATTTGTTAGAGATTTTTCCCGCGAGTGTGTTAAGTGCTAACAAATGGCCACGTTCCACTCGTAAGCCCACACGCGTGCGCGCTCTTCAGCAGACAGAGATGCTTTCAGCTGACGATTAATTTCCGTCAGCCTCATTAATTCCCGAGATGAATTTATAGCCGCGAAGAAAATAGCTAATTAACGGCGCGGTGGAATTTGCCCGGCGGCAAATTGGTTTCAGAATCAGCCAGAGCATCAGATGTGAACATTTAATGGAACGAAGGGCCGAGGCAGCAGAGATGGGACGGGGCGCTCATTTATTTAAGTCTAGCCACGGAGACGTCTCAGATGGACGGAGAGATGTAGAGCGTTGTTCTGCTGTCCCAGATTTCACAATTACCCTGCGAATAAATCCGGCCCACACGCAGCAAGCGAACCAGCTACACTGAGTGCGTTTACATGCATTAATAATCCGACAATAGCCTGATGTCTGCAGGTATCTGATGTATAAAGCATACTCCGATCTAGAAATCAGATAAAGACAGCTTTTCATTTAATTAGTCGGATTTCTCAGTGCATGTATACCAGTTACCCGATTTCAATCGGACCTGGCAGTCAGCGCATGTGGACAAAAAACATGGTTGCCATGTTTGCTTGTTCTTAGAAATTCTGCTTCTTCTGGGCTTATTTACATGGGCCACATGGGCAATTTTGTCGTGGGATCTGGCAACCCTGGAATTAAACCCAGCACCCACCGACTCTGGAAGGCGATGCTTACTCAAGCAAGTGAAGAATTTGTTTATTTAATATTAAAGCTTGAAGTTTATGGAGCATTTGGGACTGTGGTAGCCTAGCGGTTAAGGTACTGGACTATGGACCAAAAGGTCCAGGGTTCAAATCCCACCTCTGCCAAGCTGCCACTGTTGGGTCCTTGAGCAAGACCCTTAACCCACAACTGCTTGGATTGTAAGACCGTATCAATTGGAAGTCGCTCTGGATAAGGGCATCTGCTAAATGCTGTAAATGTAAATGTAATGGATTTGCAAAACAATCCAGAGGCTCCTCAACTAGCAGAACATGGCACTGGTTAAAGATAAGTTGGGTTTTAAGTGTGATTGTTTTTCTTTAAGGCTGCAAGGTGTGGTTCCTCAGGAAAGATCAAGCGCCGTCCTCATAACAGTTCATCTTCAGTAAACGTCTGGAGGGGATCGGGTACTATTTGAGACACTCGAAGATTGTTAAAAAAAACATGTCCGTTAGACTCGGTGATGAAAAGATCACTCCTGCCTGCAGGGGTCGAGCTCACATTTATCGGCGAAGTGTGTTTGGCGCCCTCGGAGCTCGGGTTTAATGTCGTTCCTGTGAGGCTCCTGTATTTATTCCTTCACTTTTCCCCAGGTCACCAAGATGGTGAAGACGGTAACGACTCGCACCGTGCGCCAGGTCCCTCTGGGTCCAGACGGCCTGCCGGTCGCCGACGGCTCCTCGCCGCTGGGAAGCTACACGGACTCCATCGATCGCCGCTTCATTAAAAATGGGGAGCGCTTCGTCACGCCGCAAGCGACGTCCACGCTGACGCGCTCCTACAACCACAGCGGCTACGCCGACCCGTACTACAGCCCACACGAGGCCTACGCCGACGTCTGCGACAACTATGGCAGCCTCTCCCGCGGCCTCAACTACCGGCCCTACCGGCCCTACGGCTACCGAATGGAAAACAGCTACACCCTGCCCATTCGGAGGGACGACTACGGGCACATGGCTCAGCCGCAGGTGCCGGTGGGTGGCAGCAGCACCGTGGATCTTAACCGCTCGCAGCCGGAGCGCTTCCAGCCCGAGCCGTACGGACTGGAGGACGATCGCCGCAGCCTCGGGCCGGACGAAGACGAGCCGTACGAGTTAGAACCCGATTACTCCACCGCCAGCCGCCGCACCTTACCCAGCGCCGGACGTGCCATGAGAGACACGCTGCGCAACGGCCCTCGCATCAGGTACGACATACGGCTTTCGTTTAAAGCCTGACTTTAGCATGTTCTCCCAATTCCAATGAAGTCGGGACGTTGTGTAAAACATAAATAAAAACAGAATACGATAATTTGCAAATCCTTTAACCCATATTCAGTTGAGTACACTACACAGACAAGATGTTTAATGTTCAAAGGGATCAACTTTATTGTTTTTATGCAAGCATTCACTCATTTGGAATGTGATGCCTGTAACACGTTCCAAAACAGTTTGGACAGGACCATGTTTACCACTGTGTTACATCACTTTTCCTGTTAACAACACTCAGTAAGCGTTTGGTAACTGAGGACACTCATTGTTCAGGCTTTGTAGGTGGAATTCTTTCCCATTCTTGCTTGATGTACAGCTTCAGCTGCTCAACAGTCCAGGGTCTCCATGTCGTATTTTGCGCTTCATAATGCCCACACATTTTCAGTGGGAGACAGGTCTGGACTGCAGGCAGGTCAGTCTAGTACCCACACTCTGTTACTACGAAGCCATACTGTTGGAACACGTGCAGAATGTGGCTTGGCATCGTCTTGCTGAAACAAGCAGGGATGTCCCTGGATGGCAGCATATGTTGCTCCAGAACCTGTATGTACCAGCATTAATGGTGCCCTCACAGATGTGCAAGTTACCCATGCCACGGGCACTAACACACCAACATACCAACAGAGATGCTGGCTTTAGAACTTAGAGCTGATAACAATCTGGACAGTCCTTTTCCTCTTTGCATCAGTCCATCTCAGAGGAGCTCGGGCCCAGAGAAGCCGGTGGCGGTTCTGGGAGTTGTTGATATAAGGCCTTCACTTTGCATGGTAGAGGTTTAACTTGCACTTGTAGATGGAGAAATGAACTGTGTTCACTAACGGTGGTTTTCTGAAGGGTTCCTGAGCCCATGTGCTAATATTCCTTACAGAATGATGTCGGTTTTTAATGCAGTGCCATCTGAGGGATCAAAGGTCACGGGCATTCAGTGATGGTTTTCGGCCTTGCCGCTAACTTGCAGAGATTTCTCCAGATTCTCTGAATCTTTGGTTGATATTATGGACTGTAGATGATGAAGTCCCTAAATTCTTTGCACTTGCCCGTTGAGAAACATTGTTCTTAAACTGTTGGACTATTTGTAGTGAACCTCACCCCATTTTTAAGCTCTCCGGACAAAAATATGTCTCCTCGTGAATTTAAGGTGGCAGTATCTTCAGGTCGAAAATCGATCCTCCTTGGTTGAGGTGAGAGTAAGGTTGAACCTCAGTGCCTACTCTGAGCTGCTGGATCAACCAGGTTTTGCCTTTTGCTGATCTTATCGAGGAACTGAACATCCTGTGTTTTTTGTTTAAAAACTTATACAAGAAAATCTCTGTTATCTAACGTCAAATTGATATTGTGTGAAAATCGAACCGCAAGCTCAGTATCCTGAGCGGAATCGAGTCGGGAGCAGTCTGAGTTTTAGCTGATTGACAGGTCTCATCCAATTAGCTTTTATTCTGCTGCACCACAGCATGGAGCTCGCTGCCTTACGTTCCTTAGCTTTGCTGTATTTGGGATAACAAGCTTCAAGGGAGGAACAGCCGTGTCTGCAAGACTGTACCGAATGCGTCTCGGACACGTCTGACCCAGACCCGATCCCACCCAGAGCATCGGATCGGCGCATGACCAATTAGAAAGCCGTTTGATGACGACACCACTGACAGAGCTGGGATATAATGGAGTGGAGGAACTGAGCGACATGAGGAGGGATAGTTATGACTAAAGCATCTGTTCACATGGCTAAAGGACATCATGTTACACCCTTGTAAACAGATGTCTTTTAATAAAAACGTATCAGCTTGCAGGGGGACACCGATTAGCATTTTAATGGTAATGGCTGGTGAGCATGTGGTTGTGACAGCACAAGCAGCCCTGGCATGCTGTCCTCCTGACCCTGCCCTCTCAAACCCCCAGCAGCTATTTTTCTAATTTTGTGGTGAGTGGTGCCTCTCGTAAGAACTTACCATCAGCCAGGCTTTCCCTGGCTGACACAGGACCAGTGGAGAGAGGGGGTTAGAGGGAGCAGGGGAACGTCGGTGGCTTGGCAGAGTTGCTTTTTAACTAGAAAGAGTGGCGTGTCCCGATCTTTGACTTGTTCCCCTCTTTCCCCCCCGAGCGTCCCTCAGAGCTGCACCTCTCTCCCTCCGTCCTCATTAACACTTCCATAATAACAGGCTGATAGACGTACATGGAAATCAGCCGGCGTAATTACAGCCTATCATGCAGTCACCTACCAAAACCGTCAATTACGCTCGAACGAAAATTGAGACGTTCGGCACAGGAACGGTTCAGTTAGCGACAGCTAGCGTGTGTTTAATCTATTAGCTCTGCTACATGAGCATTGAGTCATTCAGCAGGCACTCCAGAGAAACTTACAGTCCGGCTGTGGTACCTGAACAGAGGTGGGATTTGAACCCTGGACCTTTACCCAGTGGTTCCCAACCTTGCTTCCTTGGAGCCCCCCTTATGAGTATCTAAGAAAAGCTGCGCCCACACACACAGACCGAAAGAATAAAGCGATTCATTGCAACTCTGTAGTGGCAAAAATTAACATACAGCTTTTGTCCTTTTATCTTGGGTTTTCTTGTGTGTAGTTTGCTCTTTCTTTTTTTCCGTTTTGGCTCCCTTTTAAGAGAGCTAAACCTGTAACTAAAATCAAACTCGAGCTTATTAAATATACTTTTCATGACCTTTATATAGATTTTTTTTCAGTTTGCGTTAATTTTATTTTATCTTGACTAACTCATAGCAGACAAAGCCTCGTGCTCCCCCAGTGATGGTTGGGAACCATGACCTTCACCTAGCAGTCCCTGAGCACTTTTTATCACACCTGAACCATAATGTACCTGCTCTTACACTTCCCCAGCCTTTTCTTTCACTCTGTACTTCCTGTTTACTTTCACTCATTTCGTCTGCATCCCACACACTGCTGCTGCATTTCAAGTGTGTTTATTTTGAAAACGTTTAGACTTGAGGAATGGCTGCCTCTCTCTGTCTGTCTCTGTCTCTCTTCGTCTCTCTCTCTCTCTTTCACTCTCTGTATGTCTCTCTCTCTCTCTCCCTCTGTCTCTCTCTGTGTCTCTTTCACTCTCTCTGTCTGTCTCTGTCTCTCTTCGTCTCTGATGGTCTGTGGATGGAGTTGAGTTTCTGCAGTGATGTAGAGCAGAGACGAATCGAGCAGCTATGCTCTCTTCTCCTGCTTCTTCTCCTAAGATCGCTGGATGATTCTGAGCCTCACAGAGAGCAGAGAACCTGGTGGTTCAGGTCCTCCAACCGCTGGAAGAATTCTTCTCTAAATGGATGACTATTGACAGTAGAGGAGGAAAATGGGCTTCACCTCAACTTGCTTCAGCTCACTCTTCTCTCTCTCGGTCTCTCCCCCCCCCCCCCCCCCCCCTCTCTCTCTCTCTCTCTCTCTCTCTCTCTCTCTCTCTCTCTCTCTCTCTCTCTCTCTCTCATTTTTGGCTGATTAATAGATTGTGATTAGCTCTTCCAATCCCATGTCTGGTTCCCTCTAAAGCCATGGTCATAGACTTTTGTCAGTGAAATTTTGCGAGCGAAATGTCATTCATCTGCTAAAATTCACCGTGATGAATGTTATAGGAAGCAATATCCTATAAGAAAGTGTGAATCGCCATCTCAGATCAGGTCTTCACTTTTCTTTGTGTGGTTTCCTAAAGAAACACCATTAGTCCGATAAAAAGGATACTAGGGATAAAAGATTTAAAGCAGGTAGCGTAGCCAAAAAGGTTTCAAAATCTCTGATCTGAGCTCCTTACTGTACAGTCAGAGCTCATTAAGAGTTGTGTTTGTAATCTGTACAGAAATGTCTCTGGCCGCGCTGTTAGTCGGGTAGCTAGCTAGCTTTTGTTTATCTCCACTCTTGACTGCTTCAGATCAGGAAGGCGTTTGCTTATGATCGTGTTTAGCATGATAACAGAATCCAAAACCTCAGGCTGCTTATTACAACAAGGAAATCAAATTCAGAAGAGGTTTCTCGTGACTTTAACACAAGCACTGAAGTAATAAAGCGTGGATCGAAGGGCTGAGCGTGAATCTGATTTTTCACGTGTCCAGTGGTAATATTGTTCTTTTTCTCAACGCCACTTCATCAAGAGTGTCAACACAGCCTTGAGGAATGAGAGCGGGATTGTTTTCTTTCTCTTTGGGGAGATCCCGGCTGTGTGTGAAACGCTCTCACTGTGAGAGATGGAAAGATTCGCAAAGTGCTTCATTCCTCGCGCTGCCCTCCTGTGCGTTTTTGCCTTATAAGGAATCGTTCTGCGCAGGGGCCGATGACACGTTATAGGAGGGGGAAAACAGACAAATAAAAACAATCGTACGAGGGATAGCGGCGGGGAAGAAATGTAATGCACGCGGCGTTACGCATAATCAGACGCCGCTTCTCGGGCAGGTACGAATTCTCAGTGACTGTTAGGTTTCCTGTAATCGCGGCGTGTCTGCCCGTGGCGCCCGCATTTTGCACGTCCCGTCAACACACGCATGGTGCCAATTTAAATGCAAATCCTGACATTCCCGTCACTCGGGCCGCTCGTCTTTGGCATCCTCATGAACCCGTTTCAATTTGCGCAGCCTTTGTGCCGCGTCTCCGAGATGCACAGATGACGGCTTTGAAGCGGTTACGCCGATGACATCATTTATCTGTGCTCTTTTACTCCTTATCATATCCGCCGCCGATCTGCATCAGGCTCTGCCATCGCAGTTCCCCCCCAATCGCCCCCTGTGATGCCAGTCACCCTGACAAACTGCCCTTCAGAGCCGTTTCTCCTTCAGCTGCTTTTATGAGCTGCAGCCTTCTGCACAGTCGGATGCGTGAGCGGATTTCATAAATTCCTGCTCGTGAATGAAGCTGTAACACTGGAAGTGCTATCGATCGGCACCAGTAAGGCTTATATCATCTCAGATCGGATCCTATATGCCGAAGCTAATTGAAGAATTTATCAGCATTAGCCTCCGATAATCACCGGCCTGCCTTTATGGACTGAGAGATCTCAGCATACAGGTACAGACTCTCCAGGGATGTTGAGCCCGGGCTGAAGGTGAAATTAGCATTTCCCATTAAAAAAAGAAAACGTTTTGGTGCCTGAGCTTGGAGCCCGAACCCAGACGAGCTTTGATGGTGCATGCTTTATTAAAGAGCAGAACAGCTTTGATGTAGGGATGTAATTTCAGTGTGTAATGCTGTGAAAGCGTAATAGGCCCACATACACTAATGATCAAACAGCAACCTCTGTGTGTTTGGTGTCATGGTTTCTTATCCTCTCGGTCCTTCGGCATCATTTTTTTCTTTCTTTTCCCACCGTTGACTTCTAGTTTTAGAGTAAGATGTAGAGCGATTCAGAAACCCCAATAAGGTGCAGCCTTACAGGCCTAATACAAGATCACAGGACAAAAATAAGCAACACTTTGTTTTTCCGTCCTATTCAGATTCCACTGAGGTCTAGTCGTTTGAAATCGCTCCTTTAACCAACTGGCTGACATTCAGCTAGACTATGGTACTATGGTACTGGACTACAGACTGGACTCTGCCAAGCTGCCACTGTTGGGTCCTTGAGCAAGACCCTTAACCCACAATTCCTTGGATTGTAAGACTGTATTAATTGTAAGTCACTCTGGATAAGGGCGTCTGCTAAATGCTGTAAATGTAAGTGGGGACTGTGGTAGCCTAGCGGTTAAGGTACTGGACTCTGGACAAGAAGGTCCAGGGTTCAAATCCCATCTCTGCCAATCTCCCACTGTTGGGTCCTTGAGCAAGGCCCTTAACCCACAATTGCTTGGATTGTAAGACTGTACCAATTGTAAGTCGCTCTGGATAAGGGCGTCTGCTAAATGCTGTAAATGTAAGTTTATGGTTGCCAGTTTGACGTCGCGCCTGCTTTTTTAGGAGTTTTTGATCTGGCGACTTCTGTGATGTCATTTATGTGACCCTTTCAACACACTGACTGCATTTACATGCACTTAATAGTCCAGTGACGGCAGAAAATCAGATTTTGTCAGTGATCTGATCCAGTTTACTTGCTCTTGAGTAATCAGATAATGGGCAAGCTCTGAATTTCTATGTTTCACGCAAATAGTGAAATTGTGGGGATCCTGATTGCTGCATCAGCGACACCTGTGGGCTCGAGTATTTAAGCCCAATCAGTTGTCGCACCCTTGTACCTTGCCCGTCTCATGCATGCTGTCTCGGCTATTTTCACAGTTGGCAGGGAAAGAGGTTCAGCTGCGAGTTCGGTCAGGAGGCCGGAGGTTACGTCAGGGTGTAGAAGCTAGGGCAGGGACAGAACCCACCGCTCACTTCGCTCTCTGCCATTCGCGGCCTTCCCGCTTCTCTCCGCGGCTTTTGGGCTTGCTCGCTGTGGCATTGGGCTCCCTGCGTTTTCCCTCACCCTCCAACCCTTTTGGGAGACTTATCGGTCTCCCCACTAGCACGT
The DNA here is from genome assembly GCA_025084515.1 of Ancistrus triradiatus. NCBI lineage: Eukaryota > Metazoa > Chordata > Actinopteri > Siluriformes > Loricariidae > Ancistrus > Ancistrus triradiatus. The sequence goes on from JAJAGP010000156.1 coordinate 387,735, forward strand.
TCTCTGTGCTGCCCATCAGCCTCATCCTTCATGTTCGCGTCTGTGTTGTGCTGCCCGCTATGGGCAGAATCGTGACAAGCCTCGCGCACTGCCAGGATTCTCTGGGGGTTCCCCAAAAAATCGCCCACAGTGCACTCTACCATCTCCATCTGCGTTGGGCGCGCTGCATACTCGCCTTTAACACCTCGTCCCGCACATACATATATATATATGTTTGAGTCCACTTTGGTGCGGCCCTTATTTCTGCCCTTTCTATCCCTTTAAAGCTCGCGTCTGCATCCGCCCACAAGTGGCATGACGCTAGAGCTCCGGACCCTGAGGAGAGCGATCAGGGTTCGATCCATAGCTGCCAACCTCACAGGCGCAGCTTCTCCATTTCTTTTTGTGTGTGCGTCCCCACACTTCTCAGTCCTTATTATTCATTTATTTAGTCAATTATTGTACATTTCTGGTTGGTCCATTTGGGTCCAAAACCCCTTTTATTTTACATGGTTTGCCCTTTTTTTAGGCGAACGGTAACAGAAATATATACTGCATTCAAAAAGGTTTGGTAGCCGTTTCACAGATGCTGCATTAAATTCCAGGGTTGCCAGATCCCGTGAGAGAAACGAGCAACCAGTTCTATGGAAACAAACCCAAAAGAAAGCGAAGTTTCTTAGAATAAGCAGACCATGTATGAGTAAACTGTTCGAAATCTGAGTGTGTTGCTCAGATGATCACTGGTTGCTTGTTTCTCTCATGGGATCTGGCAACCCTGGAAATAAATGTGTGAAATAGTTACCAAAGACATTTGAAACACGTATGCTCGAGGGAAATTAAGAAAGAAGTCAATTAATTACTTTCAGTATGTAATTATTGAAGTTTGAAGTTTTCATCACATCTTTCTGTGAGATCACTGGCTGGTTGCAAAGTAGAGATCCAATTCATGCATGAGTCTTGTAAACCCGGAGCTTCAACATGATCTCATTACTCAAGTACTGATCTGATTTTCGGCAGTTATTGGATTATTAAGTGCATGTAAAAGCACGCCTTGCCTGGTCACCACCTCATGATCTGATCCAGTCTAAAAAAAAATCCAGCAGCTTCCAGGTTGCCATCCTTTAGGACTCCTCCCCCAGCACTGCGATAGACTGGTTTCCTGTCCAGGGCACAGTTGCACATGCACCCTGTGCTATTCGGAAAATGAGCCAGAGCCCCTTTGACCCTGACCGAGAAAAGCAGGGTAAAAATGTGAAAAACAAATCTTGCTTTAAGGACTTAGTTCCTCAGGCAGACAGGAAGCAGTGGCGTTTACACGACTGCAGTCTCTCGTGCTAACTCTCCGCACAGCATGTGTAATCTTCCCCCGCAAGAGCCACTGTAATTAAAGCAAGTAATGAACATAAAACATTGGTTAAAACACGTGTTCCTCACACAGCAGCCGCTCCCGTCTAACTCCAGCCCACACGTGAAATCTCCAGCATGTTTGCATCTAACGAGTGCAGTCGGTTAAAAGTCTTTAATTACCGTGGCCTCACTGTACAGCATCTCATAACCGCATCCATAATGTCTGCTTACTGCGATCTCGGTAATCCTGTGCCTGCAGATCCACATTTATATCTGAAGGGCTTGTACTTAGTGGTTGTTGGTTTATAGCATAAACAAGATCGTTAAAAGTCAGGTGACTTTTCTTAAGAAAATTCTCCACACTTCTCTATAGGGGACCGGTCAGAACCAGGCCAGTCCAGTACCCGTCCCCTCATCTTCTGCAGCCATGTTCTTGATGCGTCTGAGGGATCAGTTTAGGCCTGTGCCCTTACCCTTTACTCACTGAAATTCCTCCAGATTCTGACTCATTTAATGATATTACGCACTGTAGAGGGAGAAATATGGAAATCCCTTCGTCTTTCTTTGAGGAACGTTTTTAACATTTCAGTCATTTTCTCACGTTTGTTGACAAACTGGAGATCCTCTGCCCATCTTTACTCCTCAAAGCCTTTAGGGGATACTGCTTTTGGACCAAAAAACATATTTTTATCTGATCCCTATTTTCCCTCGTCGCAACTTTTTTGGAATGTGTTGCAAGCCTGAAATGCAGAAATGGATGTTTATTAACAAATTATATGAAGCTGACCATGAAATATCTCAGGTTCCTACTGTATACAATGGAATAAAAGTTAGAGTAAATGTAAGTGTGCATTTTCCATACTGTCCCCCTTTTTCTGGTTTGGGGTTTTAGTTGATATTTTGTTTGCAGTGATTATATACAGTGGTGCGTTGAGTTTGTGAACCCTTTAGAGTTTTCTATATTTCTGCATAAAATATGACCTAAAACATCATCAGATTTTCACACAAGTCCTAAAAGTAGATAAAGAGAACCCAGTTAAACAGATGAGACAAAAATATTATGCTTGGTCATTTATTTATTGAGCAAAATGATCCAATATTACATATTAGTGAGTGGCAAAAGTATGTGAACCTCTAGGATTAGCAGTTAATTTGAAGGTGAAATTAGACTCAGGTGTTTTCAATCACTGGGATGCCAATCAGGTGTGAGTGGGCACCCTGTTTTATTTAAAGAACAGGGATCTATCAAAGTCTGCTCTTCACAACACATTTGTGGAAGTGTATCATGGCACGAACAAAGGAGATTTCTGAGGAGCTCAGAAAAAGAGTTGTTGATGCTCATCAGGCTGGAAAAGGTTACAAAACCATCTCTAAAGAGTTTGGACTCCACCAATCCACAGTCAGACAGATGGTGTACAAATGTAGGAAATTCAGGACCATTGTTACCCTCCCCAGGAGTGGTCGACCCCAGGGTCAAACTTCTAAGCAACTGAAGGCCTCTCTCCACATTGGCTAATATTAATTCTTATTGATGAGTCTCCACCATCAGAAGAACACTGAACAAAACAATGGTTGTTGAATGACAGGGTGTGCAAGGAGAGGAAAGACTGCTCTCAACAGGACATTTCTGCTCGTCTGCAGTTTGCTTACGATCACGTGGCGAGCCAGAGGCTATTGGAAGAAGTTTTGGTGGACGGATGAGGACCAAAATAGAACTTTGGTTTAACAGAAGCGTATGTTTGAGAGCAAGGAAAACACGGATTCCACGCACAGAAGAAACCTTATCCCATCTGTGAAACATGTTGGTGGTACCGATCATGGTTTGGGCCTTGTTTGTTGCGCATCTGGGCCAGGGACGGCTTTGCCATCATTGAGGAACAATGAATGCTGAAATGATAGAGGAATTCTCAAGAAAAATGTCCAGGACATCGTCCTGAACTAATCTCAGAGAAGGTGGGTCATGCAAGCAACGACCTAAGCCCCACAAGTATTAACCAAAAATGGCTTACAGAAGAATAAAGTTCATTGTTTTGGAATGGCAAAGTCAAAGTCCTGACCTTCATTCCAATGGAAATGTTGTGGAAGGACCTGATGAAGCGAGCAGCAATGGAGGAGGAAAACCACCCAACATCCCAGAGCTGAAGCTGTTCTGTACGGAGGAATGGGCTATAAAATTCCTCCAAGCGGTGTGCAGGACTGATTCAACAGCTACAGGAAACGTTTTCGCTCCAGTTATTGCTGGCACAGGGGGGTCAACCAGATATGAAAGCAAAGGGGTCACCTACTTTTGCCACTCACTAATATGTAATATTGGATCATTTCCCTCAATAAATAAATAAATGACAGTGTAATATTTTTGTGTCATTTGTTTAACTGGGTTCTCTTTATCTACTTTTAGGACGTGTGTGAAAATCTGATGATGTTTTAGGTCATATTTATGCAGGAATAAAGAAAATTCTAAGGGGTTCACAAACTTTCAAGCACCACTGTACTCTTTTATGGAACAGTCAAAGGTTATATTTAAGTGCAATCTTTTGTATAAAATGTTTAAAAAGATATAGTACAGTAGTAATACTGTAATTAACCATAGACTGGTATGATTGTGGGAAGTTAAGGGTTAAATGAAGCATAAAGTGCAAAATGAATAAGAAAAAAGAAGTGGCATGTGTAAGAAGATAAGAGAACGATCATTTGAATAGTGCTTACTGTTTTTTATACGGGTTATATAATTTATCGGTCTGAGCTTGTAAAAGAGCACAGCACGTTCCCTTAACTGCTTTTTCTTCGTACTCGGTGAAAGGCCTGAGTTACAGTGATAGGTAACGGAGGTATTATTGCGGTTCTGCTCTAGCGATGCGGTTCTCCGTATTTGTAATAGCTCAAACAGAGTGCTAAGTGAGCAGACGCAAACGGCGGGCTTAATCAGGCTTATAATAGCGGGCTTATCGCGTGATGTAGAGCTGCCGTTTCACTACCAACACTCCACTCGGGCTCCAAATTCAAATTCCATCTCTTAGCCATTTATTCATGCGTAGCCAGTGGGTAAGCCTCTAGCACTCGCTGCGGTTGGAATGCTAAGTGTTTACACTCGCTGCTCCCGCTGTGCCTGATGGGACGTTTGGCCGGGCTGTAAGGTCCAGCAGTGCAGAGATTTGTTTCAGCCATCGTGACCGACTTCCCTCTAGACCTGGTGCAATATCGTCTCCTTCTGTTCCGTCTCTCCCAGACGCCGCTCGTCCTCGCTTCTGTTAATATAAGAGCCGGTACTTTTTGACACAGGCCATTATTAAGGAAGTGGCAGTTGCTGTTCTTATCAGCGGGAGTTTTTTCTGACACAGCGGTTAATCTCAGATCTCGATCTTGGCGTCTCCTGTTCGCTGTTTATCTTCTCACGTCGTGTCACGTCTCAATCACTCTGTGTGACTCTGACTGCTCGACTTAAGCCTGTTTCTCCATCCAGTCTCTCTCTGTTTCAAATGGAGATGGGGACAATAGATAGACAGTTACAGATGTAGGTGGGCTGTCGGGGCGCAGCCCTTAAGGGACTGGACTTATGGGCCAGAACACCTGCAGCTGCTGCAGCTGCTGGGCTATTTAGCTAGGTTGTTAATCCACTGTTTGCTGGGTTAAACTTGATTGGGCCACAAGTCCAACAGCGAGTAATGAGAGTAAAGTCTCCTAGATTCATATTCTGTTAGCGATTACTTATTGAATGATAACATTTCTTAGTAGTCGTGGGACTCGTGAACAAAAACCACATATGGCATGCGTGATCGTCTCCTGCAGACCCTGTACTTTGTACTACTTTGTAGAAAATTGATCTCAGAGGGTTGAACATCTGGAGAACCTCCCTCAGTTTGGTCAGGGACTGATCGTGGTGAGGTTGGTTTCATCTTCGTATATGTAACACCTTTGTTTCCTCTCCTCCCAAACAGAGGCTACGACGACCCGCTCGAGACCGAGCTGATCGACGAGCGGCATCGCTACCCGCTCGGTGTTTACCCCGCTCCGCTGGCACAGCCCGAGCGAGGCAGCACAGCCAGCCTGGACGGCGGTCTGGACTGCGGAGCTCGGCAGGACCCGCGCTGCTGGCGCGACCCAGATCTTCCCGAGGTCATCGCCATGCTGGGCCACCCGCTCGACCCGGTCAAGGCCAACGCGGCCGCCTACCTGCAGCACCTGTGCTACGAGAACGACGCCGTCAAGAAGGCCGTGCGCCAGCTGAAGGGCATCCCGGCGCTCGTGGCCTTGCTCGAGCACCCTAAGGGCGAGGTGCAGCGCAAAGCATGCGGCGCCCTGCGCAACCTGTCCTATGGCAAAGACAACGACAACAAAGCCGCCATCCGGAGCTGCGACGGCATCCCCGCCCTGGTGCGCCTGCTCCGGAAGAGCGGCGACGCCGAGATCCGCGAGCTCGTCACAGGTACGCTCCGGTTTAGGTTGTTCACCGGGAATTTTAAGATTGTAGTTCTGCTACTGAGCGCGCTCGCTCTAGTGAGGCGTGGCTGAAGCTCACCCAGGAAGCGTCTCGTTCTTAACTAGTCCTGCTTAGACTTGGAAGAGGTTCCTCCACAGATCTGTGCTGTGATGGTCACACTATCAGGCCTAAAAATAACAAATAGGAGGGTTTCCTGGGCTCGGACGCCCATATGGTTTGAGCTCAGCAGGCAAAAAGAAAGCATAACCCCTCGGTAGGACGAGGAACTGGGCACTCCTCGTGGCACAATTAAAAATAATTGCAGGGTCTTATAAATAGAAAGAGCCTGTCAGTCGTGCATAGCTGGAGGTTTTCATAGCTTTCCGTGAAAAACCTCACGAGCCCTCTCTCCCCCTCCGAGGACCATCTGGCACGGATCTGGTATAGATCTGGTACAGACCCACTGTGGTGGCCGGTTCCTGCTTTTCAGTAAACAACAAAATGAAACGTATCGATGCCATAATGTGTGCGGTAGCCTCTTTCTTTTCCGCCTCCCCTCTGCTCGTGTGTCGGGCGAAGGACAGCAGCTCCTCCTGAAATCAAATGACCTGTCAGGCTCCCGTACCGAAGCGGGACACTGCAAACACACACATGCAGCGCTTCATCAGGCGCCGTGCTTCCTGCAGCCTGCGCTTCGGCTCCGAGTGGAAAACACACTGAGAGTGGAGGGGCTCCGAGTGTGCAGCACAACACCAGTGTGGGGAAAGCAGAGAGGGTGTGGTGTGTTACCGAGCAGGGACTGGGTCTGGGTTTAAATGTGTGTGTGTGTGTGTGTGTGTGTGTGTGTGTGTGTGTGTGTGTGTGTGTGAGGTGTGAGGTGTGTCATTTTGTGTAGTAGGGAGTGTATCTGTATTTTGAGTGCTGTGTGTTGTGTGTTTTAAAGCAGTGACAGTATTTTGAGTATTGTGTGTGTGTGTGTATGTATAAGCAGACTGTACGACAATGTGTATGTATACGACATACACGTGTACGACATAAGTGTATGTATTGTGTTGACATGTAGTTGTGAGTTGTTACTTTGTGTGTGTGTGTGTGTGTTTGTGTGTGTGTGTGTGTGTTTAAAGTCAGGGTGACTTTTTGCGTGAATGTTTTTTGCATTAGGGAGTGTGATTGTTTTGTGTGTGTGTAAGCAGTATGATTTGTGTTGTTTTGGGTAATAGGTAGTGTGTAAATATTTTGAGTGCTGTGGGTGTGTATAAGCATTGTGCGTTTTTTTATGCATTAGGGAGTGTATCTGGATTTGGAGCATTGTGTGTGTGTCTGTGTGTAAGCAGTATGGGTTGTGTAGTGGGGAGTGTATCTGGATTTTTGAGTGTTGTGTGTATAAGCAGCATGAGTTGTGTTTTTATAGTGTGTGTGTGTGTGTGTGTATGCAGTTGTGTTGTTTTACATGTAGACTTGCATTTGTCGTACAGTCTGTGTGTGTATAAGTAGTGCGAGTTGTGTTGCTTTACATGTACAGTTGCACTTGTTGTACAGTGTGTCTGTGTGTGTGTGTATATGCAGTGTGAGTTGTGTTGCTTTACATGTAGACTTGTGTTTGTCGTACTGTGTGTGTGTGTGTGTGAGAGAGAGAGAGCAGTGTGATTTGTGTTGTTTTGCATGTAAACTTGTGTTTGTCATCCAGTGTCTTTGTCTGTGTGTGTATAAGTAGTGAGTTGTTTTTTTTTTACATGTAGAGTTGCACTTGTTGTACAGTGTGTGTGTGTGTGTGTGTGTGTGTGTAAGCAGTGTGAGTTGTGTTGTTTTGTGTGTAGCCTTGCGTTTGTCTTACTGTGTGTGTGTGTGTGTTTGTGTGAGCAGTGTGAGTTGTGTGGTTTTACATGTAGCCTTGCATTTGTCTTAGTGTGTGTGTGTATGTGAGCAGTGTGAGTTGTGTTGTTTTACATTGTGTGTGTGTGTGTGTGTGTGTGTGTGTGTGTGTGTGTGTATAGACAGTGTGAGTTGTGTTGTTTTACATTGTGTGTGTGTGTGTGTGTGTGTGTGTGTATAGACAGTGTGAGTTGTGTTGTTTTTGCGTGTAGCCTTGTGTTGTGGTTGTGCTGTCAGGTTTGTAGACTGGGTTTGTTTTGCTGAGCACCCTCGGGCGTTTCTATGACCCGCACCACAGCGGAGAGCCCTGGTGCGGTGCTGTGTGGGGCTGAAAGCAGAGACGGATCTAGGTACATTAGATCTACTAGCTTCCCATAATGCCCTGCGCTCGAGTCATCAGGAATGTGTGACGTGGTGGCAGTGAGAGGGTGAGTGCTGGCAGAGCAGGGCTGGCATGATGCTCTGATGCCACCCTTAGAGTAATCAGTTCTGGTGAAATGACTCAATCTAGAGTTTGCTCTTCACTTAGGGACCTCTTACAGAGCATAACCTCGAGGGCGGGTGCTGTCCGGCCTGCACATGGGGGTATCTGCGCTGCCGCCTTTGTTTTGTTTCCAGATTAGAGGGTGCTGAGGTGCAGCAGGGGGGCGTGGGGGGTGCAGTATTTTTAGAGCAGTTCCTGAGCGTGTGGTGCCAGCTGGAACAGGGCGGGGGAGAAATGGAGACCGAATGTGTGTTTGGGTGGTATCTGCTCTTCCCAACCCTGAATTCCCCAGGCCTTAGGGGTGTGTGTGTGTGTGTGTGTGTGTGTGTGTGTGTGTGTGTGTGTGTGTGTGTGTGTGTGTGTGTGTGTGTGTGTGTGTGTTTGGAAATAAAAGCAGTGTGTCATGTTTTTCTGGAAGCCTGACAGACAGCTCGTCTCTGCTCGTTTACGTTCTCCTTTGAGGTTGTGATGCTCTGATCTGCTGATGTGACTGAACCTGAATGATGGGTGGATGTAAGGTGGATGACACCTCAGAACCTCCTGCTGTCTCTCTCTCTCTCTGTATATGGTCCCGTCAGAGATCTGACATTGCACTCTTCATTAGCTCAGAGGCTTCTGCAGATTCCCTCATCCCTCCATCTCTCACCTTCACACTATCATCCATCCATCCATCGTGACTCAGCTTCACTACAGCATCCATTTGGCCATGTCTCATCTATAATCCATCCACCAGTCACTCATTTTGACTCCATCATCCATCCATCTCTGGTCTTTACACTTTACTCACAACCATCTCCCATCTTTACACTGTATGCCATCATCCATCCATCCATCTCTTTGGTCTGTCCTTCATCTGTTTCTCATCTTCACTTCATATTTTCTACATTATTTTATTCAGTATTTTATCTTTTACAGTTATTTCCTTTTTCCCTAAAATGTTATTCACCTGCTATTTTATTTTAATTATTATATTTTTTTATTCTCTCTGTTTCTGTTTATTTTAACTATTACTATGAACGTATTAATTAGATAACGTAAGGTTAATTCTTACATATAACATCTAAGCCGCCCAATTAGGTCGGGTCCCTTTTGAGTCTTGGTCCTCCTGAGATTTCTTCCTTATAACGTTTAGGGACTTTTTCCCTGCCACTGTCGCCCCAGGCTTGCTCAGTTTGGCTTTGGGCCTCCATATTAGAAGATAGTCTAAAATTGTAAAGCTGCTTTGAGATGATTCTTGATTGTAAAAAGCGCTATAGAAATAAATCTGGCTTTGACTTTGGCTTCATTATCCCTCCTTCTGTCATTTATTCCATCATCCATCCATCTCAGATCTTTTCTCCATCATCCATCCGTCCATTTCTCACCTTTAAGCTGTTAAGCTCTCATCTGTACTCTATGATCTGTTCATCCATCTCTCATCTCTCCACTTTACTCCGTCGTCGTCTGTCTGACTCGCTCATCCATCCATCCCTCATCTTTATGCCCCCTCTGTCTCTCCACCTAACTCATATTGGGCCACTCTCTTTGACAGGGACGTTGTGGAACTTGTCCTCGTACGAGCCGCTGAAGATGGTGATCATAAATCACGCCCTGCAGACCATGACCAACGAGGTGATCATCCCACACTCAGGCTGGGAAGCGGAACCCAACGAGGACTCCAAGCCCCGAGACGCCCAGTGGACCACTGTTTTTAAGAACACGTCCGGCTGCCTGAGGTGATCCCCCCACTTATTAAGAACGTACACAACTCCCAGGCGTCAGGCTGTTTAGGAGAACCAGGTTTAAAGAGGGCAGCTGATTAAACACAGTCAACATTTGGTACTAGAATTATCAGGTGCATATGTGAATAAATCATAATCCGCAGAGGCGACGCTGCGTTGGGTGCCGGAGGTTCCTGAGGGGTTTTTGGTTTGTTATTGGCTGACCTTTGAGTGGGAACACTTAACTTTATATAGCGTCTCGTGTTTTGAAGCAAGCACAACCTTTAATGAAGCGCCCGCACTGACGGTGTGTTTTATTCGAAGGTCAGACTTGATCTTTGTCGAGAATCCCTTAATCATCTCGGTATCTTCGCCTCGCTTGGACGCACTTGCAATTTACGGACACTCGGAGGGCTCTGACTTGCTGCGAAATGGCTTTTCCCATCTAATGTAATTCTAATTCGTTTTCAGAAGGTCTAGGGGGAACGAGGGAAGAGTCTCATTTCAGTGACATTAAGACACGGGCGTCCATTAAATAGCCACCCAGATCTGTCTGGGGAAGGACTAGCAGAGCAAGAGCTTTTATTGATTAAGAGAGACCGGGACACATGCAATTAATAGCTTTAAAAAGTGTAGTGCTGCAATTATTTAAAGAGTCGGTAATGGACTCGGTGTGTGCTGCTTGGTAAATATTGGACGTACTACAAACGGTATTATTGCAGTAATGCAGCGCTGATCTGTTTTCAACATGCAGTTCAATAGTTTATTTAAGTGATCACAGCATACAGTACTGTGCAAAAGTCTTAGGCCACCTTAGATTACATATACTGTTGTTTTAGCAACGGTATAAGGAGCATGTGTAGCATCTGGCAGCTTCATCAGCTTGATCAGGAATGGGCTTTTTGGAAGGGTAGCAGCCAAGAAACCACTTTTTCAGAAGGAGAACAGGGTGAAAAGACTAAGATATGCTAGAATGAAGTTCAGTTGTAAAATCCGGTCATCGACAGCGTGTTATATATGGTCATCATAGCATTGCTAAAACAACAAATCAAATGGTGGCCTCAGATTTTTGCACAGTACTGTATGATAATATTGATTATGGATCCAAGTCTACTAAGTACAGCTTGTTAACATGTGTACAGTTAATGAACTAATGTCTCAAGTCACAATACACACGTGTTGACCATGAGCCTCGTATTCCCAGAACTAGTTCAAAGTGTTTTACATCCAGCAGCATTAAATACGAGACTCTGCTAGGCGTGTGCTAGCCTGCGGCCGTCCTCGGGCACCATGGAAAGCGTGCCGGGTCATGTGACTGGAGAACTGGATACGACTTCGTTCAGAGAAAAAAGGAGAAGCTTTAATGAAGGGTCAGATGTTTGTTTGTTTGCTGGTTTTCTCCTACAGTGTCGTCACTGAATAAAACCTGAAATGGATGCGTGTCCTCGCTTTCGTTCGCTGTGCCAGTACTCCCATTAGCAGCATTATTGAAATCTCCAGCTTTCCTCCAGACATCTCAGAGCCATTTCTGATTGAAGTCTGAGAGCACCAGTTTGATGGTTACACCGCATCTTATGGCCATGGCAGGAGATCGGAGCAGGAGACGCTTTCTGTACCCTATAGAGCATTGTCCATCCTGAGTACACTGCATTCAGCGAGAGTGGAAAGCACAGCGCAGAAAGGGGGTCAGTGAGAGAGAAATGCAAACTAAGGCACAGAAACGCAAAGAATCCAAAGAAGAAGCTACGAGTGCGATAACATGCGCTTAATAATCCGATAACTGCAGCAAATCAGATTTTGTCAGTAATCTTAATATTCAAGCAGTTGAGTACATACTGTTTCAGAGTTTCCACAACGTGTTCGATAGCCGTTTCACCACCTTTAACCAGATCCGGCAAGAAAAAGTAGCCAAATAAAGCCAAGTCTTTAGAGTACGCAGACCTGGCAACCTCAAGGGAAGGCTCGCGCACATGCGCAGACTGAAAACACCGATTATAATCGGGTAACTTACATTTACAGCATTTAGCAGACGCCCTTATCCAGAGCGACTTACAATTGGTACAGTCTTACAATCCAAGCAATTGTGGGTTAAGGGTCTTGCTCAAGGACCCAACAGTCCAGTCCAGTACCTTAATCACTACGCCACAACAGTCCCACAGTAACTGGTATACATGCTATGAAAAATCCGATTACTGGCTGAAATCCAGCTCTCTTTATCAGACCACTTGAATAATCGGGTAACTGCAGAGATCCGACCATGACTGAATTGTGAAGTGTCAGAGATTGTGGGTGAGGACACTTTGTGGGGAGGTCATTCATTAGTAAGAAAGCAGGAGATGAAGTGAGCCGGAGACAAAGTGAGGCGTGGCACAAGGAAGACATGGATGACGAGAGAGAGAGAGGGTGACATGATAAAAGAGGTTACTGCATAAAACAGAGGGCCCAGCATAAGGCATGAGACAGGGGGGCGGTGACATGAAGCAGGGGCTCATGGGATGGGAGGGTGTTCAGGTTGAAGACAGAAGGAGACATGCAGTGAGAGAGTGAGATAGGCAAATATATGGATCTCTACACTGTGTGCTCTCACTGTGTTTACATGCACTTAATAATCCCTTAATGATCGGGTTTCTGCAGTTATTCAATTATTTAAGTGCTCAAGTAAACAGCGTCCGCCGATCCGAAAAATCAGATTAGAATTCCGGTAGAGAGCTGGATGTTACCCCAGTAATCAGATTACTCATTGCATGTATAACAGTAACCCCATTGTAATTGGAGTTTTTAGACTGTGCAACAGCATTTTCCCACGGTTTCCAGGTCCGAGATATTCTAAAGACCTGGCTTAATTTGTCCCCTTTTTAAACCTTAGTGGCTTTTTTCTGCCATGATCTGGCAACCCCAGAATTAAACACGCCACGGATGTAAAGGCAGCGAAACGGAAACAGTATATCCATGAGATAATGAATAATTTGCATATTTAATATGAAAGTTTGAAGCTTACGTCATGTTTCTGTGAGATTATTGGCTGGTTGCAAAGTAGCTCGGATTATGAAGTGCATGTGAATGCACTCAGTAATAATAAGAAAGTACAGTTCGAAATAAATATTCACAGAGTGTCTGTCCTTGTCTCTCTCTCTTTCTCTTTCTCACATGCTCTCTCTTCTCTCTCTGATTAACTGACCTGAAAGACAGTGGGGTCTGATGAGCCTGAAATTACATCCCTGTTCACTCCTCTTTCATTCACGTTCTCTCTCCCTCTCTCTCTCTCTCTCTCTCTCTCTCTCTCTCTCTCTCTCTCTCTCTCTCTCTTCTCTCTCTCTCTCTCTCTCTCTCTCTCTCTCTCTCTCTCTCTCTCTCTCTCTCTCTCTCTCTCTCTCTCTCTCTCTCTCTCTCTCTCTCTCTCTCTCTCTCTCTCTCTCTCTCTCTCTCTCTCTCTCTCTCTCTCTGTATCCCTTTAATCAGTCTGATCAGGTTGAGCTCTGTCAGGCTTTGCGGTTTGTAGAACCGTGGCAGCGCCTGGTAAAGCTCTGCGCCTGTGTGACGCCAGTTCACGGTGCCACTCCATCTTCATCCCCTTAACTCTGCCTGTGTCCATGGCAACTGTTCCTGCCGATATCTGTTGCCTAGGAAGCTGCTCGGAGCCAGAGCTTAATTTGCCATTAGTCCTGTTCGTACCCGGTGTTAGACCTGTGACGCTGTGTGCCACGACCTTCTCTGGCTTTTAGCCGTGCCCTAGAAGGACGGCATTCATGACCCTTATTTGTTTGTTTGCTTGCTTCGTTGGTTTTGCTGCATTACCTCTGACTCGACTCGTTCAGCCAATTATCACGGAGAGAAGAAAAGCAACTAAATAAAGAATAAAGTCCAAGAGTCTCTCAGATGTTTAATGCATTGGCACTGCCAGGCTCTCAGCTGTGGACCCGCTGATAACACTTGATCTTCACGGACATGTGAAGCTGCAGCTCATGAGCTCATGATGCTATAACCAGGAGTGTGAAGATGCTTCATATTGATCAGCTGGGCAGACAGGAATACAATCCATTATACACCCTGGCTAGGGTTTCATCAGACCCTGAACTTTTCTAGGATGTGAATTATTTGGATTTGCTTTGAGTCAATAGGGGCAAAAGGAACAATTACAGCATCCCATTATTAGGGAGGGTCCAGGACAAAACCTGTAGGCAAGTTTTGGTTTGGAATTACATAATGCCCAGTGCCTGTGTGAGAAACATTTTTATGATGATCCCCTGTCTCAATAGGAGTAGCAGATGCAGTGACACATTTTTAAATTGATATTTATTTTAAATGCCATCACCCCAGCGAGCCATTTATGTTCATTTAATCGCCTGAAGGGATTCATTAAAATGGCACTAACAACACCGTCTCCGAGAGACACGTTATATAAGGTGATACAATAAATTTATATTTACAATAAAGTATTTTTGATGACCAGTAACAAAACTGCAAGAAACCACTGGGTGGGCAGGTGATTCCTCTGAGTGGGCAGTGCCCACCACAGCCCACCCATAGACATCTACATGTAGGCACATCTAGGAATTTAGCAGGCACCCTTATCCAGAGCGACCTACAACAGTTACAATCCACATGCAATTGTGGGTTAAGGGTTTTGCACAAGCTTGGCAGAGGTGGGATTTGAACCCTGTCCAGTACCTCAACCACTAGGCTACTACAGTCCCACATCCCCCATACCTCATACTCGTTGAGCTTCAGCCATGGCTCGACTGGATTTTATTTATTTTTGCAGCCTTTCATGCATTGTGCATCGTTCTTGCTTTGTGATGGGTAATCGATAAAGTAGCCTTGTTTTAATCTGTGTATAGCTAAATTTAAACAGACAAACAATCAAGGTTTAGACAACGATCAGATTTATGACAGTGTAAATGCCATCACCGCAGCGAGCCATTTATGTTCATTTAATCGCCTGAAGGAATTAATTAAAACTAACAACAGTCTCCGAGGGACACGTTATATAAGGTGATACAATAAAGCCAAATGTCACTTTATTAAAAACATTATTACACTGGTTTGTTCATCAGTGTCTGCTAAGAGCTGCACCGGCTGGCTCAGATACCTCAGTGGCTTAGATAACCTTTAGCTCAACGCGCATGTAGTGCACCTGTGTAGGGAACAGGAAGTCGTTTGAGGTAGAGCCTTAACTCTGCATTATTTTAAAACTGAGCGCGTTTACATGCACTCTATAATCCGTCAGTAATCTGATCAGCGAGTATACATGCAGTTGAGTAATCCGATAATGGGAAACCTCCGGGTTTAAAAGTAATTGGATTTCTACTTTGCAGCCCGTAATGTCACAGAACTATGTAACAAATATCAAGCTTTTAATATTAAATAATCAAATTATTCATTTTATCGAGTATATACTGCATTTCAGAGTCTCCACAAAGTGTCCGATAGCCGTTTTGCTGCCGTTAAGTATGTGGCACGTTCAGTTCCAGGCTTGCCACATCCAGCAAGAAAAAAAACTCAAGTCGATGGAACAAGATTCAAAATAAAGCCAAGTCTTGAGAAATGCGCAGACCTGGCAACCGGGGATGGCTCGTGCACATGCGCAGACTGAAAACACAGATTATAATTAGGTAACTGGTATACATGCTCCGAGAAATCCAATTACTGGACTAAAATGCGGCTCGCTCTAACAGAGTTCTTAATCTGATTTCTAGATCGGAGTATGTCGGAGTTTTCACTGGGTGGGAAGATGATTCCTCTGAGTGGGCAGTGCCACCACAGCCCACCCATAGACATTTACCTTTACAGCATTTAGCAGACGCCCTTATCCAGAGCGACTTGCAGCTGATACTGTCTTACAATCCAAGCCATTGTGGGTTAAGGGTCTTGCTCAAGGACCCAACAGTGGCCGCTTGGCAGAGGTGGGATTTGAACCCTGGACCTTCTGGTTCAGAGTCCAGTACCTTAACCACTAGGTTATCTAGTTACATGTAGGCACATCTAGGCATTTAGCAGGCACCCTTATAAAGAGTGACCTACAATCTTGCACAAGCTTGGCAGAGGTGGGATTTGAACCCTGGCCCTTCTGGTCCATAGTCCAGTACCTCAACCACAAGGCTACTACAGTCCCACATCCCCCATACTTCATACTCTTTGAGGTTCAGCCATGGCTCGACTGGACTCATCCCCAAAAGACGTGAAGCTAAACAAACACACTGTGGTGGTGCATTGACCTTCTGGCCATCTGACTGAATATCCTCTTCATCCAGCACTTGCGCTAAGACTAATGTCGCACTTGTTGAATTTGTTAAACAAACAGAGCTGTGTTCCCTTCGTTTTGTACTGTGCCTCTTTATCCTGGAATGAGGATAAGCCTTTTATGGAGAGCCCAAAGCACTTCTGTATGCTGTTTGTTGTTTCTTGTTACTCAGTGTGAACTGTGGTGGGCTTTGATTAACTTCACCATTCACACAGAAATTCGTTTTTAGAGTGTCACATTAAATTGTCTCGAGAATATGACTCGCTTAAGTACTCGAGGCAGCGTCGTCTCTTTCTCCGTCGTCTGTACGTTGCTATGGTAATGAAACGTTAATGGACCTTTTTGTTGCATCGCCCTGCTAAGAGCAAGCACTTAGTTTCTTCAGATCAACCAGCTCTCTGAAAGGACCTGCATCTGATTCAGTCTTGGTGTACAATCCAGGGGTTAGGGTCAGGGGCCCAGCTCAGGGGCCCAGCAGTGGCATCGTGGCAGTGTACAGCTTCTGTTCTTGATCATGTTCTACTATATGGGCTTATGTTTTGTAAAATCAATACAGTTCTGTCCTCATAATTCTGGCTCACCCTCAGAATCGTCCGTGTGCTTCACAGTGCTCTTTGTGCTCTCGCTGTTTTGGGAACCACGCCTTTAAATGCAGCCGCTGGACGTGCAGCGAATTTCTGATGCAGATGTGCGTGTGGGGGGTGGGTGTGTGCAGGAACGTGAGTTCAGATGGGGCTGAGGCTCGCAGGAGGCTACGGGAGTGTGACGGCCTGGTGGACGCCCTGCTCCATGCTCTGCAGTCGGCTGTAGGGAAGAAGGACATGGATAACAAGGTGAGAGTCCACGGAAACACCCCAAATCAAGGAAGATATAAGATAATGTTGTTATAAGATATAATATTTTAATTTCCTATTAAAATTCTATCGAAATTTTACCTCTGCCATTAAAGCAAATAATGGTTTTGTCCTAAATGCCCTGTGAATTCTGGATAGTTTCCTGACCTTCTAACTATGGAGGCCCAAATGTGACTGACAAATAAATAAATAAATAAAACCACAAATTAATAATTTAATTAATTAATGTTCAATATAAAATAGTATGTAAATAAAAACTATTTCAGGATTTAGTTATTTCTGGATTTCCTCCTCCAGTTAATGTGAAATAAATCCAGAAATAAATAATTAACTAAATAATAAATAAGTAAATATATAAATAAACCCAGAAATAAATAAATACAAATGTTAAAAAAACAAGTATTTGGTCACCCACAAACAAGCAAGATTTCTGGCTCTCACAGACCTGTAACTTCTTTAAGAAGCTCTTCTGTCCTCCACTCGTTACCTGTATTAATGGCACCTGTTTGACCTCGTTATCTGTATAAAAGAATCTACAATACACAACCAGGTTGGTGTGAATAAATCAACTGTGGGAGTAACTGTAAGAAAATGGAAGACATACAAGACCATTGATAATCTCCCTCGATCTGGGGCCCCACGCAAGATCTCATCCCGTGGGGTCAAAATGATCATGAGAACAGTGAGCAAAAGTCCCAGAACTACATGGAGGGACCTGATGAATGACCTGCAGAGAGCTGGGACCAAAGTAACAAAGGCTACCATCAGTAACACACTACGGCAAGAGGGACTCGGATCCTGCAGTGCCAGGCGTGTCCCCCTGCTTAAGCCAGTACATGTCCAGGCCGGCCCGTCGAAGTTTTCCAGAGAGCAATATGTTGATCCAGAAGAGGATTGGGAGAATATCATGTTGTCAGATGATACCAAAATAGAACTTTTTTGGTAAAAACTCAACCTCGTCATGTTTGGAGGGAAGAAGAGCTGATTGTCATCCCAAGATCACCATAACCTCCTTTTGAAGCATGGGGTTGAAACCTCATGCTTTTGGGGCTGTTTTTTTTCTGCAGAGGGGACAGGACGGACTGATCCGTGTTAAGACGGGAAGAATGAACGAGGGCCATGTATCGTGAGATCTTAAGCCAAAACCTCCTTCCATTCAGGAAGCATGAAGATGGAACGTGGCTTGGGTCTTCCAGCATGACAATGATCCCAAACACCAGACTGGCCTAGCCAGTCTCCAGACCTCAACCCCACAGAAAATTTGTGGAGGGAGTTGAAAGTCTGTGTTGCCCCAAAACATCACTGCTCTAGAGGAGATCTGCATGGAGGAATGGGCCAAAATACCAGCTACAGTGTGTGCCAACCAGGAAACGGACTTACAGGAAACGTTTGACCTCTGTCATTGCCAACAAAGGTTATGTTACAAAGTATTGAGTTGAACCAAATTTATTGACCAAATACTTATTTTCCACCATAATTTACAATTAAATTCTTTAAAAATCCTACAATGTGATTTCCTGGATTTTTTCTCATTGTGTCTCTCATAGTTGAAGTGTAGCTATGATGAAAATGACAGACCTCCCTCATCTTTCTAAGTAGGAGAACTTACACAATCAGTGGCTGACTAAATACTTTTTTGCCACACAGTGTGTATATATGTATGTGTGTGTGTGTGTGTGTGTGTGTGTGTGTGTGTGTGTGTGTGTGTGTGTGTGTGTGTGTGTGTGTGTGTGTGTGTATATACACATGTCCAACGACCCAGATCAGAATAAACATGGACGAAACGGAAAAACCCAGCAGAGATGCTTTGTTGGATTAGAACCAGGATTCGAGCTTTTCAACAGAACTCACACAATCCCATTTTCTTTTTTTCAGTCTGTGGAGAACTGTGTGTGCATCATGAGGAACCTTTCCTACCACGTTCACAAAGAAGTCCCGGGAGCAGAGAAGTATCAGGAGCCCTCTGCGGTTCAGGCCCCGGGCTCCACGGGGGCTCATAAAAAGAAGAAGGACGACGCTGGCTGCTTCGGTGGCAAGAAGGCTAAAGGTCAGTCTCTCAGCACGAGTTTTATCATGCACACTCAGAAAAGCACATTGAAGTGGCACTGCCATGCTCTAATGAGGCTTCATACTCCTGCTTACTGGCTGCTGCTGCTCTGCCATCTTTGGCTGTTGTGTGTCTGAGATGCTGCCGATGACTCACCGATGGTTAATGGGCGTGGGTGTGAGTTTGGTCTGTGTGTTAAAGCTGAGTCAGACGCTCTGTGTTCGACCTGCATAGTGGAAGCTTGTCTCGTGGTGGTGGGCATTCTTTAGACCGTGCCAGCCACACCCACTCTTTCCCGTCTGCGCTAATCCACGTGGTCAGAAATGGCTCCAGGCCACAACAAGCAGGTGCAGGAAATCCCAAACGCCTTAAGTGATGATTCATGGCATTTAAATAATCGACGTAGCTAAATGTGAAAAACGTTCGCGCCAGTCTCTTGGGAACGTCTACAGCCGAGCCAATTAAGCTCTCAAAAACAAGCCAGAGACCCTCAGCGTATTTAAATGGTGCCCACATCGATCTCCGGTTCTGGTGCATGTAGGTACAGATAATGAGGGCTGTTAGGGGCTAATGAGAGCTGGTTATGGAGAGGGTGCAGTATGGAGGATAAAACGACCTGTAAGCCAGCAGATGCATCAAATCTGCCCCGTATAGCCTGAGCCACGTTTCCAGAGAGCTGTTTGTTTCGGCCCCCTCGGTCTCCCAGCAGTTTGTTACTCGAGTTAAAAGGGGTAATTTAGCCTCGTGCGAAATTGTTCGAGCCGCAAAATAGCCCGTGAGCAGTGTGCTCAGCCGAGCGCGGGTTTAAATTGAGGTGGTAATTTATTCATTTAGATAAAGACTGCTGTGATGTACTCTTCTACGAAGGATCCAAATATAGCAAGAGAGTAAAGCAGAGTCTAAAAGGCATAAAGAAGCATGGAGCATAGTACATGGTTTGAGACGCAGCCTCTGCAGGGAATGTAGTACAGGTTTGGGATGCAGCCTCTGCAGGGAAGGTAGTACCGGTTTGGGACGCAGCATCTACAGGGAATGTAGTATGTGGTTTGGGACGCAGCCTCTGAAGGGAATGCAATATATGGTTTGGGGGACAGCCTCTGCAGAGAATGTAGTATATGGTTTGGGACACAGCCTCTGCAGAGAACATAGTGTAGGGTTTGGGACGCAGCCTCTGCACGGAAGGTAGTACATGGTTTGGGACACAGCCTCTGCAGAGAACATAGTGTAGGGTTTGGGACGCAGCCTCTGCACGGAAGGTAGTATATGGTTGAAGGGGACGCCTCTGCCCAGGAAGTAGGACATGGTTGCGGATGAAGCCTCTGCAGGGAAGTAGTACATGGTTTGACACAGCCTCTGCAGGGAATGTAGTACATGGTTTGGGATGACTAGGCCTCTGCAGGAATGTAGTACAGGGTTTGGGATGCCAGAGCCTCTGCAGGAATGTAGTACATGGTTTGAAGGGACACAGCCTCTGACCAGGAATGTAGTACAATGGTTTGCGTTTTTTTTTTTTTTTTTTCTTTTTTTTTTTTTTTTTTTTTTTTTTTTCTTTTTTTTTTTTTTTTTTTTTTGTTTTTTTTTGTTTTTTTTTTTTTTTTTTTTTTTTTTTTTTTTTTGTTTTTTTTTTTTTCTTTTTTTTTACGGACACAGCCTATGCAGAGGAATGTAGAATACATGGTTTGGGAAGAGCCTCTGCAGCAGGGAAGTAGTACATGCGTTTGGGAGCAGCCTCTGCACAGAGAACATAGTAGAGTTTGGAAGCAGCCTCTGCCCGAGAATGTAGTACATGGTTTGCGGATACAGCCTCTGCAGGGAATGTAGTACATGGTTTGGGACGCAGCCCTTGCAGAGAATGTAGTACAATGGTTGACGGACGACAGCCTCTGAGAGAATCGTAGTACATGGTTGGGACACACCTCTGCAGAGAATGTAGCTACATGGTTTGGGATACAGTCGGCCCCAGAGAATGAGTAAATGCCGTTTGCGGACGCCAGCCTCTGCCCAGTGAATGTGGTACAGAGTTTGGGACGCAGGCATATGCAGAGATGTAGTACATGGTTTGGGGCGCAGCCTTGCAGAGAACATAAGTAGAGTTTGGGACGCAGCCTCTGCAGAGAATGGTAGATACATGGTTTGGGATACCGCCTCTGCAGAGGGAAACTGGTAGTACTGCGTTTAGCGGACGACCAGCTCTGCCAGAGAATGTAGTACTGGTTTGGACGCAGCCTCTGCAGAGAATGTAGTTACATGAGTTTTGGGACACAGCCTCTGCAGAGACATGTAGTACATGGTTTGCGAGATACAGCCTCTGCAAGAGAATGTAGTACATGAGTTGGGACGCAGCCTTGCCCAGATGAATGTGGTACATGGTTTGGGACGCAGCCTCTGCAGAGAATGTAGTACATGAGTTTAGGACGCAGCCCTCTGCAGAAGAATGTTATACATGCGTTGGGACGCAGCCTCTGCAGAGAATGTAGTACGTGGTTGGCGACGCAAGCCCTCTGCAGGGAATGTAGTTACATGGTTGCGGACGCAGCCTCTGCAGAGAATGCTAGTACATGGTTTGGGACGCAGCCTCTGCCCAGAGAATGTAGTAATGGTTTGGATACAGCCTCTGCAGGGAGGGAGAATGTAGACATGGTTGGGACGCAGCCTCATGCAGAGAATGTAGACGTGAGTTTGGGACGCAGCCTCTGCAGGGAATGTAGTACATGGTTTGGGACACAGCATCTGCCAGAGAATGTAGTACATGGTTTGGGACGCAGACTCTGCCAGGAATGTAGTACGTGGTTGGGATACAGCCTCTGCAGAGGAATGTAGTACATGGGTTTGGCCGACGCAGCCTTGAGAGAATGCCTAGCTACGTGCGTTTGGACGCAGCCCTCTGCAGGGAAATGTAGTAAATGGTTGGGATGCAGCCTCTGCCAGGGAATGTAGTACATGGTTTAGCGGGACACAGCCTGATGAGCGGATGTAGTTACATGGTTTGGATTCAGCCTCTGCAGGCGAATGTAGTACATGTTTGCGGAACACAGCCTCTGCGAGGGAATGTAGGAAATGGTTTGGAGAAACAGCCTCTGCAGAGATGTAGTACATGCGTTTGGGACCAGCCTCTGGCCCAAAAAAGAGAATGTTAGTACTGGTTTGGGGACCAGCCTCTGCAGAGAACATAAGTAGAGTTGGGACGCAGCCTCTGCCAGAGAATGATAGTACATAGGATTTGCGGATACAGCCTCTGCAGGGAATGTAGTAAATAGCGTTTGGGACGCAGCCTCTGCAGAGAATGTAGTACATGAACGTTTGCGTGACGCAGGCCGCTGATGAGAAATGTAGTACATGTTTGCGGACACAGCCTCTGCAGAAGAATGTCAGTACATGGTTTGGGATACAGCCTCTGCAGAGAATGTAGTTACATGGTTTGGCGACGCAGCCTTCTGCCAGGAATGTGCGTACATGGTTTTGGCGACGCAGCCTCTGACAGAGAATTTAGTACATGCGTTGGGGCGCAGCCTCTGCAGAAGAACATAAGTAGGAGTTTGAGACGCAGCCTCGGCAGAGATGTAGACATGGTTTGGGATCACAGCCTCTGCAGCGGGAATGTAGTACATGGTTTAGGGGACGCAGCCTCGCAGAGAATGTAGTACATGGTGGGACGAAGACCTACGCAGAGATGTAGTACAATGGTTTGGGACACAGCTCTGCAGAGAATTGTAGTAGTACATGGTTGGGGATACAGCCTAATGACCAGAGAATGTGCTACATGGTTTGGGACGCAGCCTCTCGCAGTGAATGTGGTACATTGGTTTGGGACGCAGCCTCTGCAAGAGAATGTTAGTACATTGGGTTGGGACGCAGCCTGCAGAGAATGTAGTACATGCGTTTGGGACGCAGCGCTGCAGAGAAGTAGTACTCGGTTTGGCGACGCAGCCTCTGCAGGGAATGTAGTACATGGTTTGGGACGCAGCCTCTGAGAAGTAGCTACTGGTTTGAGGATACAGCCTCTGAACAGGGAATGTAGTACATGGTTTGCCACGGACGCAGCCTCTGCAGAGAATGTAGACGTGGTTCTGCGGAACGCAGCCTCGCCAGAGAATGTAGTACGTGTTTCAGGGATACAGCCTCTGCCCCAGGGAATGTGTTACATGACGTTTGGGACGAGCTCGCAGAGAATGTAGTACGTGGTTTGGGACGCAGCCTCGCAGGGATGTAGTTACATGTTTGGGACACAGCCCTCTTTGCAGAGAAGGTAGTACATGGTTTGGGACGCAGCCTCTGCCCAGGAATGTAGTACTGGGTTGGGATACAGCCTCTGCAGGGAATGTAGTACGTGGTTTGGGACGCAGCCTCTGCAGGGAATGTAGTACATGGTTTGGGACACAGCCTCTGCAAGGAATGTAGTACATGGTTTGCCGTGTCAGTTCGCTGGATGTCTAAGCTATGAAAATAAAATCACCCTCTGCTTTATGAGCTGTAAGTTCTGTTCCACGCCATATACATCTCTGTAAACTAAAGACTGTGTGCTTTAGGATGTGAACAGACTCACATACACACACCTTTTTATCATCTCTCTCCTTTCTCTCTGCTTGCGTTTGGCTGCTGCGCTGGCTAACTGTAGAGGAATGGTTTAATCAAGGTGAGTTTCTCGTTCTCTCTGCTCGTTCCTCAGTTCACGTCTCGTCATGCTTCATCTCTCTGTAAGCTCCCGCCTGTGAGAAACTTCTTAAATCAGACTGGCTCACGGCTTTCCATTTAACGTCTCGCTTGGTTAGTGTGCAGTAATGTAAGGCCTGTGTGGGTCTGTTCATGTTGCTCGTGTGTGTGTGTGTGTGTGTGTGTGTGTGTGTGTGTGTGTGTGTGTGTGTGTGTGTGTGCATGGCGTGATGGTTAGCCGCTGCTGTAGATCTCTCCTGTCATGCATTTTTAATCGGGGTTTCCACTACAGCGAGCCTCAGCCATTAGAGCGTAGTGTCAGGACTCTGTAGCCTTCCTGTGTCTAAAGGTCTGAGAGAGGACGTGACTTTCTGTCTGCGAAAGAGAAAAAGCTATACACACCCTCACCCTCTCCTCTCTCTTATCGCTTTCTCTTTTAGCAGGGAGGAGAAATGGTGAGAGTGACAAAAACTATGACACACTGGACCTCCCAAAGCGCACAGAGGCCACTAAAGGTAGGTTTAGCACTTGAAGGGAAGCGTTTACTCGTCCCTGAGGTGTCACTTCCTTCAGAACTGGTACAGAATTCTTCTCACTTAGATCAAATGCCGTGCCGGTTCCAGTTCTGCTTCCTAAAGTGCAACTGTTCTGTATTTTTCCCCCAGTCCTTAGCTGGTGTACAGGCTTCCACTGGTGGCCAAATGGTGGAAAAATCCTCTCTGGTTCTGTATAAACTCGTATTCAAAATGAGCAGCGTGGTCAGCGTTCAGGCCCTGTTCCATTTTTCACCATTTATGACTTTTCCTTTATGCCAGAGTAAACAAAAAACCACAACCAGAACTTTTCAGTTCAAACAGGGTCACTTTCAAATGTGGTCTGATATGTGGTCATGTCACCTCTTACACTAACAGCTCCATCACACTGTGGGAATCCTCACCTCCAGAGCTCCAGATCTTTGTAGTCAATTATTTATTGGAAAAGTAACAGGAAGAGCTCCAGATCTTCTTGCGGTACCTTGTTGTAGTCAGGCAGGAAAACATGAAAGGCTTTGCAAAACTCATGGACTGTAGTGTTGTAGTTTTATATATCATTGAATAATATATAGAAATTATTCTTTATTATTATATTATAGTCCTCTAGTGATGATGAGCTTGTCATTGCCATTCACTACACGTTAACATAAACAACACTGTAAGTTTAGTGTAATAGCATGCTCCATTTTGGTTCTTTACTTCTGATGGGTTCAGGTTAAGGTACTGGACTCTGGACCAGAAGGTCCAGGGTTCAAATCCCACCTCTGCCAAGCTGCCACTGTTGGGTCCTTGAGCAAGACCCTTAACCCAATTGCTTGGATTGTAAGAGTGTACCAATTGTAAGTCGCTCTGGATAAGGGCGTCTGCTAAATGCTGTAAATGTTGTATGTGCCTAGCAAGCAGGTCGTCTGAAAGAAAAAAAAGTCAGCTACAGTCATGAATGATCCTTCCTGAGGTTCACTCTACCAATAATCAAGCCACCATGGAATTAATAAAGCCTAATGCTAACCACTTTGGGATTTTTTTCCCCATCGTGGTTCGCAGCGTGAACGCTGGTCTGGAACCAAGGACCGGTGACGTCAGGCAGCTCGAGTCGGTGGGAAAAGGCTAGCAGAGGAACGCCTGAGACTGTTCTTCTAAACATGGGATGGGATGGAAAACTATGGAAACAGAGAGGTTTTAGAAATCCAGGACGTGGTTTTGTTTAGAATATGCGAGGGAAGGGTAGCAGCGATCCAGAAACCTCAAGAGAACCTCGAACAATGCTCCCTCTCTACATCAGCGAGACAAAACGGAGCCACGAGCCATAAACGAGCTCAGAAACCAAATCTTACCCGTCGGCCACGTCCATCCAGGCAGAACCATCACCCGCTAGAAGCCCTCTGTAAATCCGACGGTGAATAATTAGCATGCTTTGTCTCCGATCGTTGGCAACATTTCACACCTAATTTGGCTTTGCACATGCAAGCAGAAGCTGCCGTGTTGTTTATGCGCAAGTACACCCCACCCCCCCAAAAAAGCCCATCAGCAACTAATGGCAGCTTTTCAAAATCAATCACCATGCCGCCTCTCAGAAATTAGCCACATTAGCGAGTGTGAGTGCGGATCCTGCTAAACAAGATCCCAATTAATTGTGTTTGTTCTCGGAGCTGAACAGATTTCCATTTATTGTCTTAAAACTCGAGGAAGTAGAAGAGCTCGAAGCGTTTTCTGCTCACACCGAGAGCAGCAGTTACAGCACTGATTGAGTGGATGTTTGTTAATACTTTGCTATGTGGTTCCAGACGTACGGTTCTGCAGAACAATGCTGTATTGACGTTGTTACCGCATAATAGGTCTGACCGTATTATGCAGTAGAACACACATTGCAAAATATTGAAAACAGGATTGCTATTTCAAAATTGGAAAACTAAAGTGCTTGGATGATGCATCAGCAATTCACTAGCCCATCACACATCACATGCTGACTTGTGGCGCTTTTCCACTATGTGGTACCTACAGGACTCGACGCGATTCGGCATGGTCTTTTTGCGTTTCTGCTACGTCAATCTGGTAGCAGGTACCTGGAAACGGGTACTTCTTTCAGTCCTTGCTCAGTCGCGGTTCGAAGCGAGCCGAATAGGTACTAAACCACGATGTATAAACCTTGCATAGCACTGATTGGCCGGAGCAAATCGTCATTCACGCAACGAAAAAACCTCCAGGCACAGTAGCCATTTGTGAAATCTCCATTGAAGAGTTTGCATTTATTTTATGATAGGTTTACATTTACATTACATTTACAGCATTTAGCAGACGCCCTTATCCAGAGCGACTTCCAATGGATACAGTCTTACAATCCAAGAAATTGTGGGTTAAGGGTCTTGCTCAACAGTGGCAGCTTGGCAGAGGTGGGATTTGAACCCTGAACCTTTTGGTCCATAGTCCAGTACCTTAACCACTAGGCTACCACAGGTTCCAGTTCTGGATGTGGCTTATGGCTGGCCATGGTCAAGTTAGGTGAAGCTGGTCAGGGCCAGCAACACGTCAGCCCTTTAAATGGTCGATGTCCCATCCAGGGCATTCTTATTCATGTACATTCTTATTCACCCTTATCCAGGGCGACTTCTAATTGATACAGTCTTACAATCCAAGCAATTGTGGGTTAAGGGTCTTGCTCAAGGACCCAACAGTGGCAGCTTGGCAGAGGTGGGATTTGAACCCTGGACCTTTTGGTCCATACCTTAACCACTTGGCTACCACAGTCCCATGCCTCTAGGATAAGCTCTGGCTTGAAACTGTGAAAACTAAGAATCTTCATTGTTTTAATTAGCTGGATGAAGCGTGAAAAAGCTTTTGAGCTGAATTTTGCATCTGTACGACTTGGGTCAACTATCGCCCCAGGGAACCAAGGGATAACAGAAATCTAAGTTTCTCCTGAAGGTCGTGTATCAGACTTTTGTATCCCCGGCCTCAGATTCGAGCTCATCCTTGGCATCCCCAGTTGTTCCCAAGCCAACTGAGAGATATAATCCCTACAAAAGATTCAAAAGTTGCTTTATTGGCATGACAAATATAAACACTTGTATTGCCAAAGCTTGGCTACAGAGAATAAAAATATACATGCAGGCAAAAAGAATGAGAGTTAACACTGAAATACAGTAGTAATATTAATAAAGTAAAAAATGAAAATGTTGGAATAAGATATTATTTTAAAGAGCTATTACAGTAAGTAAATAAACACTGAGGCCAGGAGACATCCTTGTGAAATGCCCAAACTATCTCAACTGGCTCCTCTGAAGGATTGATGAACTCCTCACCCTGTCACAGAGAGTAAACCTATCACCCTGTGCGTGCCAGAACCTCATTTCTACCACTTTGGAACATCAGCTGCCTTTAGTCGTTTAGCAGATGCCCTTGGCCGACTGATACAGTCTTACAATCCAAGCAATTGGGGTTAAGGTTCTTGCAGTGGTAGCTTGGCAGAGGTGGGATTTGAACCTTCTTGTCCATAGTCTAGTGTCTTAACTAGTGATGAGCTGATCCACATTGTTTCCGTTCTGATCCAATTCAACTGTCGATACAGATTATGATAAAGGAGTGTTTTTACTTTAGTATAATGATTATTCTCATATAATAATCATACAACTGATACTCAGTTGCAGACCAAAGTTGGAGACCAAATGTGGATCGGCCAGTCTGTCCGATATCTGATGAGTGAATGACATCAATAATGGACCCGATACCAATATTGGATCAGATCGGACCCATCTCTAGCCTTAACCACTATGCTACCGCAGTCCAGCTGTGAGAGCCAGTCCTTCCAGCGGGTCCTGGGTCTGTCCTTTCAGAGGGACATCCCTGGAACATTGGATGCCCAAACTACTCCAAGGAGCAGTGACTGTACCCAAACAACACAGTAATTCTGGGTAGGAACCTCATTTCTGCCACTTCCCAAAGTCACTACCCAAAGCAGGACTGTGGAGCAGAAGGTCCAGGGTTCAAGTCCCACCTCCGCCAGTGTCGGGTCCTTGATCAAAGCCCTTATCCCACAGTTGCTTGGATTGTAAGATTGTAAGTCGTAAGATTATAAAAAGAGAGCTTCGTCTTGTGACCCCTGATCAGCATACGATACTTTAGGTCGTGGTCGTTGTGACCTTTTACTGATAACCAAGCCAATTCATGTGAGACTATGGAGAAGTGGATGCGAGGACAGAAAGGTCGACTCCCACCCACCCGCCGGACCTCCGTTGTTTCCTGATTCGGAAATCGAGACATATCGAGCCGTCATCTGGAGCCTGCTGATGACGTGAATCGATTTGGTGCTGATTCTGTTCCCCCTACTGCCTTTTGATTATTTTCACAGCGGTGGGAACCTGTCTGGAAGCCGCAAAAAACTCCTGAGCTCGGTGTTGCATTATTCATCACTCAGAGGGGAGAAAAAGAGGCAAGAATAAGGCGGAAGAGAAGTAATTAAGGGATCGGCGGGAGGCAGTAATTATGCTACGGTGGAGCATGCCGTTAACTAAAATGGCGTGTTCGTGTTTTACCCTTGACGGAAGACGCGGGACTTTGTTTCTCCATCAATACTTGGTTAACCTACCGAGATCAGGTGCAGCGGAATCCGAAAATCATCCAGGGACTCCCCGGACACCCTGTTGAGCCTCGCACACAGCTTTAAAACCGTGCAATAGGGCGTAATCGTGCTTATTCATGCTCCTTTATGAGGAATTTGAACAGGAGCTTCTCAAAACCTCCAGATTTGAGAGGATGGATATTATTAACATGCTTATAAACAACTCATAAACAGCGTAAGCACTCGGGTGGAGGCCAGGGTTTGAGTCCCAGCAGTGTAGTCCACTTGGGTCGTGGTAGGCTGGATGACTTGCTGTGATGACCTAGCACCTCAAGAATACCGTGGGGCAAAAAAGTATTTAGTCAGCCACTGATTGTGCAAGTTCTCCTACTTAGAAAGATGAGAGAGGTCTGTAATTTTCAACATAGGTACACTTCAACTATGAGAGACACAATGAGAAAAAAATCCAGGAAATCACAGTTCAACTCAAGTTCAACTGACCTCTGGCAATGACAGAGGTCAAACGTTTCCTGTAAGTCTTCACCTGGTTGGCACACACTGTAGCTGGTACTTTGACCCATTCCTCCATGCAGATCTTCTCTAGAGCAGTGATGTTTTGGGGCTGTCACTAGGCAACACGGACTTTCAGCTCCCTCCACAAATTTTCCATTTGAGGCTGTGGACAGGTGTCTTTTATACAGATAACGAGGTCAAACTGGTGCCATTAATACAGGTAACGAGTGGATGACAGAAGAGCTTGGAAATCTTGCTTGTTTGTGGGTGACCAAATACTTATTTTCCACCATGATTGACAATTAAATTCTTTAAAAATCCTACAATGTGATTTCCTGGACTTTTTTCTCATTTTGTCTCTCATAGTTGAAGTGTAGCTATGATGAAAATGACAGACTTTCATCTTTCTAAGTAGGAGAACTTGCACAATCAGTGGCTGACTAAATACTTTTTTGCCCCACTGTATATAGTGTGATTCAGTATTGAAGCCCGGCCTACTACAGTGGGATTGATGCGTCATACATGGAGGCCATGTCTCCTTTGACGTTTTTTCCTATAGGACTGAATCACACAATGGCCACGCCTCCTGTTGTGTGACTGACAGATCATACCCATAGGCCACGCCTCCTTTGACGTTTCTTCCTATAGGACTGACTCACACAATGGCCACGCCTCCCGTTGTGTGACTAACAGATCATACCCAGCTGTATATTGGTGTATCATAAATATTGAGACGGTGTTTTTTTCTATAACAGTCTAAAGTGGTTTGGATTGATTGTTTTGGCCCTCCAGCAGTAATTAATTTGAAGGACAGATGATCTTAACTGTTGCTCAGTGAAACCATGAGGCTGAGAAGCTAAGCAGGCGCTGTGATTGGCGTTCGATTGGACATGTCCTCTCGGTTTAATAGCTTCGTGACTGAGGCGCATCATTAGCAGGCGTTGCTTCCTGGAGAGCTTCGTTGTATTGCGTTTAATTTCATTTCTTCCACTGTTGTGGCTCCTCATCATGAAAATGGCACGAGGCAATTGAGAAGAAGTCTGATTTACAGTCTGCTTCCTCAACATGAACGGTTTTATTAATGGTGCGGTTTTTACTGCAATGAAATCATACAGCATTCTCTCTCCCTCTCTCTCTCTCCCTCTCTCTCTCGCTCTCTCTCTCTCCCTCTCCCTCCCTCCTATGTAAGCAGAGTCATTTGAGCAGAAGGGAATTATTTACCGTCTCAAAGCTGTTACACACCCAACATGATTTTTTTTGTGCGATTTATTGGGATGGCAGTAAATTAATTCGAGCCTGTGTATAATGATCAGACCATGTACTTGAGTTAAAGTAGTGACACCCAAAGTAAAATATTACTCCAGTAGAAATACAAGTCCTCCCTTTACACCTCCACTTGAGTCAAATTGAGTAAAATGTATACACACACACACACACACACACACACACACACACACATCTATCTCTGGCTCTCAGTCCTTCTCCACCCGTCTCACTCTCACTGTGAGAAATACACCACCTAGGGTAGGAATGTCACCTCCCTCAAACACCCACCCGCTCTGTCCCTCTTGCTTACACTCAGCTTTTTATTCTTTTATTTTTTTTCCTTTCTTTGTCTTTTAGATGCATTTTATTCTTATTCTGTTCTACCTTTTTACTTTTTTTATTCTCTCTTACTTTAAACTTTACATTTATTTTTTGTTCTTCCTTTCTCATTCTGTCTTCTCAGCTTATTTCTTACTTTTTTAATTTGAATTCTTCTTTTCTTTCATTTTTTTTTCTTTCTTTTTCTGTTTATGTTGTATGTTTATTGTTTATTTTTTCAGAATTCTCTTTTGTATTTGTTTATATTTGGGGTTTTTTCTTTTCGCTTTTTTGTTGTTGTTTTCTGTTTATTTCTTTTACTTTTACTTTGTTTGTTTTTTTCTCTGTTTGTTTTAAATTTTATTTTGTCCTTCTTATGTTTCTTCTGCTGGTCTCATTCTGATTCTTTCTTATTTTGGACCTTTCTTTTTTTTCTGTCCATCTTTGTGTTATGTATTTATTATTTATTTATGTCTCCACACTTTATTTTTTTTCCACTTCTTTTTTACTTTATTGCTGTTGTTTTAGTCTCCGTCTTTGCTACCATTTTGTGTTTTTTTCTTTTTGTTTTTTCTTTTTGTTTTTCTGTTGCCTTGATTTTTTTCATTGTTTCTTGTTTGTCGTCATCATTCTTCTTTCTCTCTACTGAATTTTGTTTGTTTTTTGTTCTTCTTACTTGTACTGTACTCTTCCATTTTGTTCTTTCTTTCTTCATGTATCCATTTATTCTCTCTCTCTCTCTCTCTCTCTCTCTCTCTCTCTCTCTCTCTTTCTGTTTTTCCATACCTACCCCTCTGTCTGTTTCTCTCTGGTCTCTCGTCCATCACATCCTGTGTGTGTGTGTGTGTGTTGGCTCCGCCCCATTCTGTCCTTGCACTGTAATTTTTGTCTCTGTGGTGAGAGATTTTTCTTGTTGACCACATGCTGCTGAGACTCATCACACAGCACCAGGCTGACGCTCCACATTTCACAGAGCCAGTGGAACAGCAGACGCTGAAGGATGGATTTCAAACATGCTGAGCTTAGCTCTGCCCTAAATGACTCCGTCTGCTGTGTGTTGTTACTTCTAGACAAGACAGAATGGTGTGGCTCTGTCATAATTGGTTTCAAATCCGTGAAATATCATTCTGGATTAGACCTGAGAGGCTTTGAGATGCGTCTGCAATTCTTCCCGTCTAATAAAATCTCGGGAAAGCTTTTCTGCACAGTGATAAAGAACTGCTGATTTTAAGGTTTAGATGGCCTTCATCAAGAACCTCACACCTAAAAGTATGGACATTGATATGAAATTGTTCTGTATTCTTTGCTGCTGAGACTTTCAACTGCCCCAGAGTCTAATGTTGGTGTGCTTTACATCAAGCCAGTTGATGCTCTGCTTTACATTTGGTGATCTCAGTCCTGTGTGAAATGGAAACCCCATCCAAGCTTCTAATTAGAGCCAAAGCCTGTTATGGAGAACGATGGCAGGAGTTTATTTCCATTGTCTTATGATGTCAGGAGACTAAAGTGAAGAGTCTTGATGTTTGTCTTCTTTCAGTCTTGACTGGTGGCTCCAGTTAAGCCATGCTTGTGTTTCAAAGAGTATGATATTCAGAGCAGGGTTTGATTAAAGCCTTTGAGTAGAATAACAGCACTTATCTTTGACCGGGGCAGCTTTATGAAACCCTTAGCCTAATGAATGGACTGTGGTAGCCTAGCGGTTAAGGTACTGGACTCTGGCCCAGAAGGTCCAGGGTTCAAATCCCACCTCTGCAAAGCTGCCACTGTTGGGTCCTTGAGCAAGACCCTTAACCCACAATGGCTTGGATTGTAAGACTGTACCAATTGTAAGTCGCTCTGGATAAGGGCGTCTGCTAAATGCTGTAAATGTGTATGAATGAATCACGATTCGGGAATCATCCTGGCTTTCAGGCTGAGCAGTTGGCATTAGCAGCTAGTGCCCTGAGTTCACCAACAGAGTAAGTGTTTTGCTTTTCACTCTTCACTTAGAATCCATGACTCACTAAATTACATGAGGTTTTTCAACAGTTTATTATTAAATAAGCTTTGTGTTAATGACTTTGGGTAACTGTAGGTCAGTGTAAGTATTAATGTGTAATCAGGTCTGCTATGATACAGTACAGACTATATTAAACTCATCAGTTCATGATCCATTTAACTTGTGATGGATTTGTTGAACATATCCCCATCATAAGTCAGGGAGCACCTGTACAATACAGCTCCATTAATGCCTTATACAGAGGCATTTTCTCGGGGTCTGGAACAGATTTATTCAATTTACATTATTCCTTATGGGAAACATTTGCTCGGTACTCGACAAGCCTTTCTGGAACGAATTACCGATGATACCCGAGGTACCACTGTATTATAACAGAGCCAGAGATGGGCAAACAGGATCATAAACCAGACTTCACTAATACTCATCTCTCATGCAGTACAAACATTACACAAAGCAAACGCATTACATATTCCTCTGCATTAATGCGACTTAGAGCAGAGCAAATGTATTGACATTTTAACTGGCTGCTTCTTGGAAGCTTTAAATGACTTGCGAAATTAAATCTGGAGCCGTTCCACTGGACACACAAACACCCAGATGCTTGTTTGTTGCCACCAGCTTTGTTAGTGTGTGTGTGAGAGGAAATCAAGATTTTCCCAGCGGGTGCCAGCTGCTGCCGTACCACCCGTTGACATGGCAGGCTGTGACAGAAGACTGGCAGCCTCATCCTGCTGGGCCACTCTTGCCAATCATTATTACACACACATGCACAAATACACTTTCTCCCCGATGGCATGACTTCACAGATCTCATTGTAGCAAGAGAGAGAGAGAGCGAGAGAATGAGAACTGTAGAAGGGAAAGAGAGAAAATTAATTATGTGTTGGTATTACATATTTAAGACCCAGTTGAGCTCATATATCATTCATCATACACCGATCAGCCGTAACATTAAACCCACTGACAGGTGAAGTGAATAACTCTGACAATGTGTCAATGTCCTGCTGGGAGGCTTTGGGTCTTGGCATTCATGTGGATGTTATGCTGACACGTACCACCTACAGAACAATGCTGCAGGCCAAGTGCACCCCTTCATGGCAGCTGTGTTGACTAATGGCACTGGCTTCTTTAAGCAGGGTAATTCATCCTGCCACACTGCAAAAATGTCCAGGAATGGTTTTAGGAACGTGGCAAAGGGTTCCATCTGTGCCTAATCTATGGAGGTCCTACCTCACAAGTTACAGGACTTAAAGAAACTCCTGCTAATGTCTTGCTGCCATACCACAGGGCACCAGTCTTGTGGAGTCCCTGGTCATGTTCTGATGGGTCAGAGCATTGGCGATACGAAGAGGATCAAAACTTCCCTATGTTAGGCAGGTGGTTTTATAGTTATGGCTGATTGGTGTTCATCCAAAGTCACCCTAACATGCCACTTCTGTTGTAAGCCCACAAAACAACGTGAGACGTGTGGTGCAGGACGCCCATCATTAATTCTGTGTAATTGTTGGGGAAAACAATTTCCTCTTGTTCGACCCCCCCACCCAAACAGCAACCTTGCTGCTGCACATAAATGGCTCAGCAGCCTCCAGAGAGTCATCGTTATCAGGCGAAACTTTGAACGATGCTTCACATAAAAGCGCCGTGCTTTTTCTTATCAATCATGGAACATAATCAGCATTTTTATAAGGCACCGGTCTTTGTTAGGCTGTGTGTTCATTGTTATTTGTTTCCATTATTCTTGTAATGGCTTATATAAAGCTTATAATCCATAACGGTCATTACACAGGAGAAATAACACCGACATGACGTTTGGATTTGTCACTCTCACAGAACAGCCTTTTAAATTTTACAGCGGTACATTATTATAAGCAGGTGCTCGGGTGGCACGGGGGAATATACTAGGCCACCACTGCAGTGACCCGGGTTTGAGTCCTGGCAGTGCCTTCCAACAACATGCAAACTTGATTGGCCATACCTGAGGAGGCCAGTCTGGGGGTGATGCCCAGCAATCGACTGTTGTTCCATCCAGTGCACACCTGGCTCTACCATCGTTAGGCCCTTGAGCAAGGCCCGTATTCTTGGGTTGCTTAAATAGGATGGTATCAGTTGTACATGGCTCTGCAGAAAGGCGTCTGCTATGAATGTAAAGGTGGAGTGAGACGTCTGAAGCCGATGGGAGAGAGATGAATGCAGGACTGAGGAAGAGCCTGCGATTATTTCTGAAAGAATAATCATATCTTCCCAAACTGGCATCAGAAAACAAAAGGCTGTGAAAGCGAAATGGTGAGAGAGGAAAAGGTAGACAGATATGAGAAGCAGCGAGAAGCCGGAAAACTTTGCGAGAGTGACGCTTCCTAATAAAAGCAGCATGTCTGTCTGGCAGCAGATGTGAGAGCTACAGCTTGTATGATTGTGGCTCGCTCATTTCAACTCCCGTGTGTTTATTTTGCTGTGCAGCAACAGGCCTGTCAGATTTGTTGAAAGCTTTAGGGGTGTAAGAGCTCTTTACTTCTTTACTGAAGAATTTTCCCTTTCAAAACATCTCATTTGGCAGATTTGGACCTCAGCCACATTTTTCTCTCTCTCTCTCTCTCTCTCTCTCTCTCTCTCTCTCTCTCTCTCTCTCTCTTAAAAATTATGCACTTATGTGCTTTAAATCCAGTGGGTTACATGTATCCCAGGAGCCAGAGTGCCGGACATTGTAGGGAGCCTTAGCAAGCTCCATAGTCGTAGATTCCCTAGGATGGTCATTCATGTAGGGGCTAATGATATACACCTTCACCAGTCAGAGGCGACTAAGGCTTATTTTGTAGAGGTGGTTAGAGTTGCGAGGGCAATGTCCAATGCAGTAGTGTGGCCAAAAAAAAGCACTCAAAAAGTGCTATATAAATAAATTTGACTTGACCTGACTTGGATTATATCAGAGCCATTATAGGTAGCAGCTCCTTGCTTTATATTGACTTTAACCGCTTAGCACCAACTGTCGCTAAACAGACCATGTGCCTAACGATAATGATAAGAGGAGGTCAAATTGCCATCTCCATCAGCAGTGGCATTTGCAGCCCTGTGTGACCACTAAAGGGGTGGAGCTCGGAGCCATCCTATGCTGTTGCTCCGGGACTGTGGTGGTCTAGTGCCATGATTCCCAACCTGGGGTCCGGGACTCCCTCATGGAGGCACCAAATCACAAGGGGTGTGCAAAGCTTTGTCTGCTATGAGGTGCTCTGAGATTGTCAGAAGTACAATTGTCAAAAAATAAAATAAAAAATACTCACTGGAAGAAATATGTCTATAAAATTACTTCAATATATATTTTCACTCCAACAGAGAAAAGAAGAGAAATTAACCGAAAAGGAAAGAGAAAAGGAGCCAAAAAACATCAGTTATCACTCATTACTCCTTCCAAACAGGTTATTTTAAAGTTACTTACAGATATTTCTCCCGATGTGGAGATGCTGTTTATACCTAATTGGAGTTCAGGGCATGAATTATGAACTAATCACAAGTCCATTAAGATCTGGAAGAGAAAGAAGATTGCCAGTTTTAGTGATTCCTATCTGACTTAAGCTCAGGAGTTTTGTGGATGGAGATGTTGAGAGGATGAGCACAGAATTACACCATGTGACATCAGAATTTTATTGGGGGAATTGAAAGCAGATGGACTTACTGGATTGGAAGGTTATTAGCAATGGTGAATGTGGGATGCCAGCCAACCAGCTGTTACTGTAACAGGATGGTATTCCTTGCATCCGATGCCACACAGGTTTATTAAACTATACCCAAGTTGTCATACCCAGTCAGAGGACAAAAGTGTTCCAGTCCTAATGGTGTTCAGTCTTGGATGAGAAAAGACTGCCAGTTCACAGCATTGTGTTCATCTCCTCCGCGTCCACTGTTGCTTTCCATTATCTCTTACACAGCTTGAGAAGACACAAGTGTGTCTGAATGGAACTTCCAGCCTAATGATTTGTGGGTAGAGAGACTGAAGTGAATAAGTACAGGTTTAAAGCGTGTGACAGCTTTGGGTGTGGAACCGGAGGCAGGTGGACCTCAGTAGGAAGGTTCACCTCTGATGACAAGCAGCTGTTTTCCCCAGAAGAGAGTTACCGTCCAGAGATGCCATGCAACATTCTTGGAGCTGGGCACCAGCCATACCCAATCATTCTGAACTTAATTATGTTCTGTTGGTTCCAGTAACCTTTGGTGGAAGTCAAAGAGAGCGGAAAGAAAGGTGCCGTTGTTTGTTTCAAACTTCCTCTCCACAGAGGGTCTTTAAGCCTCAGATGGGCATCTAGGCAGTGCCAGTCTGTCCATACCTCTGACACAAAGGCGACCTTCTGGGTTTCAGACTTCCTGCCACACTTAAGTCGTCAGCGCACACAGATACAGCTGTCAAGATGGACAAAACAATTTCCCCAGTCCTGCTGAGGTTTTATGGATTCAACCGTCTGTCTCTCTTTGCTAACTTTGGAAATGACCTCTGAGTTCTTCCAGGTCTCTTCCTCCTGGGGTTTGTTAATGGCTAAAAGATCAGGCTGGTTTTTTGTTCTCCTGATCTTTCGGTTTATGCACTACTCCAACAGCTCCTTTGATTCTTCCACAGTTTGAAACCCTGAGTACGTCTTTACTCCCATTTTCGTTTCAGATTTGGCACGGGCTTGCGTAATTCTCTCTGAACCTTGGCCTGGAGAAATGTCCAACTTTCTGGTGTTTATGGAGCTCCCTGGGTTGTGTGTGGGAGGGAGAGACCAAGAAAAGTGCAACGATGAAGGATTTACTATTTCTTTACAGTTCAAGTGTGAAACCTCCCACAACTGCAGCCAATAAGAACGTACTGAATACATTCACTTGAAAATACACTTGAATCTGGATCTTGTTGCCCTAAACCCTCAATCACTTAAAACAACTTCAGTTTGGGCATGCCCATGTTTGGGCTGGAAGGCTACTTAAGGCCACTACATCATATTTTACACACAGACCACATTTTGAACATGGACAGTTTGTTGGTAGGTCTAGTGTGAGTAACATGCCAACCATAAACAGTAAAAAAACCTCATGAGCTCATCATTCAGAAAGTCCTGGCTGCACTAAACTGTGCTGGGCTTTTTAGCAAGAAAATTACCCATCAGCTGCTCAGTTCAGTTGCAGGTCGCTCTGAAGAAGGTCTGCTAAATGCTGTAAATGTAAATTTACCCTGCTACAGGCCAAAAGATTGGACGACTGTGTGAATGTGTGCTTCCAGAAAGTTTATTGGAGAGTTTAATTGGCTTCCCATTGCAGCCAAGATCAAATGTAAAACTTTTTTCAAACTTTCCAGGCTTCAAATGTTATGTAATTTACATTCCTTGGTTCAGAACTCACAGCTGCATGCCAACTCTGGTCTTCAGCTCCAGGGCTTCTGGTACATCCTTCTCTGAAACTGAACCATGCCCACAAGGCCAGATTTCAGTGTTTCAGTGTCCTGGCTCCTCACTGGGTTGAATGAACTTCCCTCACCATCCAAAAGTAACAGTGAGTGAGTTTACATGCAGTTGATATTCAGATCGTAATCAGATTTCTGCAGTTATCTGATTATTCAAGTTGTCATGTAAACAGCATACGATTTCTCAGATGGGATTAAGGCCTAGAAATCAGATTAAGAAATCTGATAGAGCTGGAATTTACCTCAGTAATCAGTTTTCTCTGCACATGTATTCCCTTACTCTGATTTCAAATGCAGAATCAAACACAGTCGCCTGGTCCACTTTGCTTCTGCACGGCTTGTTTCCGTTGGCCAGCTTGCTTGTTTCTCTCGTGGGATCTGGCAACCCTGGAACTAAACGCAGCATACAAACACGTTTGGGGAGATTCTGAAATGCAGTTTATGCTAAAGAAAATGAAGACTTTCATTATTTAATTATTAAAGTCTGAAATTTATCTCACATCTTTCTGTGAGATCATGGTCTGGTTCCTTTTCAGCCCGTTCCCCTGCTGGAAGTGTTTTTGGCTGCTACCCTTCCAAAAAGACCATTCCTGGTCAAGCTTCTTCACACTATAGAAGGGTCAACTTGACATCCAGATGAAGCTGCCAGATGAAGCTATTGCTCAAGTATAAATACTTACCACTGTTTTTTTTTTTTACTACTGCAGACAAATGTCCTGTATTTTTTTTGTTCAATTCCAATAAATAGCATTGCTGAAAAAAACAACTGTACATTTAATCTTATGGTGGCCTAAGACTTTTGCACAGTACTGTATGTGCACATCAGTGTCAAACTGAGAACTTGTAACTCACTGGACTATATTAGCCTATAGTCTAACAGATAATGAAATACATATAGGTTTTTGATTACTTGCATCATGACACTTTATCTGTTTTAGCACATTTTGTAGGTGGTGCTGGGAAATGACTATAAATGCATCATGAAACTGGTGAAGCCTGTGTGCCTGGACCATTACCACTAATCCACTTGAATATCAACATCCAATCACTTTTCTTGTTTACTCTATCAGCATTAAAGAAATACTAAAAAAGCCGTTCCTTTTGGTTCTCTGGGGTTGTAAGTGCTGTCATCCGTCTCCCAGTTCTTTCACGCTATAGATTTTTTTTCTCTAGCTCATCTGAAGAGCGTGAAGCAGCTGTGTTTGATTCGTTGTCTCCGCGCTGAATGGTCTAAACAGACCGCTGAAGTGTTTTCCTGCGTCAGTAACACTTAGGATGGCTAATTACATTAATTACACTGAAGAGTCCCACAAGGTGTGTTTGTGTCGTCGGGATGTGCCTGAGCTATATATAATGCGAATTAACTCGGCTTTTCTGTATCTGTGTGATTCTATTAGAGGACCTAAAGGTGTAAATGACTCTGAGCTGAATGTGTCCTTCGCGCAGAAAGGTCACATAACAGGATCAGCCAGTTTTCATAATGATTCACAACGGCCTCCACTGGGCAGGCACAGAAATCAAGGGGAATAAATTCCTCTGGCAATTTTTGGCTGCCAAAAATTAGAGAGGGTTTACCTGTGCAACAGGTATTTGAGGGATTATTATTCAGGGATAGCAAATTGGTGACGGTGTTTTAAAATGGTGACTGGATTTACCTACTTAAAGCACCAATAGAGCAGTCAAAAGGACGTAGTTATTGACATATAATGGTCACTAGATGGCGGGTCTTACACAAAGCAAATAGTTTGGAAGCAACTTTCGTCCAGAGTCATTTGTGTCCGTGTTTATAGTCGGTGTAGTGAGGCTGTTCGATTAGAGCACTTTTGTCTCTTCCATTTTTCAGCATAAGCTTGTGATGTTGTTATTTGTGGCAACCATGTTTCAAAGGATCCAAATTCGTTTGTATATATTTGGACCTAGGCCTCTCACAGGTCTTCCACGGAGGGGCTACTCACCATTCCTCCATCTAGCCTCCAAGGCTTTGCTCCTCGACTTTGGAACACTCTCCCTCCTGTGCTTAAGCAGTTCTTAAAACTCATCTTTTTTCACTTGCATATAATCTGCCTCAATCCTAAAACGTTCTCCTTTGGTCTTGTCCATGGCCAGTTCTGTTTTTGTTTGATTGTTATTGTTCCTAGTTGTCTGTCTGCTCTGTGTAAATTGTGTAAATTGTAAGCGTCTTCGGGTTATAAAAAGGTTGGTTTTACAAAAGCACTATTTAAGAATAAAGTTGGAGTAAAAGGACATTTTATTTTACGAAGCGGAGAAGTGGGTCGAATGATATCGAAATTGAAAATGAGTTCTGAAATATTATAAAGAGGCTATTCCATGACTTGTTTCCTCTTTTAACCGTCTTTTTTGACATAAGATTAATAAAGTATATATCATTTATGGCCCCATTTCAAGCAATTGTAGGTTAAGGGCCTTGCTCAAGGACCCAACAGTGGCAGCTTGGCAGAGCTGGGATTTGAACCCTGGACTTTTTGGTCCATAGTGCAGTACCTTAACCGCTAGGCTACCACAGTCCTGTAATCTACCACAATCTCCTTTAATCTCCTGCGAATTTCCCTGAAAGGACTCTCGTTAGTTTTGTGCATTTGAATGATTTGGCCAAAACCATAAACCATAAATCCTGTCACAAGTAGCATATTGTTATTCCTTGTTAAAGATTGCTAGTTTTGCCAGTTTTATGTAGAAAGTGGTCAGCCTAAGTAGTAGGAACCCTGAGGTTCTGGGATGGGGTGACTCCATGGTTATTTGGCTGCCACTGCTGGGTTCATGAGCACGGCTCTTAACCTTCTGCCTATAAAGTGAAGTATGAATAATAAAGAGCAGCACAACAGTCCTCAAAATGAATGGCCAAGTCTGTGGATGCCAGGCAAAAGGAACTGAATTTCCATCTTCTGTTAGCGCTCTTCCTCTAACGCATCCAATCTTTAATTTTCTGACCACGTGTTCGGTCTGAAAGCTAAACTAGCCGTCAGACATCTCACAGCAGCCAAGGAGATGGAGGGAAATTTCGCTAAGCATGGATGATCCTCTGTATCTGTGGCTAAGCGCTGTTCGACGCTTCACGCCAGAGAATTCTTTCAAAAAGTGCCAGTTTTAGCAAGACAAAGGAGCTTTGCTTTGCTTTGTTCTCCGTTGCAGCCTGCCTCCATTCGAGCCTACAGAAATAGCTTCCGGCTCTGTTTGGAGGATGATTAGCTAACGGAGACTGAAAGGGTGATCGCTGTGTGTGCAAACACTGTAAAAGAAACAATGACACTCTGCTTGCTTTGCTTTTATTTTGTCGCCGCTTGATAGAGCGAGCAAGCAAAACGACATCCTGTTCATTTTCGAAAAATGTGTACATGAGATACAAGCTACCATCCACCGGGGGTAATGTTTCACTTTGGCTAAGCGCCGTCTCTCCTTCATGATAGAGGATGCCGTCCCCGAGAAGGCCGCGCATCAATCACTCTCTACTTTAATATGATTTTTGCCCGGGTTAAGGCAGCCAGCCATTTTACGTCCCAGCAAATGACATTCCTGGTTAAACAGTTCTGAGGAGGCTTTGTTTGTCTCGCTTTAGTTATGGCTGTAAGGGAGCAGGTTTTAGATGTGCCTGTTAGAACGTACCATGATCGTTCATGCAGTAACATGACTCTGCGTTAAGACTGAAAACGATTAGCGCATGTTAAAGTGATCAGTGTGTAATGGAGAGAGGGAACGATCCTGTAAATGGACTCTCCTGAGAGAAAACGCGATCGGTGTGTGTTACCTTCAGAGTCGTTACTGATCAATACGCTCTGAATCGGAAATCTAATCTCATAATAACTCTGACCCTCGATTCAGCCACCGCTGTCTCTACGAGAATGGATTTTGATTACACCATTTCCAAAACAACTTCGGAAGCTTACACATTACCAAATCACCTCTGAATATAATAACACCTGCATTAAGTGGAGAGAGAGAGAGAGAGATGAACCAGTGTACAGTACTGTGCAAAAGTCTTATGCCACCATTATATAAGATATTCCTTTGTTTTAGCAACGGTATAATGACAGTGGCAAACAAGTATTTAGTCAGCCACTGATTGTGCAAGTTCTCCTACTTAGAAAGATGAGAGAGGTCTGTAATTCATCATAGGTACACTTCAACTATAAGAGACAAAATGGAAAAAAAAAATCCAGTAAATCACATTGTAGGATTTTTAATGAATTTAATTGTAAATCATGGTGGAAAATAAGTATTTGGTCACCCACAGACAAGCACGATTTACAGACCTGTAACTTCTTTAAGAAGCGTTTCTGTCCTTCACTCGTTACCTGTATTAATGGCACCTGTTTGACCTCGTTATCTGTATAAAAGACACCTTTCCATAGCCTGCTGCAGGTCTACAATTTTCTTCCTGGTGTCCTTCGACAGCTCTTTGGTCTTGGCCATGGTTGAGTTTGGAGTCTGACTGTTTGAGGCTGGGGACAGGTGTCTTCTATACAGATAACGAGGTCAAACAGGTGCCATTAATACAGGTAACGAGTGGAGGACAGAAGAGCTTCTTAAAGAAGAACTTACAGGTCTGTGAGAGCCAGAAACCTTTCTTGTTTGTGAGTGACCAAATACTTATTTTCCACCATGATTTACAATTAAGTTCTTTAAAAATCCTACAATGTGATTTTCTGGATTTTTTTTCTCATTTTGTCTCTCATAGTTGAAGTGTAGCTATGATGAAAATTACAGACCTCTCTCATATTTCTAAGTAGGAGAACTTGCACAATCAGTGGCTGACTAAATACTTTTTTGCCCCACTGTATAATTATTTATCAGTCTCTTTATTAGAATACAAACAGAAAGCAAGGAAATTTGTGTGCTGTCCTAAAAGACTGAAAACAATCTGAAAAAACAGCTTCTGTAGGCTACAGTATTTAGTGTGACCTCCCCTTACACTTGAGCAACAGCAGCATCTGACAGCTTCATCAGGACGCCAAGTCGATCCTTTTACAAGGGTAGCAGCGAAGGACCACT
Organism: Ancistrus triradiatus; assembly: GCA_025084515.1. NCBI lineage: Eukaryota > Metazoa > Chordata > Actinopteri > Siluriformes > Loricariidae > Ancistrus > Ancistrus triradiatus. The sequence continues at coordinate 430,938 of JAJAGP010000156.1, forward strand.
TTTTTCAGAAGGGGAACAGGGTGAAAAGGCTATGATATGCTAAAAATCACAAAGATTGGGATGAAGATCAGTGGAAAAGAGGGTTATGAAGTGACGAATCCAATCATCAGAAGTGGAAAGTACTACTCAAGTAAAAGTACTGTAATTCTGAAGAAATGTTACTTAAGTACAAGTGAAATTACTGGACTAAAAATCTCCATTATACCTAAAAAGTAGCTCAAATAAAATGTACTCAATGTAAAAGTTATTAACAGTACGAGGTCGGTTTCTCCTGTGCAGTGCAGAAAGGACAAGGGGATAAAACTATCTCTGCTGTTTGTTTTTAATTAAAACACCTTTACAAATTAAAGTGCAACGTTAAATGAAATACGAAATTAAACGTCGAGACGCAGCATATGAAAATGCAGGGAGGTATAAGGCATCACTGTAGCGCAGAGCATCCCATAAAACATTTTCACACAACACAACCACTGAAGGTCTTTGAAGGCAAAGTGGTCCTTTAAATATGGCCAGGAGTTCAGTTTTTTCAGCAGAATTTGAAAGGGTTTCTCAGTCCCCTGGCTCTGCACCATTGGTATGACGTGCCCGTCTCCATCTTTCTTGTCATTTTGTGCCCGTTTGTTCTCCTGCCCATCATTTACTGTCGTTTCCAAGGCACTTTTTTTTACTCAGTAAAATATGTGAAGTAAAATGTAGTACAATACTGCAAACAAAGAAAAAAGTGCTCAGTTACAGTAAATGTCATTAGTTGCTTTCCATTTCTGCCAGTCATCAACAAGATGTTACATGTGGTCATTTTATCATTGATAAAAAACAAACCTAGTGGTGGCCTAAGACTTTTTCACAGTACTGTAAATTGATGGATGGATAGATGGATGCTGACTGAAGGAAGGATGAACGTCGGGTACAGTGGATCAGTGGGTGGAAGAACATATTGGTAGATGATGGATTGGAGCAGATGTTGATACACAGCTGGATGTGCAGGTGGTTGGATGGATTGAAGAAAGGATAAGGAGCGAGAGAAAGACAGATGCATGGATAGATAGATAAAGTAAACACAGATCCTTATTCTGCCCGTGTACAGCCATATACCTGTGCCAGCTGGATCCAGTCAGCCATGTTAAGCATGCCCTCGCCTGGCCTCCTCACCTCACTTCTACAGAAACACTGTGAAGTCCGAGTCGCTGAGCTGCAGCTTCACGGCGACGCCACACAGGGTCTGCCCCTGCTGTCCTGACTGTAAAGGTCACCCACTTTTCTTTGGTCGGTCCTAACAGGCTCCGTCTCACTCGGTCTGCGCCGATGTCGAGCTCTCTCACTGTCTCTTTCACCGACTCCATCGATCGGCAGTAACAAAGCCTCCATTAAACCATTAAGGCCTTTCAGACCTTCTTCTCGTCCAGCCTGCTGCGGTGTGAATGCTGATTCTCCCCTGAGCTCGAGCTCTCTCGGTCCTGCATCGCAGTAACCAGGCAGCATGTCTGACGTCGAATTCGGTAGCAGATGAGACGCTTTAAGCAGAACGCAAACCGATAGCTTTCTTTCAGGTAAATCTCCGAGTCAGAACAGAGCGTGTGCGTTCATGTAGCTGCGTGAAGCTCATCTGATTTGTGCTTCCGGGCGTGCATGCTTCCTCCTCTCAATGCCTCTGATGTGTCCGCAGGGTTCGAGTTGCTCTACCAGCCCGAGGTGGTTCGTCTCTACCTGTCCCTGCTCACCGAAAGTCAGAACTACAACACGCTGGAGGCGGCAGCCGGAGCTCTGCAGAACCTCAGCGCTGGACAGTGGACAGTCAGTACGCACAAACACGCATCAGGCCTCGTTTCTGCTTCATCAGGTCCTGTGTTTCCTAAATGCACTGAACTTAAGTTTGGCACAGCATAATACATTAAGTTCTGCATGGTCATGGCTGAGTGTGTTTGGACACCAATGTCGGAACACACGTTTGTGTTTTAAATACCTAAATCTTTTTACCAATCAGGATCTGCATTACCGGACGCTACCATAGTCACTTAGTAGTTTAAATGCTTTGCACGTAGTTTTAAACAATCATGTGTAATTAAAACACACTATGAAAGCTTTTAGTACAGTATTAGTATTGTACAAATACAGTAATTCTTGTCTTTTGTATCTTTTATAAAACTTGAAACACTTACTGAAAAGGAAAATGAAACATTACCATGCTGTTTTTCTGCCTTTCAAGACTTCAGGTTGGTATTTGAAGGTTAAGACTTGGTTGTGTGACTTACTCCCACTTCTAGTCCAGAGTTTCGTCCAAAGTGAAAATGTTGAGTTGTTACCACAAAAATGACAATTAGAAACGTTATGACGCAACGCAAGACTTTGGGGGGATATAGGCTTGTATTATGGCATTTTAATGATGGAATATAAGGCATCAAGAATACAGAATTGGTTGGTTGGAAGGTTTAAATAGGGGACATGAGAATTTTGAATATAGGGTTGTTTCATAGAAAATGGCAGTGAGAGAACAGAGCATTGGCAATATAGAGCTGGAATTCAGGGTGCTGATAATATAGAGCTGTTTGGTAGGAAAGTTTGTTTCCTAAAAGATTTCAGTGAGTGATTACAGAGCATTCAGAATATAGTGTCGATTAGTGAGGACACACTGGATATTGGGAAATGTCCATAAACATAGGGTTTAATAAATGTGAAGTTGTTCCCTAGGAAGTGATCCAATATGGGACCCAAGAATGTAGTTTTGTTTTTCATAGAAAATTCACTGAGCATGTCTGAGACTTTGGGAATATGGAATGGTTTCCCAAGAAATTTCACTGAGGGAGCCGAGGACTTGGGCAATCTGTGGTTGTTTCCTAGAAATGTCAGCGAAGTGATTGGGATATGCAGTTGTTTCTGAAAAATATTCGGTTAAAGAGCACAGAGGACCTGAAATATAGGACTGGGATTCACAAAAGTGTCTTCAGAAAGAAAATGTTCTTAAATGTGTGTTTTTCTTAACTTCATTGTTAAGAAAAATGTTGCTGAATGATCTTACAAGAATAAGAATGATCGTATTTTCTTAAGAACAGTTCTGTTCTAAGAACAAGTGGTATTCCTGATGGCATTCTGTTCTTACATGTTTTACATTTACAGCATTTAGCAGACGCCCTTATCCAGAGCGACTTACAATTGGTACAGTCTTACAGTCCAAGCAGTTGTCTGTTAAGGGCCTTGCTCAAGGACCCAACAGTGGTGGCTTGGCAGAGGTGGGATTTGAACCCTGGACCTTCTGGTCCAGAGTCCAGTATCTTAACCACTAGGCTACCACTGTCCCACCCACGTTTTCTTAACCTCATCTTGGGCTGTAAGAGCAGACGAGGCAAGCGCCAAAACGTAAAACTTTTAAAAGCAATGTAAAAACATTTAAAAGCCTTTCGAGGGAATTTATTTTTGGTGTTTCTGCCGTCACCTCACAATTATCGTATTTTCCATGGAGGACTTTTTCCCTGTTGCCTATTTTTTCCAACATTTTTTTGAACGCTTATTATTTTGAACTAAATAACGTAAATAACAGTAAATACAAATTCAAAAAGTCTCGCGCTTTTATTGTAAGCTGTAAAAGGCAACATAGCCCACTTAAGAAAACAATAGATATTTTCTTAAGATAATATTTGCGAACTTCTTAAGGTTTTAATCAAGAACATTCTTCTGAACTTCTTAGCATTTGTCATGAGAGCCTTCCAGTTTTTTCTTAAGAAAGCTTTCATGAATCCGGCCCCTGTTTCTTAAAATGCATTAAGGACTGAATGTTGGAATGAAGTCCAGCTACGAAGAAAATGCCAGTAAGGGTTTGACTGGTGCATACGTTGGCATGTTAAAGCCTGCTCTTCTGTGTAGCTGTTGCACTGTTACAGAGCCCACAGCTCTGGGGTACAGGGGGTAAACTTGTTCCTGTGTTTGCTTTTTGACGTTGCTGCATCGCCTGAACATCATTCAGACCTAATCGTTCCCATACGCGTTACGTAACTCGTGCAGTGACGTTTGTACTTGCATATGGAAGCAAGGCTGCATACTGAAGCATCCACGCTTCCTCCTAAAATCAGACCAGAAAGCCACCTGAAGCAGAACCGTTTCTCTGAATCATTTCAAAATCTCCTGAGCTCGCGAAGTGCCCACATACCTGCAGTGCATCTAAACATTCAGCTTTCTGCCTCATAAATGGATATTTAACGTGTGTGTGTTAACGTGCACAGCTAAAAAACCGGCTAAGCCTCACATACAGGATACACAAAGCCTGCTTCGTTTTCCCTCGCATGTAGAGCTCTATAAGAGGATTTAATCCTGCTCGTCCCTTTTTCGTTCTGCAAACGTGCAGCACTCGAGTCCAGGCATTGCTTAAAGCACGCTATCTCCTCCTAGTGCTCACCGCAGGTTATTGCAGCAGCATATTTACATCTCAAAGGCTTCAAACCAGGCGAGGAGAGCCTTTTCATCTCAAACCGGGATATTTTGTGAAGCTTTTGCAGTTTAATCAGAACAGGATTCATAATTTACTCGGTGTGTGCAGATCTGGTTTAGATGAAAGTGGAGATATGATGCGCTGCTCTTTCACTGAGCTTTGCGCTGGGCAATCAAGATCGCTCTGAGATGGCCCTGTAAAATAACAAACCCTCTTTCCTCAGTGGTCGAACTACATCCGGGCGACGGTGCGTAAAGAGAAGGGACTTCCGATCTTGGTGGAGCTGCTGCGATCCGACTCGGACAAAGTGGTGCGCGCCATAGCCATCGCCCTGCGCAACCTTTCAATCGACCGACGTAATAAGGATCTCATAGGTGAGCTTCTCAGATCTCCAAGCTTCCGCTGGCCTCCATCAGAAGGTTGTGAGATCAAATCCTGCAACGGGCAGGATGATGAAGATCTGGAGGCTTGTAAAGTTTCCACCAAAGACTTTAATCATTTCTGTTTTAGACTAAACTTTGTGCTGGAGCTTCAGAATTAGATCCCGTAGAAGAGCTTTATCTGTTAGAGGAGTGAGAACGTTGCTTAGCATTTGGAGGCACATAAATATTTAAGAGGATGAACCATCATCACGGATGGAGAAAACAGCAACATAATGTTCCAACCCCAAATCATAAAACTATATCTGGTCATCTTCAGTTCATTTGTTAACAAACATTCAGTCCTGCATTTCAGAGCTGCAACACATAAAAAAAAAAATTGGGACGAGGCAATTTAGGGCTAGTAATGAGGTAACAAAAACTATATAATGATGTGATTTCAAACAGGAGTTTGTAATCATGGTTTGGTACAAAAGCAGCATCCATAAAAGGCTGAGCCTTTCAGAAGTTAGAGCTGGGCAGAGGATCTCCAGTTTATCACCAAATGTGAGAGAAAATTACAGAAATGTTTCAAAACAATGTTCCACAGAGAAAGACCGGGAGGGATTTCCATATTTCAGTCCTAACTCTTTCTTTTCCAGCCTTTCCTCGAGGCTGCTTTTGTACCAAATCATGATCACAATCACCTGTTAACATCAGCTTATCACCTAAGTCACATCATTTTTAGTTACTGCACCTCATTATTAGTCCTAAGATTTAAAAAAAGTGTCGCATGCCATGACATGCAGGAATGGATGTTTATTAACAAAAGAAATGCAGTTCAGCAGAAATAACAAATATCTCAGGTTCATATTGTCTGTAAATGTAAGGAACACACTTTTTATATTTGTATTTCTCCATACCGTCCCAGCTCAAAAATATCTTTATTCTTCATGCATCAGATGTTAATGTGTGTCTTTGCTACATTTCAGGGAGCTACGCTATGAGGGATTTGGTCAGTAACCTGCCGAGCGGCCAGCAGCGCCCCGCCAAGAACCTGGAGGAGGACACGGTGGTGGCGGTGCTGAACACCATCCATGAGATTGTGACGGACAGCTCGGAGAACGCTCGCTCACTCATCATGGCTCAGGCCATCGACAAACTGGTGTCCATCCACCGGACCAGGTGAAGAGATCGGTGTTAATTATGCAGATCGGTGCAGATTATGTATTAATGGTCGACCGATACGAATTTTTTAATGGCCAATGCCGATATTTAGAGCTGGGTGACCGATAGTCGATATATAATGCTGATATCTTTTTTTTGTTGTTGTTTTTTTTTTACTGATAAAATTACTAATAACAATAATAATAATAAATGGGACGGCAAACTGCTGATCTTAAATGCAGCGTCTCTGTTTACACTCTTTTTGCAAACTTTTTTTTTTTTAAATAAAGTTTTATTGCTCTTAACCACAACATTTATTACCACATAACAGGATCACATTCTTTCTGGGAGAAAATAAATGAAAATGTGTAAATATTTGCAAAAAAACAGTGTAAGAGTAGTGCACATGGTAACAACATCTTTTTGTTTTTAATCTCAGTTCCAGTTAAAAGCAGTAAGTTGATCATCTCATAAAAGGCCCCTCCCTCACTGAATCTCAGTGTCTCTTTGTTTTTGGTCTCTCAGTAGTCCCAGTTTATGAGGTGCAAGTTTTAATGCAGGAAAACAAAGTTCCTCTGCATTTTCTCCACTGTTTTTGAATATCGGCCTCATAATTGCAGATATCAGCTGATGCCGATTACTTAAAAAATATTTTAATTTGTAATACATGTGACTAAATGTATACATGTGTAATAATTTAAAATATAAATTGAAATGTATTTATATTTCAAAACATGATTTTAATGTAATTATTTATATAAAATAGTAAATTTATTAATAATGAATAATAAAATGAAATGGTGTTCACGCTTAAAAACCTTTCTGCTCTGGTGTGAGAGGATGAAACTCTCTGTGCTCCTTTCTTTTTACCAAAATTGGATGGACCCAATATTGGCGTTTGCATTTTCTCTGAGCATCTGAGTCTTCACCACCTAACGAAGAGATTACATTTATCATTTAAGTCGCCCAAGGAGGTTGTGTCCCTTTTCGAGTCTGGGTCCTCCCAAGGTTTCTTCCTTATGATGTTTAGGTAGATTTTCCTTTCCACTGTCGCCCTAGGCTTGCTCAATTTGGGATTGGCCTTAGATATCAGAAGATAATCTAAAAAACTGCTTTGAAACAATGCTCCATTGAAGAAGTGCTATAGAAATAAATCTGACTTGAATTTTGGCGTCCGTTGATTTCGCTGCGAATAAAATCTGAACCAGGTGGCGAAATTGTACAAAAAAACCCACTGGATTTGGTGTGTATAGTTTTGTATAGTTTACAGCGAGACGTTTTTGGGTTTGATCCTGGGTGGAGCAGTCTGGATTCTTTCTGTGTGGAGTTTGCACATCCTCCTCATGTCCGTGTGGGTTTACTCCCTCCCACAGTCAAAAGACATGCATTAGGGTCATTTGTTACACTAAAATTGGTCCGACCTGAGTGTATATGTATGCATACAGTGGGGCAAAAAAGTATTTAGTCAGCCACTGATTGTGCAAGTTCTCCTACTTAGAAAGATGAGAGAGGTCTGTAATTTTCATCATAGTTACACTTTTTAAAGAATTTAATTGTAAATCATGGTGGAAAATAAGTATTTGGTCACCCACAAACAAGCATGATTTCTGGCTCTCACAGACCTGTAACTTGTTCTTTAAGAAGCTTCACTCGTTACCTGTATTAATGGCACCTGTTTGACCTTGTTATCTGTATAAAAGACACCTGTCCACAGCCTCAAACAGTCAGACTCCAAACTCAACCATGGCCAAGACCAAAGATCTGTTGAAGGACACCACGAAGAAAATTGTAGACCTGCAGCAGGCTGGGAAGAGTGAATCTACAATGGGCAAGCAGGTTGGTGTGAATAAATCTACTGTGGGAGCAATTGTAAGAAAATGGAAGACATTCAAGACCATTGATAATCTCTCTCGATCTGGGGCTCCACACAAGATCTCATCCCGTGGGGTCAAAATGATCGTGAGAACAGTGAGCAAAAAATCCCAGAACTACATGGAGGGACCTGATGAATGTCCTGCACAGAGCTGGGACCAAAGTAACAAAGGCTACCATCAGTAACCACACTACGCCGAGAGGGACTCAGATCCTGCAGTGCCAGGCGTACTCCCATGCTTAAGCCCCAGTACATGTCCAGGCCCGTCTGAAGTTTACCAGAGAGCATATGGATGATCCAGAAGAGGATTGGAGGGGAGAATATCATGTGGTCAGATGAAAACAAAAAATAGAACTTTTTGGTTAAAAACTAAACTCACTGGAGGGAGAAAGAAGAATGCTGAGTTGTGCCATACCTACTGTGAAGCATGGTGTGGAAACATCCCATGCTTTGGGGCTGTTTTTCTGCAAAGGGGACAGGACAACTGATCCATGTTTAGGGAAGAATAAATGGGGCCATGTGTATCGTGAGATTTTTAAGCCAAAAACCTCCTTTCATCAGTGAGAGCATTGAAGATGGAACGTGGCTGGGTCCCTTCCAGCATGACAATGATCCCCAAACACACCGCTCGGGCAACAAAGGAGTGGCTCCATAAAAAGCATTTCAAGGTCCTGGAGTGGCCTAGCCAGTCTCCAGACCTCAGCCCCATAGATATTGTGGAGGGAGTTGAAAATATGTGTTGCCCCAAAAACATCACTGCTCTAGAGGAGATCTGCATGGAGGAATGGGCCAAAATACCAGCTACAGTGTGTGCCAACCTGGTGAAGACTTACAGGAAACGTTTTGACCTCTGTCATTGCCAACAAAGGTTATGTTACAATGTATTGGAGTTGATCTTTTTGTATTGACCAAATACTTATTTTCTACCATAATTTACAATTAAATTCTTTAAAATCCTGCAATGTGATTTCCTGGATTTGGTAACAGCCTTTATGGTCCATATTCCAGTACTTTAACCAATGCAGCACCTGCTTTAAAGATTATGGTTTTTGCCCCTTGAAGTCTCTAAATGTGGTTTCTGTCCAAGTTGCTGTGAGTGAGAGAGCATTTTGGAGCTGCTGCCGATCCGGGGGTAGAGTCTTGGGAATAAATGGATTTGAGTTTAATATAGATTCCACTGAGCATTGAATTTTTCACGCCGCTCTTCTCTCCGTGGTGTTTCTGATCTCATTGGGGGCTGCTTTCATAAGAACAATTTTCTCTGTGGGGTTTCTCTTCTGTAATCTCATACGGCCAGACTGTGCTTGGAACACAAAGCCACACTGCAACCACAGAGCATCACAAAAGCGCAAGCTAACACATTATTAGTATTATTAGTATTGTTATTAGATTGTTTCACATTTTTAATATATCATCCCGCTCTTCTGCCACGCAGTCAGTCGGCTAGAGAGACCAAGGCGGCTTCACACATTCTGCAGACTGTCTGGAGTTACAAAGACCTGAGGAACACCCTGACCAAGGATGGCTGGAACAAAACCCATTTTCAGGTGCAGTACCACCTCAGATGGATGTAGGATAGAGTGAAAAGTCTGTCTGGATCTCCTTCGTCTTTCATCTAGCCTGCTAGAGCATTAGGAATAATTCCACACTGCTCTGTACTCTGTCTATAAGAGCTTTTAGGGCTGTTGAGAGCTTTTAGTGCAGATGAGATAAAATGCGCTTCTTACTGAAAAGTTAGCAGCAAAAGTTCTGCTGGAAGAGTCTGTCCTGTCCTTCAGAAAGTGTCGCGTGTGTGACGTGTTTCTTTAGCTTGACTTGGCAGACCCAGGATATTGTTAATGACATTATGAGGTTTATAAGTAATATATGATTTTTCTCCTTCTGTAGCCCACAACAGCAGCAGCTCCAAAAACCGTGAAAAACAAGTCCAGTTACGATGATTCCACTCTCCCACTGATGGAGAAGAACCAAGGTGAGACCTTCTATGGAATTCTGTTCTCTGTGTTCGTGTTTTCTTTCCTTTATTCCCTACTAGTGGTCGACCGATATGGATTTTTATGGCGATGCCGATATTTAGAGCAGTATTTAATATATAGTTTTATACTTAATATAAAACTGATAAAACTACAGTGGAACCTCGGAATTCAAACTTAATTGGTTCCATAAGGCCAACTTCGGGTTTCAACGTTGGAATAGTTGCCTACAGTGGTGCATATTTTCACACAAGTTCTAAAAGTAAAAAAGAGAACCCTGTTAAACAAATGAGATATAAAATCCTATACTTGGTAATTTATTTACTGAGGAAAACGATCCAATATTACATATTAGTGAGTGACAAAAAGTATGTGACCCTCTAGGATTAGCAGTTAATTTGAAGGTGAAATTAGAGTCGGGTGTTTTCAGTCAATGGGATGGACAATCAGGTGTGAGTGGGCACCCTGTTTTATTTAAAGAAAACAGGGATCTATCAACCCCAAGAACCTTAGTTCCGCGTTATCACTGTACATTACTTAATGTCTGCTTTTCACAACACGTTTGTGGAAGTGTGTCATGGCACGAACAAAGGGAGATTTCTGAGGACCTCAGAAAAAGAGTTGTTGATGCTCATCAGGCTGGAAAAAGTTATAAAACCATCTCTAAAGAGTTTGGACTCCACCAATCCACAGTCAGACAGATTGTGTGTACAAATGGGAGAAAAAATTCGAGACCATTGTTACCCCTCCCCAGGAGTGGTCGACCAACAAAGATCACTCCAAGAGCAAGGTGTGTTAATAGTTGGCGAGCGGTCACAAAGGACCCCCAGGGTAACTTCTAAGGCACTGAAGGCCTCTCTCACATTGGCTAATGTTAATGTTCATGAGTCCACCATCAGAAGAACACTGAACAACAATGGTGTGCATGGCAGGGTTGCAAGGAGAAAGCCACTGCTCTCCAAAAAGAACATTGCTGCTCGTCTGCAGTTTGCTAAAGATCACGTGGACGAGCCAGAAGGCTATTGGAAGAATGTTTTGTGGACGGATGAGACACCCAAAATAGAACTTTTTGATTTTAAAAGAAAAGCGTTATGTTTGGAGAAAGGAAAACACTGCATTCCAGCATAAGAACCTTATCCCATCTGTGAAACATGGGTGTTGGTAGTATCATGGTTTGGGCCTGTTTTGCTGCATCTGGGGCAGGACGGCTTGCCATCATTGATGGAACAATGAATTCTGAATGATATCAGAGAATTCTAAAAGGAAAATGTCAGGACATCTGTCCATGAACTGAATCTCAAGAGAAGGTGGGTCATGCAGCAAGACAACGACCCTAAGCACACAAGCCGTTCTACCAAAGAATGGTTACAGAAGAATAAAGTTCATGTTTTTGGAATGGCCAAGTCAAAGTCCTGACCTTAATCCAATGGAATTGTTGTGGAAGGACCTGAAGTGAGCAGCTAATGTGAGGGAAACCCACCAACATCCCAGAGTTGAAAGCTGTTCTGTACGGAGGAATGGGCTAAAATTTCCTCCAAGCCGGTGTGCAGGACTGATCAACAGCTACAGGAAACGTTAGCTGCAGTTATTGCTGCACAGGGGGGTCACACCAGATACTGAAAGCAAAGGTTCACATACTCTTGCCACTCACTAATATGTAATATTGGATCATTTTCCTCAATAAATAAATGACCAAGTATAATTATGTTTGTCTCATTTGTATAACTGGGTTCTCTTTATCTACTTTTAGGACTTGTGTAAAAATCTGATGATGTTTTAGGTCATATTTATGCAGAAATATAGCAAATTCTAAAGGGTTCACAAACTTTCAAGCACCACTGTCTATTCATACATAATTAATGATACAAAGTTTCTCTGCATTTTCTAAACTAATTTTTAATATCAGCATCATGAGTGCAGGCATCGCCCGATGCTGATTATCTCCAAGTTAATCGGTCGACCACTATTCCCTACCCAGTCATTCCCATGCCATCCTGAATGTAGAAGGTCCTGATGGCTCTCTCGGTATATAATCAGTGTCTGTAATGTGGGTTACATCACATCAAGGCAACTAATTCATTTCAAGGGAGAGCAAATGCTATTAAGATCTGCTTTAGTCAGCTGCTTTGTTTCCATCACCCGGCCTGGGTTCCTTATGATAGATGTAGGGTTTTAATGGAACCTCTGACAGCCTTGATCTGATACGATTTGGGCCGAGTTACAGGATAAGACTCGGGATAGGACGAGTTTCATTGCGGTAATCCATCACTCTTTTCCTCTCCGGTGACATATCTCACTGCATGCTTAGTAACGAACCGGGAGCTCCAAACTTCTCATTAAGGGAGGAGTCTTCACCATGACAGCATTCTCTGGTACTTTATGATGCTTATAACTGGCATGCCCATATCGCCCTCGACTTCTCTGATTGCCTCACGACTGAGGATTATGGAATGCATCAGTGTGTTAGCTAAACCTGAAGCTTTGCATGTAGTGATGAGACATAAGAAACAGCCTTTGAATGCTTTGCAGGCGACAGAGGCTGTGGCACTGGTGCTATGATACCTATGGATGAACTGGGTCCAGGTAAGACCGCCAATGCATGCCGACTAAAACACATCAGTGCAGAATGCAAGAGCGCCTAACAGTGGCTGAAATTCTCATCGTCATCTCAGAAGTGTGTTTATTTATAATGGGCATGAACATGACTCGAAACTGGCAACCTCTCTCCATTTCACTAATCCAAATCAGAATGGTTTTCGAGCTCTAATCACAGGTTTGGTCGTGATGCTGTCTGTGAAATTCCTCTTTTAACACGAGGTTAGCTCGGCGAATCTCTGAATGTCTCCTTAGGTTGTTTTCTCGAAGCTCTGCAAGCTCAAAGCTCTACCTGTGAGGCCAGTCGCAAACAGTCAGTTCTTCAGACACGGGGGAAGCTGTTTTCTCCTCCCCATCCATTACACGCTGTTTTTTACACACTTTATTATTTCCATTTTGAGGTTTAGGCACAGCTGTGCCGTGTGCAGTAGCAGAAGTGTGTTGATGTATGATTGAGTTCTTAATTGTATGAATGAGTTCTAAATTAAGGTAAACCGAAAAAGCTTAATTCAGAGCTTCAGTGTGCAAGCTTTAGGAGTTTTAGTTGCCACCTCAGTGCGAGTTTTTGTTACCACCTCAGTAGGGGCTTAACCTGCTACCTCCAGCTGCCAAATCCGTGTGAGTTTCAGTTGCTTTCTCATTTGGAGATTCAGCTGCCAACTCAGTATGACTTTTTGCTAGATCCCAGCTCAGTAGGAGCATCAGCTGCCACCACAGTATGACTTTTAGTTGCCACCATTTCTGTAGGAGGTTCAGCTTTACTTTTACCTGCCACATCAGTATGACTTTTGGCTGCTGCCACCTCAGTAGGAGCTCAAGCTGCCACCTCATTAAGAGCTTCAGCAGTCTTCTCAGTATGAGTTTCAGTTGCCGCCTCAGTAGGAGCTCGAGCTGCTACCCCAGTATGACTTTCAGTTGCTTTCTCATTTGGAGATTCAGCTGCTATTTCAGTAGGAGCTCAAGTTGCTTCTTCAGTGCCACTTTTCGTTGCCAAAGCAGCAGGAACTCCAGGTGCCATCTCAGTATGACTTTTAGTTGCCACCTTGATAGGAACTGCATTTGCTACCTCATAATGACTTTTACCTCAGTAGGAGCTTCAGCAGTCTCCTTATTATGAGTTTCAGTTGCCACCTCAGTAGGAGCTTCAGCTGCCACACCGTATGACTTTTAGTTGCTATCATTTCTGTAGGAGCTTCAGCTCTACTTTCAGCTGCCACCTCAGTATGACTTTTGGCTGCTGCCACCTCAGTAGGAGCTTCAGCAGTCTCCTCAGTATAAGTTTCAATTGCCTCTCAGTAGGAGCTCGAGCTGCCACCTCAGACTTTTTTTGTTGCCACATTAGTATGACTTTTAGCTGCTGCCACCTCAGTAGGAGCTCGAGCGGCCACCTCATTAAGAGCTTCAGCAGTCTTCTCAGTATGAGTTTCAGTTGCCAGTTCAGTATGACTTTTAGCTGCCGCCACCTCGGTATGAGTTTCAGTTGCTTTGTCATTTGGAGATTCAGCTGCCAACTCACTATGACATTTTGCTAGATCCCACCTCAGTAGCATCTTCAGATGCCATTTCAGTGCCACTTTTCGTTGCCACCTTGATAGGAACTCCATTTGCTATCTCATAATGACTTTTACCTCAGTAGGAGGTGATGGTCTAGTGACTAGGGTTCGGCGCTCTCACCGCAGTGGCCCGGGTTCGTTTCCTGGTCAGGGAAGCCTAGCATGTTTATGGACTGTGGTAGCCTAGCGGGTAAGGTACTAGACTATGGACCAGAAGATCCAGGGTTCAAATCCCACCTTTGCCAAGCTGCAACTGTTGGGTCCTTGAGCAAGGCCCTTAACCCACAATTGCTTGGATTGTAAGATTGTACGAATTGTAAGTCGCTCTTGATAAGGGCGTCTGCTAAATGCTGTAAATGTAAATGTAGGAGCTTCAGCAGTCTCCTTATTATGAGTTTCAGTTGCCACCATTTCTGTAGGAGCTTCAGCTCTACTTTTAGCTGCCACCTCAGTATGACTTTTAGCTGTTGTCACAGTTTGACTTTTGGCTGCTGACACCTAAGTAGGACCTTCAGCAGTCTCGTCAGTATAAGTTTCAGTTGCCACCTCAGTAGGAGCTCGAGCTGCCACCTCAGACTTTTTTGTTGCAACATCAGTATGACTTTTAGCTGCTGCCAACTGAGTAAGAGCATGAGCTGCCACCTCAGTAGGAGCTCGAGTGGCCACCTCATTAAGTGCTTCAGCAGTCTCCTCTGTATGAGTTTCAGTTGCCGCCTCAGCAGGAGCTCGAGCTGCCACTCCAGTTGGAACAAAAGCTGCCACCACACAATGACTTTTAGCTGCTGCCACCTGAGTAGGAGCTTGAGCTGCCACGTCTGTAGGAACCTCAGCTCCTCTCAGTCTCCTCAATTTGAAATTTAGTAATGACTTTATAATCTACAAAACCCTATGATCTTTAGACGTAGCTTTAGTATTTGCCTCAGCTAGAGTTACAATAGAATCTTCAGTCAGAACTTTAGTGGTTTCTTTAGCGTTAGCTTCAGGAGTTTTAATATTAACTCGAGGAGATACTCCAGTAGGACTTTCATTGGTATTTGTGGTATGAGCATTTTTTGTAGAAACTACAGGAACAGCTTGATGTGAGTAAAGCTTCAGAAGGTGCATGCAGATGTACTGTAGCCTCATCAGTCTCTCTGTTCACCCTTCCACAATACTGGTTCACATTCTGTAAAGCCTCCAGGCAAGCCTGACTGATGGTAATTGGACAGAAATGGGAGCTGTGGGAGCTGGATGATGGCAAGCTTTGATACTAAAAAGAAGCAGATGATTTGAGGGAGGAAGGAAATGAAATGTCCTGTCAACAAACATTCATGCATATCAGTGAAAATGGTTACATCTGTCATGAGCATCACAGTGACTAAGAAGATTCACCTGCTACTCGTTTTTATGACTGAAGTTTTCTCCTCCCCTCCTCCTCCTAGACGGCTATTCAACTATCGACCAAAGGGACAAAGAATGCAAATACAAAACGAGCGATGCTTCTTCAGAGCTGACCGAGAGGGAGCCGCTGAAGGTGAGAGCTTTCTATCAGTCGCTAATATCTCGTTACCAAGCGGGAGCAGAGGCTCATTTAGCTTGTATACCGGGGGCTTTCTGGGGATGTTTTTGAGCCAGCTCGTGCACTCCATGCCATGTAGTAGTAATTTTTGTCTTTGATGAAAGCTGAGAGTATGGATCTCCTCTAAAGCCCATGGTTACTCTGCTCTCATTTACAGATCTGAAGCCGTAGATAATTGTGCACGCTCTGGTTTTTAAAGATGGTAATCCAGCAATTTTGAAGTCCTGAGAAGATCATAGCTCTAGTAATTTGTGTTATTCTGAATTTGATACAAAATGCACCCTCAGGAAAAGGAAAAGCTCCTGATGGAATCATTTACTATGTTTTCAATGGAGGCGAGGAAGCTTCGACCAGCGAGAGTGCAAAAAATACAGGGTTTAAATATTTATTAGTGTAGTGCAAAGCAGTCAATGGGACTGATTGCTGGATAGCCCATCTGAATTTAGGCCAGGAGTGCAAAATGCAGTTCCTGAGAGGTTCTCTTTCCTCCAAAACAGAAAAGTCAGCCCACGAAAATGAGCTGAATGGAGTCAAAGACAGAGTTTTTACAGTGGAGCATTGTCTCAACACAGCTTTACAATGTACTATTATTTTTATTATCTAAGCTCAAGCCCATATTAAGCAAGCTTAGGGTGACAGTGGCAAGGAAAAACTCCCTAAACATGATAAGGAAGAAACCTTGGGAGGACTCAAAAAGGGACCTGATCTGCTAGGCAACCTGGGTGTTATATATAAGAATTAAACTAACCTATTTAATTAATAAGTTTATAATAATATTTTACATAAAGAGAAGCTAAATACTGTACATATTAACAGTTTGAACATATTTGAAAAATCTAATAATTAAAATAAGTTATAGTACATTAGAGATAATGTAATATTATGGAAGGTTTTTATGGCATGGCACGCTTAAGCAGCCGGAGAGGATGGACGGAGTTACTGCCCTCTGATGTGATGAGTGACAAAGGGCTGGAACTCATGATAGGGTGCATTACTGATTGGGGTGGGGGCAAAAGGGGGGATAAAAATGCCTTTTGGTTAATAATCTCACTGGAAATGGGAGATTAATGGGAAATAACTCTTAATTGAAACTCTTAATTATTTTAAAGAAAGCAAATTATTTTGTTTATTGCTTGGGTGATGTAGTGGGGCATCAGCCCAACACCGGGGTGCCCCATGATTGAGTCCGGACAGTGCCTTCCAGCCAAGTTGGGTGTCACACAGGCATGCCTGAGGGAGTAGAGGCCAGTTTCTGGGACCCATCCTGGGCAGGGCACGCATCTTATGTTCTCCAAGGAAAGTGGGGGTAAATTTTTCCAGATCCTCCATGTTACTAGATTCTATCTTGTGATCTCTGACTGGGCACAAGAGCCATGATGCAGTGGTTAAAACACTGGACTGTATACCATAAGATTAAGGGTTCCAGTCCTGGATCTTGTCCAGAGTTGTTAGGCAAGGCTTTTAATTGTGCCTTGTACAACTGTATTAGTGTGTAATGGTGAAGAGCTACTGAAGAGGTACTGGACTGTGGATCTGAAGGTCCAGGATTCAAATCCGACCTCTGCCAAGCTGGTGGTCTATAAGCAAGTCCCTTGACTTATAATTACTTGGATTGTAAGATTATATCAGTTATAAGTTGCTCTGGATAAGAGCGTGTGATACATGTGAACGTTCTGGTGCAGGCAAAAACAAGTTAAGCCGCAGAGTGTGATAAAGTTGAAGACCTTAGTAACCAGGTGAAATATTCCCTTACTGCAACTAAAGCATCGGATTCGTTTTAAGCCCCGCGAACCCCGCTTTCACCTCCAGCGCCGAATGTGCCCGTTTTGACTTGCATGATAATCACGTCTACTTATTTTTGCCCCTCGTGATGAGGACTAACTGTGAGTTCTTTCACCTCTCCATTATCTCTCTCTATGTCTCTCTGTAAAGAGTTTGTGTTTGCTGATTTTTTTTTTTTATGTTTAACCCTTCTCCCGTTGCTGCAGAATGACACGAATAGGAAACACTACATCCGGAGCAACAGGCCGACCGTCAGTCTTGTGGACGCTTGCGATGTCAAGCCTCAGCCTGTTGACTCCTGGGTGTAAATGCATGCATGGTAGGTCTCTGTCTGTCCGGCTCCCGACCTTTCCTTTCTGTTCGTGACCAACGTGCTCGCTCCGACCCTTTTCCTCCTAACCCAGAGAGGAGTGATTTCGTCATGTAACGCTAAATCATATAGTTTTTTATCGATTTTAAATTTACAATCTCATAATAATGACAGAAACCATGAATTAATGTTAAACAAAGAATTTTCAGCACATGCTGACTTATATTTTTATTTATAGAATGTATTTATATTGTTGAGACTTTCTCTGAAGCCTGTATTCAGATCTCATGTTTATAACACTAACAGTTAGTTCCAGTGCTAAAAAATTTGGTGTTTTAAAAAACACTTGGTGTTTTATGCTGGAAA
The DNA here is from genome assembly GCA_025084515.1 of Ancistrus triradiatus. Taxonomy (NCBI): domain Eukaryota; kingdom Metazoa; phylum Chordata; class Actinopteri; order Siluriformes; family Loricariidae; genus Ancistrus; species Ancistrus triradiatus. The sequence goes on from JAJAGP010000156.1 coordinate 448,891, forward strand.
GTGTTAAGTGCTGCTGTTTTTCCCGTTAGATTTGACTCTTAGCGCTCATTCTCTGGGTTATCGGCGGCACGTCCTTTCCTTTCCTTTGTCGGTCCTCCCGCTTCACATCTCATCATCTCATCCTGCTTCACTCGGGGTCTCCACTGTTTAGTCCGTGCTGGAATTCCTGCTTGTGGGAAACATGCTGGGTGATGCACCATAGGCGCCATCATATTTACTCTCACGTTAGAAGAAAAGCTCTGCCGCACTAATCAGGGTTTGGGTTTCTCCATCACGTCCGAGTTTTTCTTACAGCTCTAGGTAACCATGCAGTACGGTAAGTTCATTAGCTCCGGCTACTTTTGTGCTTAATTCATGCTCCATCATTAACATCTTGAAGATCAACCAATGTGGTGACTCTGCTGGTTTCTCTGAAGAGCTGCTTCATTTTGGATACTGATCCGCTGCTGTAACTAAACGTCTACATACAGTGGTGTAAAAAAGTGTTTGCCCCCTTCCTGATTTCCTATTTTTTGCATGTTTGTCAAGTGTTTCGGAACATCAAACCAATTTAAATATCAGTCAAAGACAACACAAGTAAGCACAAAATGCAGTTTTTAAATGAAGGTGTTTATTTTTAAGGGAGAAAAAAATCCAAACCTACATGGCCCTGTGTGAAAAAGTGAAATGCTGTGTTACTTTTACACCAGATGTAATGGGACCCACATCTTCCAAAGGCTTCAACTTTTGTCTCGTCAGTCCACAGAATGTTTTCCCAAAAGTCTTGGGGATTATCAGGATGTGTTCTGGAAAAATTGAGACAAGCTTTAATGTTCTTTTTGCTCAGCAGTGGTTTTCGTCTTGGAACTCTGCCATGCAGACCATTTTTGCCCAGTCTCTTTCTTATGGTGGAGGCATGAACACTGACCTTAGCTGAGGCAAGTGAGGCCTGCAGTTCTTTGGATGTTGTTGTGGGGTCTTCTGTGACCTCTTGGATGAGTAGTCGCTGCGCTCTTGGGGTAATTTTGGTCGGCCGGCCGGCCACTCCTGGGAATGTTCACCACTGTTCCATGTCTTCGCCATTTGTGAATAATGACTCTCACTGTGGTTTGCTGGAGTCCCAAAGCTTTAGAAATGGCTTTATAACCCTTTCTAGACTGATAGATCTCAGTTACTTTCTTTCATAGTTGTTCCTTTTTCACACAGGGCCATGTAAGTTTGGATTTTTTCTCCCTTAATAGTGAACACCTTCATTTAAAAACTGAATTTTGTGTTTACTTGTGTTGTCTTTGAGTAATATTTAAATTGGTTTGATGTTCCGAAACACTCAAGTGTGACAAAAATGCAAAAACATAGGAAATCAGGAAGGGGGCAAACACTTTTTCACACCACTGTAGCTGGATTTAATGATCCCAGTGTAAAGTCTTTTTCACACCGAGTCCGATTTTTACAGACATAAAAAGCGCACGTCAAGTTTTGAAAAAGAACACGCATATGTTTACGCTGTTCTTCACACCGAATCCGAAACTGACGGATCGCGACACTGCATAAAGGTTTTCATCGGAGCCTGTTCTAATAACTGCGTTAAAATCAGGCCAATCAATCAGAGCTCGGTTGTTGGGCGGAACAGCTCGTGAAGAACTTATAGGACAAACAACACGCTGACTGTAAAAGCATGGATATTAAAGAAAAGATCTGGTGGAATAGAACTGAAAGTCAAGTCAGATTTATTTCTATACCGCTTTTTACAATGGAGTATTGTCTCAAAGCAACTTTTAAAAAATTTTATCTCCTAATATCTACGTCCAATCCCAAACTGAGCAAGCCTAGGGCGACAGTGGCAAGGAAAAACTCCCTAAGTGTTATGAGGAAGAATCCTTGGGAGGACCAAGACTCAACAAGGGACTCGACCTCCTCGGGCGGTGTAGATTAAAAAGTCTAAGAATAAATCTAATTGATCAAAACTAGTAAGTCATGGAGTTATAGTTCAAATAAAATGTAAAATATGCACATCGGCATTAAGTAGTCCGATACACAGAGTCACTCCAGGATCCTGAGTCTAAGCAGGAAAGTAGTTGGTGGCACTTCATCCCCAGCCAACCAGAGGAGGGATAGAGTTACTGCCCTCTGGTGGCCCGGGTATGGTGGGGCTGGAGCTGATGATGGAAACAGCTTGAGTGAAGCTGAAGTGGATGAACATCATGTGTGGGACCGGAACCGGCACAGGAACACAGCTCGGATAGCAAACAGAAAAAGTAATTAGTTATTGTTTAAGAGAACAGAATCTATTAACAATCACTGATGCCACGTGTAGCATGAGACCCCGACAGCATTAGCTGTAGCAGCATAGCTAGAGAGAGGAGAACTGGAAGGTAACACAGCCAAGAGGGTTCACATGAGACATTGGCAACCCCACGGGAGGCAGAAGACAGCAACCCAACGTCTCTGATCACCATAAGACTCTTTGACTATGAACCCCCAGCTCTGCCCTTAGTCTAAGGCAAGGTTGCACAAGTCAAGGTTAAGAGGACCGAATCCCAGTTCAGCCAGACCGCCCACTCGACACTCCCGGCTAGCGGACAAGGCAGGCAGGCCAGACATGACTCCAGACTCTGGCCCCAGTGACCCAAGCCATGCATTTCGGTCTAAATCTGGTCATAAGCCTGCATAAATAGGTATGTCTTTAGCCTAGACTTAAAACTTTGGAGAGTGTCTGAGTCTTAAACGAAAGTGGGAAGTTTATTCCATAGTTGGTGAAAGCCTTTCCCCCTACTGTGAGTTTTTTAATTCTAGGAACTAAAAGAAGTCCTGCACCCTGTGTACGAAGTAGACGAGCTGGATTGTAAGACTCTAAGTAGAGCTTTATAAGAAGTATTTTGTAATCAATGCGGAATTTTACTGGTAACCAGTGTAGTGATGATAGAACAGGAGTGATGTGATCAAATTTTCTAGTTCGAGTTAGCACTCGGGCGGCTGCATTCTGAACTAATTGAAGTTTATTTATAGATTTACTAGAGCATCCAGTAAGTACCAACCTTGAGGTTATAAACGCATGAACCAGTTTCTCAGCATCATTAAAAGAGAGGATATTTCTAATTTAGCGATATTACGTTATTGAAAGAAAGCAATTCGAGTGATGTTGCTAATGAGCGCATCAAAGGAGAGATCTGAATCAAATATGACACCTAAGTCTTTTTACTGACGGACTGGGCAATACTGAACAAACATCTAGATTTAGGATAGATGTAGCCAACCTGTCTCTCACAGCCTTTGAGTCCCACTAATAAAACCTAAACTAAAGGCTGGAGAATGATGGTGAAACCTCACAGTGACTGTAAGGAACTGTTTGATTCTTTATCTAATTATCTGTTCATGATCACAAAAAACACAAGCTAGAGCTTCCTGCCCTAATCTTCGCTCGTGTCATTGTTTAAGTTGACAATGTGAAAAAGACAGCGACATCTCCAGCACACTTAAGAGAAGGGAAATTAAAGAAAGTAAAAGCAGAGACTGTTTAGATCAAAAACTGGAGCACACTTGATGTGAAGGTGCAATTGTTTCCTTGCGTAAAAATCATTCTTGGTGTGAAAAGGCCTTAACTTGTCAGCCATTGATCAGTCCTCCGTATAGTCGAGTGAGCAGCGTAGCATATGAAATATTACCATTGCAGTAAAACATGATCTAGCTCACTGTCATGCATGATGTTGTTAATGCTGTCAGGATCTGCTGTACAGAGCCATCATGATCACCACATTCCATCATCAATCCACGCTCATAACCACGATTCAAAACATCAAATCTAATTCACTTTACAGCTGTAAATGTGCGACTGTATCCAGTGCTCTGTAGAGGCTCTTCCACCGACACAGTGTCAACATGTTCCATCAGCCCCATAACCCTGCTGATCTGAGGCCTGAGGACATAAATTTGTACTCCTGCTGTAATATAGAAAATCGACACCATCCCAAAATCTCCACTACACATCATGCAATTACTGATCGGCTGTCCAGTAGCCTTGGTGGCCGGTCATTAGACAAATGAAGCGATGCGTGGATCGAGTGTCAGGCACAATTATATGGCTCGTCTTCAGAATTTTCCATGAATGATAATGAACTCATTGTTCATTCTTAGAGTGGGCAAAATCCGACGGGTTGTATATAAAATTGGAAGGCAAAAGCAAGGTGTACCTAATAAATGTTGGATTTATCAAACACAGATAGAGAATCTAATTTCCCCCCTAGTAATGAGGCAAGGTGGAGATGCACAAACATTGTTACTTTAACATGTGATGGCTGACACCTATGCAAACGACACCCACACATTCAAAGGTACACAAATGCAGATCTTCACAAAGTATACCAGGAGCTGGCATTCTGAATTGATTCTTCCCTCTACCTACACCCTCCACTATCCTCAGTCTTGGTCAGTGTTAGGGCTGTGCTAAAAAAATCAATATAGCAATATATTGCAATATTTATTTTTTTGATATACTACAACATTTTCAGATCAAACTATAATTTTATTGGAGGAAGAAAAATTTAAATGTGGTGTAAACTACAATCTCCACTCCTGTAGATGTTTTGACTCTTTGTCCTGCATAAATATGACCTAAAACATCATCAGATTTTCACACAATTTCTAAAAGTGGATAAAGAAAACCCAATTAAACAAATGACACAAAAATATTATACTTGGTCATTTATTTATTGAGGGAAATGATCCAGTATTACATATTAGTGAGTGGCAAAAGTATGTGAACCTTTGCTTTCAGTATCTGGTGTGACTGCCATGCACACCATTGTTGTTCAGTGTTCTTCTGATGGTGGACTCATGAACATTAACATTAGCCAGTGTGAGAGAGGCCTTCAGTTGCTTAGAAGTTACCCTGGGGTCCTTTGTGACCTCACCAACTATTACACGCCTTGCTCTTGGAGTGATCTTTGTTGGTCGGCCACTCCTGGGGAGGGTAACAATGGTCTTGAATGTCCTCCATTTGTACACAATCTGCCTGACTGTGGATTGGTGGAGTCCAAACTCTTTAGAGATGGTCTTGTAACATTTGATGAGCATCAACAACTCTTTTTCTGAGGTCCTCAGAAATCTACTTTGTTTTTGACATTATTCACTTCCACAAACGTGTTGTGAAGAGCAGACTTTGATAGATCCCTGTTCTTTAAATAAAACAGGGTGCCCACTCACACCTGATTGGCATCCCACTGACTGAAAACACCTGACGCTAAATTCACCCTCAAATTAGCTGCTAATTCTAGAGGTTCACATACTTTTGCCACTCACTAATATGTAATATTGGATCATGTTCCTCAATAAATAAATGACCAAGTGCAATATTTTTGTCTCATTTGTTTAACTGGGTTCTCTTTATCTACTTTTAGGACTTGTGTGAAAAGCAGTAAAAAATAATATGCTGAAATATTCAACATTGAAACTGCTTTCCATAACGAGCGAAATTCAGATAAAAACGTACGACTGTATATCTCTCATTAAGTCTGACACCTTATTTTTCTAATCATTCGACTCAAGCTGGTGGAAGCTATGGGCTGCTTCTTAACTCCATCCACTTTATCTCTGTCTGGGTGATGGTGGAAAAGCTCTGCTGGCTCTACAGCGATCTCACATTTATATCCCGTACAGCAGATGGAAATGTACGTAGATGTGGATTTTTTGTGCTTTCCATGTTCTTATCTTGTTTCTTGCCTCGCCGCGACTCTCCCTCCAGGCTTAGCCAGCGATGGCGCTACATCACGACTAGACGAGGATCTCACAAGGGTCACCACTGCCATTTTCTCCACGATTCGCCGACGTGGATTCATCAGCAAAGAGACTAAACAAGACACCATGCAAACTTTCACACGGCAACACAAAACGAAAAGACACAAAAACAGCAGCAGCAGCAACACAGGAACTTGTTTCTCACACACGTGCATTCCTGCTGGGTGGAGCATCGTAACAGCGCGGCGCCACCTCCTGGGTAACACCGACACCGACGAGAAGATGGGTTAGGTGATAGACGGGTGAGTTTGTGTAGCGAGGGAAGTGACGGTGATGTGCATGAAGGTGTACCGGAAGGAAACAGAATGAAGGGGAAGTTTTGTCTCAGAAGTTTGTTTTTGCTCTTTTTGGTTATTTTTTGTCGTCCTGATTGAGCTGGAGGTTTAGGGCTTGTTTGAAGTGATGGTGGATTGAGGAACGTTGTGTTAGGAAAGCTTGTGGTTTGGATAGGAGTTGATTCCGAAGGCATTTGGAAGGCGTTGTGGCACGACTTGATGTATTTACATGGTTCCACAGACCAGATTTGGACACTTCCTAACACTGAGTATCATCACGTCTCCTTTGAGAGTTTGAGAATTTGGACAAAAGTGGGAATGCAAGTTCTTATTCTGTGCCATTTATCATTCGCAGCTATGAAGCATTGTTTGTGCTGCAAATATAGCCGCCGTGTTTAAGGTTGGATGTTGAATCCCGGTTAATATGATGTGTGAACGACTGCCATGGTTTGGTTTGTGATTATTTCTTTACGTGGAGGGTAATGGAGTCGGTCCAGTATTAAAACGTTTTATATTTTTTTCTCTCTTTAAGCGTACGTGACAAAAATGACCTCTTCGAACTCTGAGTGCCGACGCGTCACTTCCAGGTCCGGCTCTGATGTGTGGGGTCACGTCTTTGTAAAAAGCGAAATGTGGATTGAATCGTTGTGTATTTATATGCTATATTTTTCACAAAAAAAGGGTGAGATTTTATCTTTGCCATTTTTAGAACACAATTCCTACACGCTAAACCCGGTTGCCAAATCCTCGATGGTGTGTGGCGTGACACAGGTGGCACTACGCTGAAAGGAGGATCGGGTCCGAGGACAGACGTGTTACATTACCCGAGTTTGTGTTTGAGACGTTCTGTTATTGATGTATACGGGATCGCAGGGCGGCGGAGAAAGACGTCTGAAATGGAGCCATGTAAATGTGATGTAAATGTAAATTCCATGCTGCGGAGGGAAACCGGTGGAAGATTTGCAGGCCTTCGTGATGACGTGTGTAGAATATCGTGACCAGCACGTGGCATGTGCCTGCTGTATCCCATCGACGTGACACTAATGCTTGCGGTCCTTTTTTTCCTCATCGTGTTATAACAGACTCCTAACAGTAGCTTTGTGTATTAACGTTTCGGAAGGTTGTTCCACGGTCGAATTTCCGCGTTGTCTATTCCTGACTGCCTTTTCTGCAGTACACTACCAAAGGACAGTGGGCTTGTATATGACCGAGCCGGAGCAGCAGATTGTATATATAGAAAGCGAGAGGAGACCTACCTTTGTAGATACCACCCCAAAAACACACAGTCGATGTACAACTCGGTAGCAAACGTGTTTGTAACTATCATATGTGCCTTAACCCTACTCTGTGTTAGATCGAGAATAACTGTGTGTTTTATATTGAGCTCTTCGTTGTTCTCCGTACCTTCTCTCCAAACCCTGTTCTCTCTTTCTGTCTCTCTCTCTGCCTCTCTCTCCCTCTCCCTCCCTCTCTCTCTCTCTCTCTCTCTCTCTCTCTCTCTCTCTCTTTCACCTCTCACTAACTCCATGTCCTCAGTGTAGTCTAGACCGGTGGTGGGTTTTGCCTTGTATTTTACGTTGTATTATATAGACACACTAAAAAAAGGGGGTTTGTAGAGGAGAGCGTCGTTCATGCTTTGTAGTGCTCAATGCCACAACGCCAGAATGTATTCTGTTCATTTTACTAATATGGTTGCAGGAGTGCAGCACTTGTTAGTGTCCGGCAGAGAAAAATCCAGATTTCTAGGGTATCACTTTGGTGTGTTTTCAATAAATCATGCCTGGAAAGCTCTCGCTGTCTGTACAGTTGTTTTATTGTTTACTCCAAACTCGTCTTTTGTACAACATCGGGAGGGGAATTTTCGAACACCTCCTGGGCCGAGTTAATAATCAGCGTCGTGGTTCTGTTTGTAAACCAGATGCAAACGACTCTTTATTTACAGTGGGGCAAAAAAGTATTTAGTCAGCCACTGATTGTGCAAGTTCTCCAACTTAGAAAGATGAGAGAGGTCTGTAAATTTCATCATAGGTACACTTCAACTATAAGAGACAAAATGAGAAAAAAAAATATTATTGTATATTGAAATCAAATTGTAGGATTTTTAAAGAATTTAATTGTAAATCATGGTGGAAAATAAGTATTTGGTCACCCACAAACAAGCAAGATTTCTGGCACTCACAGACCTGTAACTTTTTCTTTAAGAAGCTGTTCTGTCCTCCATTCGTTACCTGTATTAATGGCACCGGTTTGACCTCGTTATCTGTATAAAAGACACCTGTCCACAGCCTCAAACAGTCAGACTCCAAAACTCAACCATGGCCAAGAACAAAGACCTGTTGAAGGACACCAGAATGAAAATTGTAGACCTGCAGCAGGCTGGGAAGAGTGAATCTACAATAGGCAAACAGGTTGGTGTGGGAGCAATGAAAGACATACAAGACCACTGATAATCTGCCTCAATATGGGGCTCCACGCAAGATCTCATCCCATGGGCTCAAAATGATCATGAGAACGGTGAGCAAAAATCCCAGAACTACAAGGACCTGATGAATGACCTGCAGAGAGCTGGGACCAAAGTAACAAAGGCTACCATCAGTAAAACACTACGCCGAGAGGGACTCAGATCGTGCAGTGCCAGGCGTGCCCCCCTGTTTCAGCCAGTACATGTCCAGGCCCGTCTGAAGTTTGCCAAAGAGCATATGGATGATCCAGAAGAGGATTGGGAGAATATCATGTGGTCAGATGAAACCAAAATAGAACTTTTTGGGAAAAACTCACCTGAAGGAAGAAGAATGCTGAGTTGCATCGCAAGAACACCATACCTACTGTGAAGCATGGTGTGGAAACATCATGCTTTGGGGCTGTTTTTCTGCAAAGGGGACAGGACCACTGATCCGTGTGTAAGGGAAGAATGAACGGGGCCATGTATCGTGAGATTTTAAGCCAAAACCTCCTTCCATCAGTGAGAGCATGGAAGATTGAAGAGCATTGAAGAATGTGGCTGGGTCTTCCAGCATGACAATGATCACAAACACATCGCTCGGGCAACGAAGGAGTGGCTTCGTAAAAAGCATTTCAAGGTCCTGGAGTGGCCTAGCCAGTCTCCAGACCTCCACCCCATAGAACATTTGTGAAGTTTGTGTTGCCCAGCAACAGCCCCAAAACATCACTGCTCTAGAGGAGATCTGCAAGGAGGAATGGGCCAAAATACCAGCTACAGTTTGTGAAAACCTGCTGAAGACTTACAGAAAACGTTTGACCTCTGTCATTGCCAACAAAGTATTGAATTTAACTTTTGTTATTGACCAAATACTTATTTTCCACCGTAATTTCCAATTAAATTCTTTAAAAATCCTACAATGTGATTTCCTGGATTTTTTTCCTCATTTGGTCCCTCATAGTTGAAGTGTACCTATGATGAGAATTACAGACCTCTCTCATCTGTCCAAGTAGGAGAACTTGCATAGTCAGTGGCTGACTAAATACTTTTTTGCTCAACTGTAACTGTTACAGTTCAGAGTGAGCCTCGATCAGTGTATGTGCCGCTCCGGAGATGGCCTGCGTGACGATGGACAGCTGTTTGTGTGCCTGAGCCCAGTCCTCCTTCAAGCCGCTCGCCTTTGCTTTCTCCACGCCGTCGGCCAGACCGGGAAACGTGACCACCGAGGACGACCTGGACGTCCAGATCACATGCCTGCAGAAAACGAAACCAGGGACCATTAGAAGCAGAAGGTCTGGAGAACCAAAGCACAGATTAGTGCTCTAGGAGGGAACGGTTTCTTAACAGTACCACAGCGGAACAGTTTAGTGCTCCAGGACCATGGTTCCCAACCTGGAACCCGTCAGGGGGCGCCAAACATCACAGGAGGTGCGTGAAGCTTTGTTCGTGCTTTGTATGGGGTGCTCTGAGTTATAATATTTAATAAGCTTATGTTTGATTTACTTCTAAAGTCTTGAACAGGAAAAAGCCTTAAAAGGAACCCAAGAGAAAAGGATACAAAGTAGATGTGTCTAATAGTGTGCAGTGAATGAACAGTGTTTAGAACTCCAGCAGCACTGCTGTATCTGATCCAAAATACAGTTTGTAATTGTAGAGCCTAGCGGTTAATGTACTGGACTATGGACCAGAAGGTCCAGGGTTCAAATCCCTCCTCTGCCAAGCTTCCACTCTTGGGTCCTTGAGCAAGACCCTTAACCCACAATTGCTTGGATTGTAAGATTGTACTAATTGTAAGTCACTCTGGATAAGGGCGTCTGCTAAATGCTGTAAATGTAGAGCTAATTGTAGAAAGTGGCCGGTGAGTGTATATACTGTTTAACTCTGTAATACATTATGCCTTTTGGGATAGAGCCTCTTCCTCCCATTTGAGGAAAGCCAGTCCAAAATGCAGCGATACACAGCAGAACAATGCCATTTAATATACACTGCCTGGTTCAAAAAAGAGTCACCACCTGGATTTAACTAAGCAAATAGTTAAATAGTTAAAAAAGAGCCTCCCATCGGATAACTACTGCATTGGTGATTATGTTTCAGCTGGCAACAAGTTATTGATCCCTAACTGATGCAGTGAGCATGTCCAAAGACACATCCTGTGGTTGTGGAAAAGACGTTCATCTGTTTCAGAAGGGTCAGATTGTGAAAGAGTGGTTCAGGAAGCATGAGCGATCATTATCACACATGGATTGGCCACCACAGAGTCCAGACCTGAACACCATTGTGAATCTTTGGGATGTGCTGAAGACTCTGCGCAGTGGAACAAATCTACCATAATCAAGACAAGATCTTGGTGTCAGGTCCATGCCCTGCCCCCGTTTGCGTTTCGTTTCTGTGATTGTGGGCGAGCAGGAGTATATCGCCCACAATCCTCCGCGGAATTAAAGATGGCTTTGGCTATTTTGCTTTGGACTTTGTCATTGGTTGCTTTTGTTAATCACTGCCGAGCGAGGCTGGGGATTTTGTATATAAGCTCCTTGTTTCCCCAGTCACGTCGTGGTAGCATACGCCTCGTTGATCGCGAGTGTTGCGGACGCTCAGCTTTGTTTTTCCATGGCATGCTATGTTGCAATGCTCATGCTATGCAAGCCACGCCACGCCGAGTCAAGTTAAGCCAAGCCGGTTGGAATTATTGTTTGCCCCTTCCTGATTTCCTTTTTTTTTTTTACATGTCTGTCACACTTAAGTGTTTCGGAACATCAAACCAATATAAATATTAGTCAAAGACAACACAAGTAAACACAAAATGCAGTTTTTAAATTAAGGTGTTTATTATTAAAGGAGAAAAAAAATCCAAACCTACATGGCCCTGTGTGAAAAAGTGATTGCCCCCTAAACCTAATAACTGGTTGGGCCGCCCTTAGCAGCAACAACTGCAACCAAGCGTTTGTGATAACTTGCAGTGAGTCTTTTACAGCGTTGTGGAGGAATTTTGGCCACTCATCTTTGCAGAATTGTTGTAATTCAGCCACACTGGACGGTTTTTGAGCATGAACGGCCTTTTTAAGGTCATGCCACAGCATCTCAGTAGGATTCAGGTCAGGACTTTGACTAGGCCACTCCCAAAGTCTTCATTTTGTTTTTCTTCAGCCATTCAGAGGTGGACTTGCTGGTGTGTTTTGGATTGTTGTCCTGCTGCAGAACCCAAGTTTGTTTCAGCCTGAGGTCACGAACAGATGGCCGGACATTCTCCTTCAGGATTTTTTGGTTAGACAGCAGAATTCATAGTTCCATTTATCACAGCAAGTCTTCCAGGTCCTGAAGCATCAAAACAGCCCCAGACCATCACACTACCACCACCATATTTTACCCTTTGCTATAATGTTCTTTTTCTGAAATGCTGTGTTACTTTTACACCAGATGTAATGGGGACACACACCTTCCAGAGAGTTCAGCTTTTGTCTCGTCAGTCCACAGAATGTTTTCCCAAAAGTCTTGAGAATAATCAAGTTTTGGAAAAATTGAGACAAGCTTTAATGGGTTTTTTTTGCTCAGCAGTGGTTTTGGTGTTGGAACTCTGCCATGCAGGCCATTTTTGCCCAGTCTCTTTCTTATGGTGGAGGCATGAACACTGACCTATCTGAGGAAAGTGAGGCCTGCTGTTCTTTGGATGTTGTTGTGGGGTCTTTTGTGACCTCTTGGATGAGTCGTCGCTGCGCTCTTGGGGTAATTTTGGTCGGCCGGCCACTCCTGGGAAGGTTCACCACTGTTCCATGTCTTGGCCATTTGTGGATAATGGCTCTCACTGTGGTTCACTGGAGTCCCAAAGCTTTAGAAATGGCTTTATAACCCTTTCTAGACTAATAGATCTCAATGACTTTCTTTCTCAATTGTTCCTGAATTTCTTTGGATCTCGGCATGATGTGTAGCTTTTAAGGATCTTTCGGTGTGCATCACTTTGTCAGGCAGGTCCTATTTAAGTGATGTCCTGATTGAGAACAGGTGTGGCAATAATTAGGCCTGGGTGTGGCTAGAGAAAGTGAACACAGGTGTGATAAACCATAGTTATGTTTTTACAAGTGAGTGGCAATCACTTTTTCACACAGGGCCATGTAGGTTTGGATTTTTTTTCTCCCTTAATAATAAACACCTTCATTTAAATACTGCATTGTGTGTTTAAATTACGGAATCTGGAAGGGGGCAAACACTTTTTCACACCACTGTAGTAGATCAAAACATTGTGAACTTTACCTCAATCCATATTTGTCTGGGAAGGCCTGCGGGTTCAGGAAGCCACGCTCCAACAGCATCAGCTTGTCGTTTATCATTCGAGCTTTCAGAGGCCTGCAAATAAACACCAGTAACAGCTCGTCTCTGTCTTCTGTTAGGATGTAGTGCTAATAAATACACAGAGAAACTTTGGGACTGTGGTAGCCTAGCGGTTAAGGTACTGGACTATGGACCAGAAGATCCAGGGTTCAAATCCCACCTCTGCCAAGCTGCCACTGTTGGCTCCTTGAGCAAGGCCCATAACTCTCACAATTGCTTGGATTGTAAAACTGTATCAATTGTAAGTTACTCTGGATAAGGGCGTCTGCTAAATGCTGTAAATGTAAACAGAAATGTTTCGGACGTACGAGCTGTTCACAAAGTCCGTGTCGTGGATGGCGCGATCCAGACGCTGGGCTGCTGTTCTGAATGACTTCACTGCCTCCTTCAAAGAATCTAGATCACGATTTGAGATCAGCATTTTACGCTATAAAATATAACAACAGCACAAAACAACAGCTGCAGATTTCTACTCGGCGTTCTGCTTTAATCACTTACCCATTCTGATACCGTTGGCGTTCAGATCAGTTTCCAGATTCTGCTCCGCTGTCCTGAGGTACAGCTCAAGAATCTCGGCGTAGTCGCTGCAGTTAAACGGGAGCAGGACGCTGTCGGCTAGTCGGATCAGGAGGTTCCCCGCAGTCCTCGCTACCGCCTGGTGGCTGGTGAAACCTTCATGTACAAACACAAAGAGCTCAGAGTTTCTGAGAACCACAGTCTTAGGAAGAAAAGAAAATACAGCGATGTCATGTGGAATAAAGGATAAACAGACCTGGATCGATGTGCTTTTCCACGTAGTCGAAGGTATCATACGCGGTGTGGTACGCTGGGTAAATCCGGGCTTTGGTTTTACTCTAAAACAGACAGTTCATAAGAGCTGCTAATAATAAGGGCTTATTTTTCTGTAAAGTTGCTTATAAATTTTGGTGTCTCAGGTTTTTTGTTTCTAAAGTGCAGTTGGTTATTTGGGCTTGCTCCTTGGTCCCATCTCTCTCCATTATACCTCACTCGTGATACCTGAACTCGTGATTTCCAGGCGTTTATGTTTCCTAAGTAATACTTTATATAAAAACATTCACAGTTCCTGCAGTGCAGTGGGTAAGCAGAACGGCAGCACCAGGAACTGTGTAGTTCCTGCTCAGATTTCCACAGCTATTTAGGTCTAAAACAGTTCCAGAAGTGGAACTGCAGAGAGATTTGAGAAGCTCTTAAAGTAGGGTGTAAATAAAACACTGAAGAAAAAGGTGTTATGGGACCGGGTCCAAATACTGGAACAACATAAACTGAATTTGTTTAGCCAGGCTGAAGGTTTAGCAGAGAGGGGCCTCGTACCTTGTCATAGGTGTAGGACAAGTCGAAGGAGGTTATTCCCAGGTAATGAATAAAAGCAGCGTAGTCACTTCCTACTCCCGTCAGGTATCTCATGCTATAGAAACATAAAATAATTAAGTCACATTTTTTTGCCCATGCATTTTACCGATGTACAGTACAAAGAGGATTATGGATGAGCCCAAGTTTGAGAATTTTGGGTCCAATAGTCGACAATATGTTATAAATGATACCATTTATTAAACAACAAATCTAATGGTGGCCTAAGACTTTTGCACAGTACTGTTTCTCTAGATTATCAAATGTCTCACACCTTGAAGAAATCCTATGATGTATGAGTTTCTTCTTGTTTTAAATAGTGGAACAGAATCTAGGATATCAGTGCAGTCTTAATAATTTCCAGCAATAAAACACAATTACGTACTCGGGGATAAGTCCGTGGGTGACACTTGTCCTGTTTTCATATTGCTTCCAGTTATCATAGACGGATACAGTGTTTGATCCAGGGATCTTCACCTAAGTCAAAGATGTATTAATCAGAGAAATGAGGAGTGAGTCTTACAGCGGTCAAATCTGTAAGAACGGAAAATGAACATGTTCTTTAGGAATGCTTGAGTTCCTCCCTCTAACCTGTTTGGAGGCTGTAAAGAGAACGCTCTGCCCCATCGGGGTGGAAGAGGCTGACAATGTGGCATTAGCTGTGATAGAGGAACAAGACACATCAAAGACATTTAATACCAGCTCCTTAGCATTAAAGACATCTTATGACTGGTTCAGACTACATCCTAGGCTTCATCAGTTTGAACCCTGCAACTTGGTGCTTTTCCAATTAAGGAATCTTTTCATGAACCTGGGAACACTAGAAGGATTTATACCCTAGAAATATCTACACAAATTCTGGAGTTTAGGGGACATTTCCTCTAGAGAGGTCAGTACTTCATGAACGCAGGAACCAGCTGTATTTAAACAGCTTTCAGGAAAATTGTATCGGTTCCACCATCAGAAACTTTTCCAGAACATTTCCACTGCATGTACTATGATACTTTTTCACATTTCTAAAAGAGGAACTATTTTTTAAGAACTGTTTTTCTAAGACGGGATCCCCAACATAGTGAAGTGAAACTGTATGGCCAAAAGTTTGTGAACACCACTTCTAATAGAGTTCTTTGTTATTTTAGCATGTCCATAGAAAAACAGTGGCAACAGAATAGGTTCTACTGAAAACCTCAATGACTCTCAGTATAGCATTTTAAGCTTGAGTGCTGTATAACCGAAGAAGCCTTTCAGATGAAAGGTGAAAAGTCTTCAAGAACATTAAAGAAGTCCAGTTGCTCTCAATTCAAGCAGTCAAGACTACCATGACCTTGATGACTGAGAACCTACACAGACTCCCACCTCCCCACAAAACTTTCTGTCTTGCCCTTCTTAAACAGCCCATAAAGGAATGGATGACAACTTTGATGAAGAATTTGCATCAAGCCTTGACTTTAACTCATCAGACACCACTGAGATTAAGTGGAATGCCTCCTGTGAGTCGGGGCTTATTGACCAACATCAGTGCCTGACCTTAAAGTCATGTTCCACATTCTACTGGAAAGCATGCTCAGAATAGTGAAGGAATCTTTTCATGAACCTGGGAACCTGTTGTAGCAACAAAGGAGAGAGAAACTACCTGTCTTGTATTTTTGGGTGTCCATAAACTTTTACATTTACAGCATTTAGCAGACACCCTTATCCAGAGCGACTTACAATTGGTACAGTCTTACAATCCAAGCAATTGTGCGTTAAGGGTCTTGCTCAAGGACCCAACAGTGGCAGCTTGGCAGAGGTGGGATTAGAACCCTGGATCTTCTGGTCCAGAGTCCAGTACCTTACCCACTAGGCTACCTTTTGTATCTATAGTGTAGATCAGGTGATCACCAGTTTACAGCAAAAACCCTTTAAGTATCAGCACGACGAAGTGATGTGTGCAGCTGAATTCGTACCAAACACTGAGATGTCCACGTTGATGTAGGTCACCGCTCTCTGACTCAGTTTGCTTATGTACTCCTGCAGAATCAACAAACACACCGGCGCTGTTTAGATCTGATAAAAAGTTACTGTTTATCTGAAACCTGTGGCGATTGCTTGTTTTTAATGTTTGCACTCTTGATTTGTAAAGATGAGCAACAATGTGACAGCCCCTGTTACAAGTTCATGTCAGATAACAGTAACCTGTCTCACCTCTGCGTACTCAACAGATCCTATCAGACCGAACTCCTCAGCTCCCCAGCTTCCAAAGATGATCGTACGCCGAGGCCTCCATTTTCCTTCAGAGAAGATTAAGGTTTAGTCTGATAATCAGTGTCAGACTTACTTAATGTATCTGCATGGCCTACATTTGTATTTTATTTAGTGTTGTAGTTACTAATGTTTAGTATTGTCTGTAATAAACCTGACTGAGTTGTGCATTAATGTTTATCTTGTTCAGATCTTCAGTTATTTCAATATGAAGCAAAGAAAACAGTGAGGGGTCTGTAGCCCTATAATGAAGATAAAGAATCGGTTCTTTACCTGCTTTGACGTTCTGGCCCAGCAGTCTTGTGATTTCCAACATGACCGATGTTCCACTGCTGGGATCGACAGCACCATGCACCCAGCTGTCTCGGTGGTTCCCATACATCACGTACCTGTCTGAATCCACAAATGGATTCTTGGTTTATAGGAGTGTAACAGTACAATCTGCTCACGATTTGATGTGATTCACTATGTGGAGTTCACGACACAATTTTCTCACAATTACCGATATTACATTCGATAAAAGACATTCCTTTTTATTTTCCTTTAAGTGTAATGAAAAATGCAACATAACATAGCAATGGAAAAACAATGCACATTTTCTTGTACAATACAAAAAAAAAGTTAGTACATTGTAATTAAAGTAAATTAGTAGAAAAAACTGTAAACAAAATGCTCTGTTGTAGCTTTGCCATATCCTAAATAACACGGTGTAAACCTTCCTTTTTGTTACTGAACAGTAACAATTCAAAATAATGTGTACTTCTCTTGTATAAACAAATTAAACGTTATCTTTAGTCTCCAGCAGCTAAAAGAAATTAGGAGTCCCACTGAAAATGGATGTGCGTCTGTGAGCACGACGCCCTCTGGTGTTCCAAAAATGCAACTCCATTAGATGGTGAAATAAACAAGAACTTATAAGCCAGCTCGTTGATGCATCGTTACACCACTGTTGATTTTTTGGAATTCATTTGAGCTCTGGATTTAGTTTTGAAATCTTTTGAGGCATCTTCAAATATACGAGTAAATCGGTTTGCCTAAAAGCAGGAGCACCTCCATGTTAGAGCAGTTTAATGAAGTAAAGAATACATGGAATATATGTCCTGTATGTCAGTGTGATCCTACCTGGTTCTACGCTGCCCCAGATCACTCCCATCACATTGGCGGACTCCTTTATTTCTCCTTTGTTGTAGATGTCCAGCTTCACATTGCTGGTGGACACAATCAGACAAAAAGCTCCATTTCAGCCTCATTTGTTCAGCTTTACTCGAGAGATTAGCTCTGATCCTGATCTTACAGGCCTGATCCAGAGTCTTCTGAATATCAAATCCAGGTTTGTTTGAGATGCACTATGGTACTTAGTGACCTTCCTAACAAAAGGTTTTAACCATACACTTTCCTGTGCAAAATGGTCCTGTGGGCTTGATCGGATTGAGATCTGGACAATTTGGAGGCCAGGGCAACATCTTGAACTTTTTTGTTATGTTCCTAAAACCATTACTGAATGATTTTTGCAGTGTGACAGGGAGCGATTTGATTTGCAACAATGTTTCGTAGGTGGTACATGTCAAAGTAACATCCACGTGAATGCCAGGGTCCGAGGCTTCCCTGCAGGACATTGGCACACTGTCAGTTATTCATTTCACCTGTCCGTGGGTTTAATGTTATGGCTGATTGGTGTAGGTTTTAATGGAAGACGAATCTTGTATTGGATTTCTATTAATGGTCAGTTGATGACCAAGGAGCCTTGTGTTAGGAAGGAAGAAAGGGAGTCAAGTTGGTGAATCTGGGAAAGATGAAGTTCATGTGGAATAATGATTAAATTAGTCTTCTTGTAATTAAGGATCATTAATAGTGGAACTGGACTAAGGACCAGAAGTCCAGGGTTCAAATCCCACTTCTGTGGAGCTGCCACTGTTGGGTTCTTAAGAAAGGCTCAACCCATGATTGGCTGGATTGTAAGACTGCATCAGTTGTAAGTCGCTCTGGATAAGGGTGTCTGCTAAATGACATAATTCATGTAAATGTAATGAGGAAGGTAGTCTGGATCGGGAATCAAGAATGGAAGTCCAGGAAAGAAATGAAGGAAGTCTTGGAAAGCAAGGCAATTTTTATCAATATATATTTCATACACGAGGCAATTCAAAGCTCTGTTCAGATAAAGGAAAATAATTATAAAGAAGAGAAATGCAAAAGACAAAGGAAGGAACTCTGGCAAAGTGACTCTGTGAAAGATTTTTGAGGGAGAATTTGGGACAAGGACTTGGAAAAGGGAATCGGGAAATTAGGAAATTAACAGAAAGGATGTGAATCAAATGAAATGGGACCCCCTATTAGAGTTGCCTTCACCTACCAGTCACTTCATGGAAAACATGATCAAAACATGATCTCCTATGTCAAAATGATTCCTTTTCAGATAGAAGCCTGAAACAATGGTATTTTCCAGAATAATAACATTCCTATAAAGTTTAGGAGAAATCCTTTGAGGATTGTACTGTACCAGTCTTTGAATTTCGATGTGTTGACAAATCCTGGACCTCCAAACTTGTATGTGCAGTTGAAGGAACCCTGCCAGGCTACAGGAGCTGTCTCTCCATCAAGCTCACTGTCTCAAACATCGGACAGAATCAAAGAGTTATAAAGATTCAGAGGACATCAAGACAACCCCTGATACCTACATGTACCTTCTCACAGACTGTAAAAGATGCCAGCTCACCATATTAATGCCTGGGCATCTTCAAACCCTATTGGCTGGATTGGAATGGGGGATATACCCGTGATATCCTTCTCATCGATCCTGTACGTGTCCTCTGTAAACGTGGATTCTCAGATTAAGTTCATGTACGTACAGTTATGGAGAATGTACAGTGGTGCTTGAAAGTTTGTGAACCCTTTAGAATTTTCTATATTTCTGCATAAATCTGACCTAAAACATCATCAGATTTTCACACAAGTCCTAAAAGTAGATAAAGAGAACCCAGTTAAACAAATGAGACAAGAATATTTATACTTGGTCATTTATTTATTGAGGAAAATGATACAATATTACATATTAGTGAGTGGCAAAAGTATGTGACCCTTTGCTTTCAGTATCTGGTGTGACCCCCCTGTACAGCAATAACTGCAGCTAAACGTTTCCTGTAGCTGTTGATCAGTCCTGCACACCGGCTTGGAGGAATTTTAGCCCATTCCTCCGTACAGAACAGCTTCAGCTCTGGGATGTTGGTGGGTTTCCTCACATTAGCTGCTCACTTCAGGTCCTTCCACAACATTTCCATTGGATTAAGGTCAGGACTTTGACTTGTCCATTTCAAAACATGAACTTTATTTTTCTGTAACCATTCTTTGGTAGAATGGCTTGTGTGCTTAGGGTCGTTGTATTGCTGCATGACCCACCTTGTCTTAAGATTCAGTTCATGGACAGATGTCCTGACATTTTCCTTTAGAATTCTCTGATATCATTCAGAATTCATTGTTCCATCAATGATATCAAGCCGTCCTGGCCCATATGCAGCAAAACAGGCCCAAACCATGCTACTACCAACACCATGTTTCACAGATGGGATAAGGTTCTTATGCTGCAATGCAGTGTTTTCCTTTTCCAAACATAACACTTTTTTTTAAACCAAAAAAAATTTCCTCCATTTGTACACAATCTGTCTGACTGTGGATTGGTGGAGTCCAAACTTTTTAGAGATGGTTTTGTAACCTTTTCCAACTTGATGAGCATCAACCACTTTTTCTCTGAGGTCCTCAGAAATCTCCTTTGTTCGTGCCATGATACACTTCCACAAACATGTGTTGTGAAGAGCAGACTTTGATAGATCCCTGTTCTTTAAATAAAACAGGGGGCCCACTCACACCTGATTGGCATCTCACTGATTGAAAACACCTGACTCTAATTTCACCTTCAAATTAACTGCTAATCCTAGAGGTTCACATACTTTTGCCACTCACTAATATGTGATATTGGATCATTTTCCTCAATAAATAAATGACCAAGTATAATATTTTTGGCTCATTTGTTTAACTGGGTTCTCTTTCAAGTACCACTGTAAATGTGTTTTGAATGTGTGTTACTTTTGGCAGCCAGGTAAGGCGTTAGCTGGTCTCCAAAGTTAGTTTTGTAACTTCCTCTCTCAACCCCTGTCGGAGGGAGGTACCAGGAATTAGGGTAGGTTTCAGCCTCTGACATCAAGCCGTCGTTCATGTCGAAGGGTTCGGTGTAGACGAGCACTCCAGCCACGCCGAAAGGGGCAGCATTAAAACCCTGACCAGGTAAGAAAACAACTGAGATACAGAGCTTAAACCTCTTAAATAAAATGACATATGAACATTTCCTTTATAACACCAAATCAGAAAAAGTTGAGACGGTATGAGAAATGCAAATAAAATAAAAAACCACAGTGTTTCTTACATTTACTTTGACTTTTATTTCATTGCAGACAGTATGAACCCCATATATTTCATGTTTATTTATCTTCAACTTCATTCCTGCATTTCAACACATTCCAAAAAAGTTGGGACGGGGCAATTTAGGGCTAGTAATGAGGCAAAATAATGAAATATTGATGTGATTTCAACAGATGATTGCAATCATGATTTGGTAAAAAAGCAGCATCCAGGACAAGCTGAGACTTTTGAGGACCAAAGATGGACAGAAGATCTCCAGTTTGTCAACAAATGTGTGAGAAAATTCTTGAAAAATATGAAACATCTTGGGTTCATACTGTCTGCAATGACATAAAAGTCAAAGAAACACTGCGTTTTTTTATTTGCATTTTCCATACCTTCCCCTTTTCTGACTCGGGGTAGATCCTGTACTTAGTGTGTTTCTGCACATTTTAATGCCTAACTGCCATAAACTTTTTCTTTATGGTTCTAGTCACGGTTTGTGTAATGACTGTACAGCTTGCACTACAACTGTGGCAACTTACTAATAACAGTAACATGAAGCATCACTGGACCTAAACTGTCCTGGAAACGGGACATCTGGCATGATTTGTTTATGGCTTGTTTATGGCATGGTTATGCCAGGCTGGATGATGCCAGTAAAGTGTTACCACAATGAAATGCATGACTGTCTGACTGAAACTTCTGTAGCTTCTTGGAAACCTGTATTATCACTTTTTATCTGGCTGTGAGGTGGAGTTCTTCTTACTTTGTCAGCTCGTCCTGTTCCTCCATATCTGACTATAGCGATCGTTCCAGCAAGGCCGCCCAAGGTCTCGTTCAAAAGCTTGTAGTCATTCACTTTTCCCTGGTTGGCGTACACCAGCTTGCCCTGTACACATTAGTGAACATGCATGATCGATTGATCTTGAATTGAAGGTCATTTAGAGATACATCAAACGAGAAAATGTCCTGGACACTGTTTCTACCTGCGTCAGAAGCTCTGAGCGGTTTAAGACATGGAACGTAATTGGTTTTCAGCCTGACGATTCTAATTGCCTCGGCACATAAATCCCATCAATGTGTCAGTGTGTAAAACAGTGAAGGGTTTTATTATCCTGTTATCTCCAGCTTAGTGGCCAGAAATTCTGAAAAAGTTGGTTGGTTATTTTATAAAGATGGCTCAATAGAGATATGATGAATTACTTTCAGAAGAGAATAAAGAGATGTAGTAAGATGAACATTGCTTTATGGCTGTTGCCTTGGTCTTGGTGTTTGGGTGTTTGCTTGTTCACAAGCACAGCGATATCTGATTTCTTGGAAATGAAACAATCAGGATCTAATTATTATAATGTTCCCCAAGAGTCATCTAATGCTGTAAATCATTTACAGAGCCAGGTCATGTTCTGGTCTAATTGATTGTATTGGATTTTAATGCAATTTACCGCCTCTATTGAGAGACCATAAAAGTGCCACAACCCAATATAAAACCACCTGGAACCAATTGGTCCAAGAGTTTATGGCTATTTATAAGAAGGAAGATCCTTTTACACAATTGTAGACAAAATGCCATTAAAACCATTACACAGCCCATTTAAACCAGCAGGTTGACAATGGTAAACCCATCTGTGGCTGTATATGGGAATTAGAAACTCATAATTCAAAAGAAGAGAATGCAAAAGCCAAAGGAAGGGACTAAGGGACAGAGACTCAAGGAAAAGTATCAAGAAAAGGGACGTGGGAGGGCACTAAGGGCAAAGGGAATCAAGGAAGGGATTTTGGGAAGGGATTAGGGAACCAGTTTGTGGATTTATATGGGAACTAGAAACTATTCCAAGGTTACCATGGTCCCTCGGTCCCTCATTATTTCTTTGCTTATCCTAATGGGTTTTACTTAAACATGAGGTTGAATCTGCCATCTTTGAACCGTACATCAAAGACAGCGTAACCTGTCCAATTATTTCTCTCTGCTTATCCACCAAAGCAAAACATTCTGATATTTGTGAGATTATAAATGCAGGACAGGTTTGCGATTCCTCTCTCTAGCCACATTAAGCTATTCTGTGTCAGATGAAGCTCGTGTGATCCTTCACCATCCCAAGTGTAGTTATAGAAACTCTGTTAGAGAAAGAACTAAATTAGGTTCTGGTGAACGTAAAGGAAATTACCATTTAGGCAACATGATAGTTTGTTTCCTTTCAGACAGCCTGGATTTCAGGATCATTACAGGTCCATTAGCTCCACTGAATCAAGATCAGTTCAGAGCCTGTTAGTGAGGAGTTGCCATCAGAGAGCATCAGACTTTGGATCTCAATAAAAACCATCACGGACATCGAGAATCAATCACAGGTCAGCTGTAAAGCGTTTGTGCTGCGTTATCCACGTGGAAAAAGTTCAGTTGAGTTTATATAGCGCGATTTACATTACGCATTGAAATAAAGCAGCTTTGCACAAAATCTAGACCCCATATTGAACAGCCTGGGGTGACAGTGGCAAGGAAAAAAACTTCCTAATCACCATGCCCAAACAGGGAACCCATCCACCGTCCCTGTTTATATAAATACAAAAAACTATAACAGTAAATGTTTATAAAAAGCAAAACTTAAATACAATACCTAACCATAACGAAGCCAGAGGTCACCTGTTAAACCTTGCATATGGAAAGCCAAAATGTCATTTAAGCTATTAGTTTCCATTGTGATACCCATATTTATGGATATCCAAAATGCAATAACCAACCAACATATAACCAGGTGGTCACCTGTTAAAATAGTAGGACCCATTGTGATACCCGTGCCCACCTTGGCATGTCCAGCAGGTCCAAAGGCAGCAAATGGCTGCACTACATCGGGGTCATCCTGGTCCGGAGTGTACGGCTTTTCTCTCTCCCTGACTGTAAACTGCACTGCATCAGCAGCATTCACTAAAATGTAAAACACAAAAAGTTATTTTTTATGTCTTATGGAATTTTGCATCTGCAAAATCTATTTAGTCTATATAATGTTTTGTTTCATGGCTTTGAAAATGGTGTGAATTTATTTTAAAAGGTATTTCACCATGTCAATGGCATTAATGATTAGCATTCAAATTAGTAAGTAATTGTAATAAACTGCACTAAAACAAGGTGTCCATTACGACCAGTACTGTTAATTACTGTACAGTAAGATCTTCTCACCTACAGTGACTTTGTTAGGCATGCTTTTATTTGGGAAGGACAGGTAAACATTGTAATCTTCCCTCCATGCAGCATCCAGTCCACTTATCGGATCCTGCCATCTCTTCAGCACAAACTCCACTGTTTTCTCATCTCCAGCTGAGGTGGCCATATGGGGCACAGTGGTTAGGACCCTGGGTAAAGAGAGAAGGGCAGGTCATTTCGAGCTCTCGAGTGTCACAGAGACGCTTTTAACAGATCTAATGAAACTGAACTGACCTGAGGTTTTCCTTGAGCTGCGTGCTGTCCACCTCATCAATGAACGTCCGGAGAAAGTTCTCGTCCACATCCTGAAGGTCAGCTTTGACCCATTTGGGTAAAGATTCTGAGCTATTCTTCTTGATGCCAAAATGCCCAATCAGGATTCCCACGATGAAGGCGGCCAAGCCTGCGAGACCATAAAGCAGCAACTTCTTCCACATCCTGGATGTCCCTTACATGAATCTACCAGACGGACAGCTATCACAAATCGATCTGCACTAAAAGTCAATGTTTCAGGTTTTTACATCTAAGAGGTTAAATAATGAAGACATTCAGTGGGTGTGAGGGAAGGTGGAGGATTTTATGAAGAGCTGATCAGAAATCACGATAACATTCATCCTCGTTAAAGGTAAAGTTACTTATTAATGGATTTTGTGTAATTTTCGACTGGACTTTATCCATTTCAAAGCACACTTGAGTTATAAAAAAATTAACACAAGGTTTAATGGTGATTGTGCAAATGCAGGTACTGCTTGTGATGGACCAGCTCCCACTCACGGCTCCCGTCTCCCACTGAGTCCATTGTTTTTGAGAAGGGTTCTGAACCCATCATGACCTGGCTTATGGATATCATTCCAATCTATCAAGTTAGACACATTTATGTAATACATGACAAAGCACTGTGAGCCATTCTCTTTGACTTTCCAGTGTTAATGTTTGTCTTACCACCGAGCCACAACAGCTTTTTCTTGTAAATAAGTCTTTTTATTACTTTTTAAACATTATACAACATATAATCATAGAATCATATAAATCAAAAAAATCCAACTATGTACATAAAAAAAACAAAAGTGGAAAAACACCAAAAAAAGAAAGGAGAGATTTAGGAAGGAGGACTATCTGGGCTTTAAAAAGCAATAAAAGAGACCAGCATGTTACGTGGTGCACAGTGGCCGCTAGTGGCCACTGTTTATCCCCAGTGCGGTCTACTACCTCCCCAGCAGTCTGGGGATTCTGCCAAGCTGACAGTAGAGGCCAGTATTGGTTCAGCTTTGGCTCGGGATCCTCAGACCATGCCGATCGTGCCTTCATTTGATTACGGCACGATGCACACACCTGTCAGTGGCTCTATTTAAGAGCTTTGTTTGGCACTGACAGGCGTCGCACCATCGCCTTCCATCCTACTGATTCCCATTGCGTCTATATCAGGGTTTTGCTGTGCTTGGGGACGCTACGGTTTTTTGTGTTTGGGAGACTTTCGGGGGTCTCATTCGCGCTGTCGCTTCGGTACGCTTGGTGTTAGGGACTTTGGTAGACTGGGCCCGCTTTAGGGGCTCAGCCGGAGTACGAATCTGGAGATTCGGAGGTAATCCGGGCGTAGATTTAGCGTAGGGTCAGAACCGGCGTGCAATTGCGCCTTTGCCCGTTCGCGGCTCCGCTCCGGCGTTTTGAGGTGCGCTTGCCCCGGCGTTGCGCGCCCTCGCGTGTCCCTTGCCCCTACCGCCTCACTCTGTGCTTCTCAGCTTCGAATCCGAGCGGCAGGCCTGTGCCCCGCTCCTGTCCGTCTTAAGCACGTCCGATTCATGCTGTGGTATGCACACAGAACCGTGAATTGCATCATGCTGCTTCTGAGATTATAAACACGGTCTCTGAAGCCCGCACAGCGCGTCACTGCTCTCACGCTCAGGCTGCGTGGCTGCGTTCAAGGCAGTCCTCATTCGGTGTTGAGAGCGATTCAGGGAGAGAGCTCATTCGCCGATTGCACGGGGCTCAGCTCGTGACACTGAGCGCTTTCAGCTTGTTGGTTTCAGCTCTCTCTCTCAGCACTATCAGGCGCCGTACTATATTTCCTTTCCCCGATTATATTAGTATTTACCATTCGTTTCATTAATTCTTCGCGTTTCTATTCCCAGGCGCCTCACGCGCGATCCTCTGCTCGTTCCATGCCACGCAGAGCCCCCCCCATTAATCAGTCAGTGCATTAGACACTTCGCGCTTGTGTGCGCTGTGAATCTGCTCATTTTAATAGGCCGATTCCTTTGTTCACACGTCAGTGTTATTAAAAACAATGGCGCTTCGTGCGCTGTGCTCTTGCCTCATTTTAATAGGCAGATTTTCCATTTTTTAAACACATCAGTGATTGAAACAAGTGCGCTTCCCGTGCGCTGTGCTCTGCTTTATTTATAGGCAGATTTCCTTTGTTAAACACGTCAGTGTATTAAAACAAGTGGCGCTTCGTGCGCTGTGCTCTGCCTCATTTTAATAGGCAGATTTCATTTGTTAAACACGTCAGTGCATTTAGACACTTCGCGCTTTGTGCGCTGTGCTCTGTCTCATTTTAATAGGCAGATTTCATTTGTTAAACACTTCAGTGCATTGAAACAATTGGTGCTTCGTGCGCTGCGCTCTGCTTTGCTTTAAGAAGCAGATTTCTTCCGTTGGCCACGTCAGTGTATTTGAAACACTTTCCGCTTCCTGCGCTGATCGCTGCTCAGCTTTGTGGGCGGGCTTCGTTGGTCGAAGCGCGTCAGTGGTTATAATAAGCTGCCGCGCTTTGCACCTTCGGCAGGTGGCTTTACCCCGCCTTTCGCTGCCCCCATAGGTTGCGGTCGTGAGCTTTTGTGTGGCGCTGCCTGCTCACCAGATTCGGAGTTACGCTACCACCAAAGTCTCACTTCAATTCATTCTTTATCTCAGTTTGTTTGCATTTCATTAATTATTGTTTTTTTATCTCACTCATTCAGTTCATTACTACGCATCTGGAGCTTAACTACTGCAATTGGGGTCCTAATTCCCGTTCTTTTACTTTCAACGATTCGCCATCGCGTTCGCATTGCGAACCGTAACGAATGGTGCGAAAGCAAACCCAGGGCCGCAGCGTCAGCTCCTGGACTTATCTTTCAAAAGTCCCCCACCTCTCTTCATCGTCGGCGATCGCTCTTTGGGTCTCGTTTGGCTCTTGGGGGTCCCTCTTCGGTTCCGATCGGGTTGGGGACTTGGTGTGGCGTCTCGACCCCCCTGGGTCGTGCAGACCTTGCCGTGGAAGGCGTAGCACCCCCCACGGTACCAAGCAAGTATTGCTGGCTTCTCCAGTATACCTGGATCCGAAGTTTGACCCTGCTGAAGCTCCCAACCCTCCCGGGTCGGAGAATTCCATCCACACTAATTCCCCATTGCCCGGACCACCCCGTGTGTTTGACATTACCCAGGGGACTCGGTCCATGGATGACTATGTGGAGGAATTCAGTGCTGCAGCCAAAGAGAGCGGTTTGGATGACCTGCTGCTCATGGCCGTTTTTGAAAGAGGTCTTGATGATGATCTGGAGCATGAACTCTTGCCATTTCTTCCCGCTGCCTCCCTGGCCGCATTGTGCGATCTGGCCATTCGCACGGATGCGCGTATCCGATCCGAAACCAGGGAGGCCAAGGCATTCGTGTGCTTCCAGCATCACCCTCGCTTACTGGCCCGTTAAGCTCTGTATCTGAACTGTTAGCGCCACCTAGCGTCGCTCCAGAGCATCCTCATTGCCTCAACTCCATCCTTGAGCATTTCAGTTCTGTAAGCAAACAGCTTGCTCTGCTCAACGTGGTGCCTGACCTTAACGTGGATACCAGTAACGTTCTTGAGCAACTATGCTCTGTTCAAGAGCTTGCCGCGTTCATAAGCCCCGCATCTGGGCAGTCAGACCCCGTGCCTGAGCCTATGGCACCCCCTGGCCCTGTACCTGGGCCCGCCGCGCACGCAACCCCCGTGTTCGAGCACAAAGACTCCACGGTGAGGCAGTTAGCGCCGCCTGGCCCCGTACAGGAGCCCCACGTGCCTTTCAGCCCCATGTGTGAGCACATCGGCTCCACGGAGAGGCTCACAGCGCAGCCTGGCCCCCGTTCACGAGCGTACTGACGGCTCAAGCTGGAAGGGTGAACGTACAGTGCCCCCCAGCTGTGAACCTGAGCTCTGTTCCTGAACTCGCCTTGCCCGTTGACCCCGTACCTGGGCACCCGGCGCCGCCCAGTCTCGAACCCGAGCTACTACGCTCCGTTCCTGAGCTCGCCGCGCCCGTTGACCCCATACCTGGGCACCCAGCGTCACGCAGTCTCGAACCTGAGCTACTACGCTCCGTTCCTGAGCTCGCCGCGCCCATTGACCCCATACCTGGGCACCCAGTGTCGCGCAGTCTCGAACCTGAGCTACTACGCTCCGTTCCTGAACTCGCCGCGCACACTGACCCCGTACCTGGGCACCCGGCGCCACCCAATCTCGAACCCGAGCTACTATGCTCCGTTCCTGAGCTCGCCGCGCCCATTGACCCCATACCTGGGCACCCAGCGTCGTGCAGTCTCGAACCTGAGCTACTACGCTCCGTTCCTGAACTCGCCGCGCCCGTTGACCCCGTACCTGGGCACCCAGCGCCGCCAGGCTGTGAACTTGAGCAACTATGCTCCGTTCCTGAGCTCGCCACGTCCGTTGACCCCTTACCTGGGCACCCGGCGCCACCCGGTCTCGAACCCGAGCTTCTGCGCTCCGTTCCTGAACTCGTCGCGCCTGTTGGCCCCGTACCTGGGCACCCAGCGCCGCCAAGTTGTGAACTTGAGCAACTATGCTCCGTTCCTGAACTCACCGCGCCTGTTGACCCCGTACCTCTGCCCTCGCCGCCGCCCAGTCTTGAACCTGAGCTATGTCACTCCGTCCCTGAGCGCACCGTGTTCGTAAGCCCGGTATTTGGACACCCGGCACCGCCCAGCTCCGAACGCGAATTGCACTCTATGCTTGAACAGCTAGTGCCGTCTGGCTCTACGCCTGGGGTCGTCATGCTTGTAAGATCCACACCGTGCTTTGCCCCTGAGCTCAAGCTGGGTCGCGCATGTGGCACGACCTGCACCGGCCTTTCTTTTGACTCCCCCATTGGGGCTGGCCCTGTAGGCTGGCGCCCCCCCGTGTGCCTGACGCTTAACCCTGAGCGTGTGCGACAGGCCAGGGGGGATATTGGTCACATTTGGGGGCGGCGGGTACTGTTACGTGGTGCACAGTGGCCGCTAGAGGCCACTGTTTATTCCCAGTGTGGTCTACTACCTTCCCAGCAGTCTGGGATTCTGCCAAGCTGACAGTAGAGGCTAGTATTGGTTCAGCTTTGGCTTGGGATCCTCAGACCATGCGATCGTGCCTGTGTCACTTGATTACGGCACGATTGCACACACCTGTCAGTGGCTCTTATTTACGACTTTGTTTGGGCACTGACATGCGTCGCACCATCGCCCTTTGTCATCCTATGATTCCCGTGGCGTCTATATCAGGGTTTTTGCTGTGCTTATGGACGCTACGGTTTTTTTGTGTTTTAAGGAAAGAGACTTTCGTGGGTCTCATTCGCCTGTCCGCGTCGGTAACGGTTGTGTTAGGGAATTGGTAAGACTGGGCCCGCTTTAGGGGCTTCAGCCGGAGTACGAATCTGGAGATTCGTAGGTCTATCCAGGGCGTAGATTTAGCGTAGTGTCAGAACCGCCCCTGTAATTGCGTTTTTGCCCATTCTCGCTGTTCCGCTTCGTCGTTTTTGAGGTGCCCGCTCGCCCCGGCGTTGCCGCTTCCGGCGTGTCCCTCACCTCTACTATCCCCACCTCTACTGCCTCACTTTGGCTTTACAGCCTCAATCCAGCGGTTGGCTCGACTCTTCCCCCCCGCTTTCTTCCCGGGCTCTGGCCGTCCGTTTTCATATGGCTGTGTCAACACACCATGTAACCGTGAAACGCATCGCATTGCTTCAGAACCCGAAAGCGTCTCTGAAGGCCCGCACAGCGCGTCACCGCTCTCCACGTTCAAAGGCGCGCGGCGCTGCGTTCCCCTGCGCAGCCCTGAGTCTTGTTAGAGAGCGGATTCCAGAGAGAGCTCGTTAGTCGAATGCATGGTGCCATTCGTTACACCTGAGCGCTCTTCGGCTTGTTGGCTTCCTCTACACCCTCTCCTCCCAGCGCTATCCATCGCCGTACTAGATTTTTCCTTTCCCCGATTATTGTATTAGTTACCAACATTTCATTTCATAATATTTTGCGCTTCTATTCTCAGGCCGCCTCAAGCGCTGATCTCTGCCTCGTTCCATGCAGAGACCGCCCCCTCCATTAATCCCGTCAAGTGCATTTATACACTTCGCCGCTTTTGTGCGCTGTGATCGGCCCTCATTTAATAGGCAGATTTCCTTTGTTAACACGTCAGTGTATTTAAAACAATTGGCTCTTTCGTGCGCATGTGGCCTCTGCCTCATTTTTATATGCAGATTTCATTTGTTAAACACCCATCAGTGCAGTGAAACAGTGGCGCTTCGTGGCCTGTTCCTCTGCTTTAGTTTAAGAGCAGATTTCATTTGTTAAACACGTCAGTGCATTTAGACACTTTCCTCCGCGGCTTTTGTGCGCTGTGATCTGCCTTCATTTTATAGGCAGATTTCCTTTGTTAACACGTCAGTGTATTAAAACAATTGGGCGCTCGTGCGCTGGCTCTGCCTTTGTAATAGGCAGATTTCATTTGTTAAACACATCATTGCATTGACCAAGTGGCTCTTCGTGCGCTGGTGCTCTGCTTTAGTTTAAGAAGCAATTTCATTTGTTACACAACGTCCCAGGGTATTTGAACCACTTTCTCCGCTTCCCTCGCTGATCGCTGCTCAGCTTTTTGTGGGCGGGCTCGTTGGTCGAAGCGCGTCAGTGGTTCTAATAAGCTGCCGCGCATTTGCACCTTCGGCAGGTGGCTTTTACCCCGCCTTTCGCTGCCCCCATAGTGCGGTCCGTGACTTTGTTGTGCGCAGCCCGCTCACCGATTCGGCAGTTACGCTGACACACACAAAGTCTCACTTCATTCTTTATCTCAAGTTTGTTTGCATTTCATTAATTATTGTTTTATTTATCTCACTCATTTCAGTTCATTACTACCATCTGGAGCTGACTGCAATTGGGTCCTAATATCCCTTTCTTTTACTTTCACGATTCGCCATCGCGTTCGCATGGCGAACCGTAACACAGCACCTATAAAACTTATTCGTAAAACCCCTCAAACTACACTTCTTGAGGCAAAAAAATAACATTAGGTCTCTCAGTCATAGGGAATAAGAGAGGGGATAAGGATTAAGGGACCTACTCTTGAGATTCAGTTCATAGACAGATGTCCTGACATTTTCCTTTAGAATTCTCTGATATAATTCAGAATTCATTGTTCCATCAATGATGGCAAGCTGTCCTGCCCAGATGCAGCAAAACAGACCTAAACCATGATACTACCACCACCATGTTTCGCAGATGGGATAAGGTTCTTATGCTGGAATGCAGTGTTTTCCTTTCTCCAAACATAACACTTTTCTTTTAAACCAAAAAGTTCTATTTTGGTCTCATCCATCCACAAAACATTTTTCCAATAGCCTTTTGGCTCGGCACGTGATGTTTAGCAAACTGCAGACGAGCAGCAATGTTCTTTTTGGAGAGCAGTGGCTTTCTCCTTGCAACCCTGCCATGCACACCATTGTTGTTCAGGGTTCTTCTGTTGGTGGACTCCTGAACATTAGCATTAGCCAATGTGAGAGAGGCCTTCAGTTGCTTAGAAGTTACCCTGGGTACCTTTGATGAGCATTAACAACTCTTCTTCTGAGGTCCTCAGAAATCTCCTTTGTTCGTGCCATGACACACTTCCACAAACACGTGTTGTGAAGAGCAGACTTTTATAGATCCCTGTTCTTTAAATAAAACATGGTGCCCACTCACACCTGATTGTCATCCCATTGATTGAAAACACCTGCCTCTAATTTCACCTTCAAATTCACTGCTAATCCTAGAGGTTCACATACTTTTGCCACTCACTAATATGTAATATTGGATCACTTTCCTCAATAAATAAATATTTATATACTTTTGCTTTAAAGACTTGATGCTACCACTAAGCTTGTACAGAACTTAAATATGTAATGAAATATGAATTAATTTATAAATAATGAATAAGTTATTGTGTTGTGGTAATGACAATTTTCAGGAGGAATATATGGTTAAATTACTCACATTTCCAGATATCAAAATGTTACTCTTCTCTCATGATTAATATGCGCTGTCCTGTCAGTTTACTTTCTGTGGTTACAACACAACAATGTTACTTTCAAATAATTCCTTTCAGAAGTTGTGGGATGCTGCTAACGTTACGGATGATAATATATTGTTCAAAAATATGCAGAAGCTGTACAGATATGAACAAAATTATTACATTGTATCTTTTTAAGTTGTTATAATCATGTATTTACATTACATTTATATCTTATGTTTGTTTATGATTGTATTATATTATAATCCTAAGCATTTGTAATCATTTTATTGGAGCAATAAAGTTTTAAAGTCTGGGTTGGGGCCAAGGCCAAAGTAGCAAAGCATAATAATTTTTTGTTCGGTTTTTTAATCATGAATTAAATGATATATTAATAGCTAAGCTAAGTTTGACGTCGCTAACCTTTAAACTAACAGTTTCTAGACTTTTATTTTGAAGTCTAACATGGACCACTTCGGCGCACTGCACAAACGAAGTATTTATTTGCTATATTTGTATAATTTAAAAAAATATTTAAATATACGATATGTACATTATTTTGCTCTGTTTGCTGAGGTAACAGTATAGTAAATATATAGAGTAGCTTAGTATTTAGCTGGTACTTTCCCATAAGGCAAATCGGGTCGCTTTCTGTTACTTTCACTTTCAGCCTCTGGGTTTGTCAGACAGCTTCATCAGACAGCTGAGCTACAGTGAGTAAACGTTCATTAATGATATATCAATATTTCGTGTGATTTAATGTGTGGAAGAGAGCAACCTGTCAGACAGAGAAATCTCTCATGGAAAACTCTTCAGTGTTTGTTTTATTTTAGCTTATTAAAGCCAGACCTCATGAAACAAATGGGAAAGTGAATGTTAACTCAGAGTTCAGGGAGCGTGTGCTGTGGGGGAAACGTCAAATAAATCACGCATGCAGAGTTTAAATATTCATCTTCCTCAGCTGACTGAAAGACTATATCTGGAGGATCTGATGAACATCTATTAATCACCGCTCTCTGCAGGTCCTGGGGGTTCCTGTAAGCCATGTCACTGCTCACTCTCCTGGCCTGTTTCTCCTGCCTGTCACCATGTTTGGCAGCGCTGGCACCAACGACTAAATAACCTTCTTTCCCAATCACAACCAATGGAGAACTGTTCCCCTGGAACAAGATGAGGCAACAAGTTATTTAACCCTAATTGATGCAGTGAGTAGTTTCTCATTTGTTAAACAACCATGCCAAAAGACCCTGTGAAATAAGAGGTTCATCTGTTTCAGAAGGGTCAAATTGTGAAAGAGTGGTTCAGTGGAGCGTGGAATTGTACGTCCACATTAACTCCGGCAGGTTGATTCTGGTTAAAGCTAAATTCCCTAAATTCGAGTGTCTGTTGTTTACATGTGTGTGTGTGTTGTGTACGTGTGTCGCAAAAGCAGCACTCTGAGGGCAAGCTGGACGTTAAGCTGATGATGGAGACCTGGACGCTGCAGGAAGGCTTTCCGCTCGTCACAGTGGAGGTCCGAGGTCGTGAGGTCCATCTAAGTCAGGAGCGATTCCTCAAGGGCGAGGATCCCTCCAAGAGATCTGGGTAAATGAATCACGTGACATAAATACTGACCTCTGATTGGATAACTGATACATGTTTAGTTAACAATTGCTCACACTTTAGATTTAGGGTGTATGTGTGGAAGGAGCAATCATCTTTGGCAAGTTTTGGCAAATATATTTTGTTAATATTAATTTTAGCCTTGCTGAGACTGGCCGTTTCTTCCCACATTCCGAAGATGTGCATAAACAAACCTTAAATAAAGCATTTAAAGGACCGGCCTTCAAAATGAACATAATACTTTCTGGTTGGTACAGATTAATGTGGGCTTTGGGGAGTAGATCATCAGTAGAGAAATGGGAGTATTGGGATTACTTTTTTCCAGGACATACTGTGTAAAGTAATCCCTGTTACATTTTTTTAAGTATTAGTCATTTGTAATGGATTACTTTGTAACACTGGCTGTTCACTCTGACAGTCAGACATGGCTAATTGTGCCTGCCTAAAGTCGGACTCAACCGGCTGGTGAATTGCTGCCGCCTCCCCGAGCGCCTATGAAAGAAGCTAACTATGAAATATGACACGACTGGATACGTCAAGTTTAAGATATGCTAACTGATGCTCCTGTGTAAACAGATTTCTCTGGCACGTTTTGCTGACCTACGTCACCAACAGCTCGAGCACAGTGCATCACTTCCTGCTGAAGACCAAGAGCGGTGTGTACTGAGATACTGATATTACACATATGTGCTGTTAAACGCTACACATTACACATATACGCTACCACCTGCACAGCATCCCTTATGAACCCTCAAATTTAATTGAAGGAAATTTCACAATAATTAGAGAAAAGACAGTAATGTATTGTTAAAATCCTGTGTAGGTTAAAGCCATAACACTTAGGAGGACGGCATGATGACCTGATACGTTTGTTTTGGAAGGGACTGTGGTAGTCTAGCAGTTAAGGTACTGGACTCTAGACCAGAAGGTCTAGGGTTCAAATCCCACCTCTGCCAAGTTGCCACTGTTGGGTCCTTTAGCAAGACCCTTAACCTGCTTGAATTGTAAGACTGTATCAATTGTAAGTCTGGATAAAGGTGTCTGCTAAATGCTGTAAATGATTTGATAGACAGTATTAGGAAAAACACAGAAGATCAGTTGAACCAGAAACCCTGTGAGTGAATGTGAACGACTTTCTATAGTTATAGGTTAGAGATAATATACAAACTAAGGAGTACTATTTACAATAGGACAGGTACATACACTTACAAGCACCATTTACAGTTGGTACAAATAAGTAGAGGAAAATCATCCACAAAAACACGAGGAACTTACACAAAAAAAGTCTCTAAACACATCAACCGATTTAGAACAGTCAACAGTCCATGATGGACTGAATGATGGACTTCCGCTCTTAAACTCTAACTTCCTCTGCTTTAAATGGCGCATACCTGTATGCTGCTTTAAATTATTCGACCGTAGCTTGTTAGCTGGTGAATGTATTGCGTAATAGAAGCCATCTTTTGTGGAATCTTGTCTATAAAGCAAGTTTGTAGTTTCCGTTACAACTTGAAGAATCAAGATTCAGTCTTCTAAGGAACAACTACTTATCATTTATTTTATGTACAGTTACAGACATCTCTCATCCTTCTAAGTAGGATAAAATTTGGTCACTCACAAACAAGCAAGATTTCTGGCTCTCACAGACCTGTAACAACTTCTTTAAGAAGCTCTTCTGTCCTCCACCCGTTACCTGTATTTATGGCACCCGTTTGACTTCATTATCTGTATAATAGAAACCTGTCCACAGCCTCAAACAGTCAGACTCCAAACTCAACCATGGCCAAGACCAAAGAACTGTCGAAGGACACCAGGAAGAAAATTGTAGACCTGCACCAGGCTGACAAGAGTGAATCTACAATAGGCAAGCAGGTTGGTGTGAATAAATCAACTGTGGGAGCAACTCCCTCAATCTGGGGCTCCACGCAAAATCTCATCCTGTGGGGTCAAAATGATGATGAGAACGGTGAGCAAAAATCCCAGAACTACACGGAGGGACCTGATGAATGACCTGCAGAGAGCTGGGACCAAAGTAACAAAGGCTCCCATCAGTAACACACTACGCCGAGTGGGATTCTGCAGTGACAGGCGTGTCCCCCTGCTTAAGCTAGTACATGTCCAGGCCCATCTGAAGTTTGCCAGAGAGCATATGGATGATATGCAACAAAGGAGTGACTCCATAAAAAGCATTTCAAGCTCCTGGAGTGGCCTAGCCAGTCTCCAGACCTTAACCACATAGAAAATTTGTGTAGGGAGTTGAAAGTCCGTGTTGCCCCAAAACATCACTGCTCTAGAGGAGATCTGCATGGAGGAATGGGCCAAAATACCAGCTACAGTTTGCGCAAACCTGGTGAAGACTTACAGGAAATGTTTGACCTCTCTCATTCCCAACAAAGGTTATGTTACAAAGTATTGATTTCTCTCATGGTTAAAGTGTACCTATGATGAAAATTACAGACCTCTCTCATCTTTCTAATAGGAGAACTTGCACAATCAGTTGCTGACTAAATACTGTTTTGCCCCACTATATGTGCCTTAACCCTTCTCTGTGTTAGATCGAGAATAACTGTGTGTTTTATATTGAGCTCTTCGTTGTTCTCTGTACCTTCTCTCCAAACCCTGTCTGTCTGTCTGTCTGTCTGTCTGTCTGTCTGTCTGTCTGTCTGTCTCTCTCTCTCTCTCTCTCTCTCTCTCTTTCACCTCTCACTAACTCCATGTCCTCAGTGTAGTCTAGACCGGTGGGTTTTGCCTTGTATTTTACGTTGTATTATATAAACACACTAAAGAAAGGGGGTTTGTAGAGGAGAGCATTGTTCATGCTTTGTAGTGCTCAATGCCACAAGATCCAGATTTCTAGGGTATCACTTTGGTGTATTTTCAATAAATCATGCCTGGAAAGCTCTCGCTGTCTGTACAGTTGTTTTATTTACTCCAAACTCGTCTTCTGTACAACATCGGGCGGGGAATTTTCGAACACCTCCTGGGCCGAGTTAATAATCAGCGCCGTGGTTCTGTTTGTAAACCAGATGCAAATGACTCTTTCATTAGCTATTACAGTTCAGAGTGAGCCTCGATCAGTGTATGCGCCGCTCCGGAGATGGCCTGCGTGACGATCGACAGGTGTTTGTGCGCCTGAGCCCAGTCCTCCTTCAAGCCGCTCGCCTTTGCTTTCTCCACGGCGTCGGCCAGACCGGGGAACGTCACCACCGAGGATGACCTGGACGTCCAGATCACATGCCTGCAGAAAATGAAACCAGGGACTGTTAAAAGCAGAAGGTCTGGAGAACCAAAGCACAGATTAGTGCTCTAGGAGGGAACGGTTTCTTAACAGTACCACAGCGGAACAGAAGCTTTGCGTGAAGCTTTGTGTGCTTTGTATGGGGTGCTCTGAGT
This sequence comes from Ancistrus triradiatus, assembly GCA_025084515.1. Classification (NCBI taxonomy): domain Eukaryota; kingdom Metazoa; phylum Chordata; class Actinopteri; order Siluriformes; family Loricariidae; genus Ancistrus; species Ancistrus triradiatus. The sequence continues at coordinate 486,150 of JAJAGP010000156.1, forward strand.
TATAATATTTAATAAGCTTATGTTTGATTTTTTTCTAAAGTCTTGAACGGGAAAAAGCCTTAAAAGGAACTCAAGAGAAAAGGATACAACGTAGGTGTGTCTAATAGTGTGCAGTGAGTGAACAGTGTTTAGAACTCCAGCAGCACTGCTGTATCTGATCCAAAATACAGTCTGTAATTATAGAGCTAATTGTAGACAGTGGCCGGTGAGTGTATATTCTGTTTTAACTCTTTAATACGTGATGCCTTTTGGGATGGAGTCTCTTCCTCCAATTTGAGGAAATCAAGTCCAAAATGCAGCGATACACAGCAGAACAATGCCATTTAATATACACTGCCTGGCCAAAAAAAAAGTCACCACCTGGATTTAACTAAGCAAATAGCTAAATAGTTAAAGAGCCTCCCATCGGAAAACTACTGCATTGTTGATTCTATGTCAGCTGGCAACAAGTTCTTTAACCCTAACTGATGCAATGAGGAGCTTCTCATTTGTTAAACAACCATGTCCAAAGACCCATCCTGTGGTCGTGGGAAAGACGTTCATCTGTTTCAGAAGGGTCAGATTGTGAAAGAGTGGTTCAGTGGAGCATGAGCCATCATTTTCACACATGGATTGGCCACCACAGAGTCCAGACCTGAACCCCATTGAGAATCTTTGGGATGTGCTGGAGTGTGACCTTTTTTTTGGCCGGGCAATGTATTACAACTGCAGATCAAAACACTGTGAACTTTACCTGAATCCATATTTGTCTGGGAAGGCCTGCGGGTTCAGGAAGCCACGCTCCAACAGCATCAGCTTGTCATTAATCATCCGAGCTTTCAGAGGCCTGCAAATAAACACCAGCAACAGCTCGTCTCTGTCCTCTGTTAGGATGTAGTGCTAACAAATACACAGAGAAACAGAAATCTCTCGGACGTACGAGCTGTTCACAAAGTCCGTGTCATGGATGGTGCGGTCCAGACGCTGGGCTGCTGTTCTGAATGACTTCACTGCCTCCTTCAAAGAATCTAGATCACGATTCGAGATCAGCATTTTAGGCTATAAAATATAACAACAGCACAAAACAACAGCTGCAGATTTCTACTCGGCGTTCTGCTTTAATCACTTACCCATTCTGATACCGTTGGCGTTCAGATCAGTTTCCAGATTCTGCTCAGCTGTCATGAGGTACAGCTCTAGAGTCTCTGCGTAGTCGCTGCAGTTATACGGGAGCAGGACGCTGTCGGCTAGTCGGATCAGGAGGTTCCCCGCAGTCCTCGCTATCGCCTGGTGGCTGGTGAAACCTTCGTCACGTACAAACACAAAGAGCTCTGAGAACCACAGTCTTAGGAAGAAAAGAAACAGCGATGTTATGTGGAATAAAGGATAAACAGACCTGGATCGATGTGCTTTTCCACGTAGTCGAAGGTATCATACGCGGTGTGGTACGCTGGGTAAATCCGGGCTTTGGTTTTACTCTAAAACAGACAGTTCATAACAGCTGCTAATTATAAGGGCTTATTTTTAATAATTAAAAATAAGCCCTTATAATTAAGCGCTTATTCAGGCTTGCTCCTTGGTCCTGTCTCTCTCTGTTATACCTGTCTAATAAAGCAATGCTGCTAGTTTGTTGCTTCTCTCTTACTCTGTACAGGACAAACAATCTATGTGCATATTTACAAAAAACTGCATATTTAAAAAGAACAACAGTATGTATATATTGATCATTGCACCAAAATTCAGTAAATGGAGTTAATGTGCTGCAGAACGAGAGCTGTGCCTATCACTCACAGGCAGTTTTGGCGATTACTTTCTATGGGAAGTAGCTTTTTTTTTTTTTCTTTCAAAAAGTCTCTAGATTTGTTGATGGTCACTGTTTGGAAAGTAACTCACTAGAGAAAGGACAGAGGGGTTGCAAAATATAGTGACAAAATTACTATGATTTTCTTTCTTTCTAGTGGGCTACCACTGATATAATTATTTGGCCAGTTTGTTATTTGCAATATCTTTAATTATCTTTTGATTCATTTATTCATTTCTCATTTTTGGTCACCAATTGGTTTTGAGTTCAAAAGAAAAATGTATAATTATAAGTTATTGTAACGCCGGCTTAAGGGGAAGGAGACACACACAGCAACTGAATCGGATATGAACAGTGTTTATTGGAGCAGCAGGAAAAAACACGAGGAACAGGGACGACTGAGAAGTGGAGACGGAGGAGAGATCAGGTACAAAGGATGTTGAATACAAACGCTTAGAGACTAGGTACGGAACCAAGTGACTTAGCAATGAACGACGGGAGAAGGAGGGTATAAATAGAAGAGAAGAGAAATGAGTAAATGAGGATCAGGTGGAAAAGATTAGAACGTAGGAGAGAGAGAACGTTGTAGAACGCGGGCGTGGACTGCTGGGCTGACAGCGGGCATAACGGTGCCCCCCACCGAAGGACCCGTGCAAGCTGAGGAGCGGCGGGTGCACACAGGTCTGGACCCTGAGAAGGACTTGTGAGGACGACCACGGGGCCAGGGACCCGGGCGATCGGGGCGAGCACAGTGGAACTCCTGAATGAAGAGAGGGTCCAGAATATCTTTGGCCTCGACCCAGCAATGTTCCTCTGGACCATACCCCTCCCAGTCGACCATGTACTGGAGACGAGAGCTGCGCCGTCGGGAGTCCAGGAGTCGGTGGACCGTGAAGGTAGGTGTACCCTCCACCTCCGTCGACGGTGGCTGTTCTGAAGGAGAGGTAATGGCCAGCTGACCGTGGACCCAGGGTTTTAGGAGAGAAACATGAAAAGAGGGACAGATACGTAAGTGAGATGGCAACGCTAGTCTCTAGGTGACACTATTAATTTGCTTAGTGATCTTAAATGGACCTAAATAACGAGGAAAGAGTTGAGTACTTCCCTGAGACTTGCGCAGGTCCCTTGTGGATAGCCAGACCCTATCCCCCAGACGATACACGGGGGTTGGGATGCCGGTGCCGGTCGGTGAGCCTTTTGTATCAGCAGATGGTCTTGTCAATCTTCTGGTGTACCTGACTCCAGATCTCCTCACTACGCTGGAACCAGTCATCACAGGGAGTCGGGTTCCAGGACATGAAGGGTGGTTGGTAGCCTAGGACGCACTGAAATGGAGTGAGACCAGTGGCTGAGTGTCTTGGGGAGTTCTGGGCAATCTCAGCCCAGGGGAGGAACTGGCTCCAATCCAGCAGGTTGTGTATACAATAACAGCGTAGAAACTTCTTCAGCTCCTGATTCGAGCACTCACACTGGCCATTGGATTCTGGATGGTAGCTCGAAGAGAGACTCACCGAGGCTCCCAGCTTACCCACAAACGCTTGCCAGACTGAGGAGGTGAACTGAGGACCCCGATCCGATAGGATGTCCTCCGGGATACCAAATGCACAGAATACGTTCTCAAATAGGATTTTGACAGTCTGAAAAGCAGTGGGGAGCTTGCATAGAGGAATAAAGCGCACAGCTCTGGAGAAGCGGTCGATCACGGAGAGGATGGTGGTGAACCCCCGAGAGCATGGGAGGTCTGAGATAAAATCCAGTGCGATGTAGGACCACGGGCGCTGAGGAGTGGGCAGGGGGAGGAGCTGACCTGAAGTAAGGGTGCACAGGATCTTGCTCTGGGCACAGGTACTACAGGATGCCACGAGCCGGTGTATATCCTTGCGCATTGTTCTCCACCAATAGCGAGCCGCCAGGAGCTGATGGGTGCGCGTCTCAGGATGACCCGAGCAAAGGGAGACGTGTGCCCAGGTGATGAGTTGCTCTCGGAGATTCAGAGGAACAAATTTCCAATAAGCAGGGCATTTAGGAAGAATGTGTAATCCCACTGGATTTCAGCTATGGAATTTTTGGATCCGGGTAGGTAGGATATAGTAACTGTAACTGGGTGAAGAAGAGAGACCAGCGAGCTTGGATGCAAAATGCAGATATTCCAGGTTTTTGTGATCAGTAAGGATGGTGAAAGGGTGTTGAGACCCCTCTAGCCAGTGTCTCCATTCCTCTAAGGCTAGTTTGATGGCCAAGAGTTCGCGATCTCCGACATCGTAATTGCATTCGGTAGGTGTGAGCTTGTGAGAAAAGAAGGCAATGGGATGAAGCTTAGGCGGGTTGCCCAGACGTTGCGAAAGAACGGCCCCCACCCCTACTGACGGCGCGTCGACCTCCACAACAAAAGGACGATCCGGGTCGGGGTGACCCAGAACCGGAGCTTGGGTAAAGGCCGACTTAAGGGCCGCAAAGGCCATCTTCACCTCTGGGGACCATCGGAGGGAACGAGGAGGCCACCGTCTGGTTCTAATGAAGTGTCGGTAGAAGTTAGCAAAGCCTAGAAACTGCTGAAGCTCCTTGATGGTCCAGGGCGTGGGCCAAGAGAGGACTGCAGACACCTTGGAATCAGCCATCGCAACCCAGAGGGTGAAATGACGTAGCCGAGATAGTGAACTGACTGGGTATGGAATTCGCACTTTTCGGCTTTCACTCGGAGGTGGTGGGACAACAATCTTTCGAGGACCTGCCGTACTTGGGTGATATGAGTGGCGAGGTCTGGGGAGTAGACTAAAATGTCATCCAGGTAAACAATAATAAATTGGCCCAACATATCCCGGAGAATATCGTTGATAAATGCCTGGAAGACTGAGGGGGCATTGGCCAGGCCAAAAGGCATTACCAGGTACTTGTAATGCCCAGAGCTGGTGCTGAACGCCGCCTTCCACTCATCACCCTCCTTGATGCGGATGAGATTATAGGCGTTGCGGAGGTCCAACTTGGTGTACCAGTGGGCAGCCCGAAGCTTTTCCAAAGATGAGGGTAATAGATGGGACCAGATGGTGGTGGCCTATTTCAGGGAATGATGAGTTAGGAGGGAGATTACCAGGGCGATACGAGCTGCATCGGATTCGGGAGGAGAATGAGTGAAGTATAATTCGCATCGAAGCAAAAAACCCTCGCAGCGGTCAGGATCCCCGTCATATTTCTCCGGCAACACGATCTTGTAAGCGGAATGCGAGGGCGGGGCCCACGGGGGATGGAAGTAATCGGAACTGAGGCCGCGGGAATCGCGGCAGCCGGGGACGGAGTAAGCTGCGACACGCGTTGCGAACTCGTGATTTTCAGGCACATCGTTTGTATCCTAAGTAATACTTTATATAAAAACATTCACAGTTCCTGCAGTGCAGTGGGTAAGCAGAATGGCAGCACCAGGAACTGTGTAGTTCCTGCTCAGATTTCCACAGCTATTTAGGTCTAAAACAGTTCCAGAAGTGGAACTGCAGAGAGATTTGAGAAGCTCTTAAAGTAGGGTGTAAATAAAACACTGAAGAAAAAGGTATTATGGGGCCGAGTCCAAATACTGGAACAACATAATGTTACGGTTCGCCAAGCGAACATGATGGCGAATCGTGAAAACAAAAGAAAAGGAATATTAGGACCCAATAGCAGTCAGCTCCAGATGGTAGTAATGAACTGAGGCTTTGTGTGTGTCAGCGAAGCTGCCGAATCTGCGAGCAGACGCACACACACACAAAGCTCACGACTGCGCCGAGAGGGGCAGCAAAAGGCGGGGCGAAAACACCTGCCAAAGGCGCGAGGCTCGGCAGCGTTTTATAGACACTGGCGTGCTCAAACTAACTGAAAAATACTCCTTTTAAAACAGGACAGGAGGCGGTGCTTGAAGCACGGCTGCTTCAACATGCTGAAATGGGATTTAACTGAGAAATACTCCCTTAGACTGAAGAGGTAGCAGCGCTAGAAAGCAAGTCTGCTTACATGCACTTATACTGCGCTTAAACTGAGAAATACTCCTCTAGGCTGGAGAGGATGCAGCGCTAGAAAGGCACGGCTTCTTACACACACTTATACTGCGCTTAAACTGAGAAATACTCCTCTTGACCGGAGAGGAGGCAGCGCTAGAAAGCTCCGCTGCTTACATGCACTTGTACTGCGCTTAAACTGAGAAATGCTCCTTTTGACCGGAGAGGGTGAGAATGAGAACGCAGGGCTTTGATTAAACGAAAGGAAATTAATACCGAAATCGGGGAAAGAAAAGAAAGCGCTGATAGCGCTGAGAGAGAGAGAGCTGGAAACCAACAAGCCAAAAGCGCTCAGAGTCACGAGCTGAGCACCGTGCAATCGGCGAATGCGCGCTCTCGCTGACTCACTCTCAACACAGAATCAGGACTGCCTTGAACGCAGCCACGCAGCCTGAGCGTGAGAGCGGTGACGCGTTGTGCGGGCTTCAGAGACCGTGTTTATAGTCTCAGAAGCAGCACGATGCAATTCACGGTTCTGTGTGCACACCACAGCATGAATCGGACGTGCTTAAAATGGACAGGAGCGGGGCACAGACCTGCCGCTTGGATCCGAGGCTGAGAGCACAGAGTGAGGCGGTAGAGGCGAGGGGCACGCGGGGGCGCGCAACACACGAGCGCACCTCAATACGCCGAAGCGGAGCCGCGAACGGGCAAAAGCGCGATTACAGGCCGGTTCTGACCCTACGCTAAATCTACGCCCTGGATAACCTCCGAATCTCCAGATTCGTACTCCGGCTGAGCCCCTAAAGCGGGCCCAGTCTACCAAAGTCCCTAACACCTACCGTGCCGAAGCGACAGAAGAGACCCCCAAAAGTCTCTTAAACACAAAAAAACGTAACGTCCCTAAGCACAGCAAAAACCTGGCATAGGCGCCACGGGAATCAGTAGGATGGAAGGCGATGGTGCGACGCCTGTCAGTGCCAAACAAAGCTCTTAAATAGAGCCACTGACAGGTGTGTGCAATCGTGCCGTAATCAAGTGACACAGGCACGATCGCATGGTCTGAGAATCCCGAGCCAAAGCTGAACCAATACTGGCCTCTACTGACAGCTTGGCGGAATCCCCAGACTGCTGGGAAGGTAGTAGACCGCACCGGGGATAAACAGTGGCCACTAGCGCCCACTGTGCACCACGTAACACATAAACTGAATTTGTTTACCAAGCTGAAGGTTTATCAGAGAGAAGCCTCGTACCTTGTCATAGGTGTAGGACAAGTCGTAGGAGGTTATTCCCAGGTAATGAATAAATGCAGCGTAGTCACTTCCTGCTCCTGTCAGGTATCTCATGCTATAGAAACATAAAATAATTAAGTCACATTTCCATGACAACCAGTCACAACCCCCACAGCAACAAAATGGCCACCATGAGGCACTGTCACCAATAAAACTTTTGGACTCATCCAATGTGGTTAAACTAAACTAAACTAAACTATACTTTCATTTGAGGAGATTGTGCAGGATTAATTTTCGCCATACATTTTACTGATGTACAGAACTGTGCAAAAGTTTTAGGCCACTATTAAGTTAGATATAACATTTTAGTAATGGTGTAATGATCATATGTCATTATTTCTCAGTCTCTATTAGAATACAACCAGAAAATGCAGGAAATTTGCATAGCATCTGGCAGCTTCATCTGGATGCCAAGACTCTTCTACAGTCTGAAGAAGCTCGATCAGCAATGGTCTTTTTGGAAGGGTAGCAGCCAAGAAACCACTTTTTCAGAAGCGGAAGAGGCTGAAAAGATTAAGATATGCTAAAGCTCACAAAGATTGGAATGACGATCACTGGAAAAGAGGATTATGGAGTGTTGAGCACAAGTTTGAAATTTTTGGGTCCAATTGTTGACAATATGTTATATATGATCATTATACTACTATTAAACAGCAAATCTAATGGTGGCCTAAGACTTTTGCACAGTACTGTTTCTCTAGATTATCAAAAATCATGGTGTATGAGTTTCTTCTTGATCTTCTTGTTTTAAATAATGGACCAGAATGTAGGACATGAGTCTACATAATTTCCAACAATAAAACACAATTACGTACTCGGGGATAAGTCCATGGGTGACACTTGTCCTGTTGGCATATTGCTTCCAGTTATCATAGACGGATACAGTGTTTGATCCAGGGATCTTCACCTAAGTCAAAGATGTATTAATCAGAGAAATGAGGAGTGAGTCTTACAGCGGTCAAATCTGTAAGAACGGAAAATGAACATGTTCTTTAGGAATGCTTGACTTTCTCCCTCTCACCTGTTTGGAGGCTGTAAAGAGAACGTTCTGCCCCATCGGGGTGGAAGAAGCTGACAGTGTGGCGTTAGCTGTGATAGAGGAACAAGACACATTTACTACCAGCTCCTTAGCATTAAAGACATCGTACCATTCATATAATGAACTCATCATTTTAAAAGAACTCTAGAACTTTGTGTATTTCCAATGGAGGAGTCTTTTCATGAACCTGGAAACATCAGAAGAGGAAAACACTACTGTGCAAAAGTCTTAGGTCCCCATTATTTTTGTTTTTAGCAATGCTATAATGACCATATATTACCTAAAAATTGGACCTAAGCATTTCAAACTATTCGTCACTCCATAATCATCTTTTCTACTGATACTCTTTTCAATCTTTGTGAGCTTTAGTGTATCTTAGCCTTTTCATCCTATTCCCCTTCTGAAAAAGTGGTTTCTTGGCTGCTACCCTTCCAAAACACATTCCTGATCAAGCTTCTTCAGACTGTAGAAGGGTCAACTAGGCATCCCAATGAAGCTGCCAGATGCTGCTGTTGCTCAAACTAAATACTTACCACTGTAGCTCATAGAAGCTGTTTTTTCACATTTTTCTTTCACTTTTTTGCATACAAATTCCCTGTATTTTCTGGTTACATTCTGAGAGATACTGAGAAATAATTAGAAATGCTCATAAAACAATGTTGTATCTAATGGTGGACTAAGACTTTCTTATACTTTAAACACATTTTTAGTGAAGGAAACACTAAGAAAAGTTTAGCCAAGTTTTCCATGACACCATATTTTTTCTGGACCTCGGGGACATGGTTTTAAATCTGAAAACATTTTAGGAAAGCAAGAACAGGCATATATTTCCAAGAATTCTGGAGTTGAAGGGACATTTAGAGGTAATTATGAAAGCTAAATTGGAAACTTTTCAAGAATATGTTTCCATTTCATGTGCTATGATACTTTTTCACATTTCCAAAAGAACAACTATTTTTAGGAACCTTTTCCTAACATAGTGAGATTAGATCAGGTGATCACCAGTAACAGCAAAACCCCTTTAACCACCAGCACAATGAAGTGATGTGTGATGCTAAATTCGTACCAAACACTGAGATGTCCACGTTGATGTAGGTCACCGCTCTCTGACTCAGTTTGCTTATGTACTCCTGCAGAATCAACAAACACACCGGCGCTGTTTAGATCTGATAAAGAAGTTGCTCTTGCGATTGTTTGCTTTTAATGTTTCTTTTCCTGAGTCATAAAGATGAGCGGCAAAACCACAGCGCCTGTAACCGGCACCTGTCTCACCTCTGCGTACTCAACAGATCCCATCAGACCAAACTCCTCAGCTCCCCAGCTTCCAAAGATGATCGTACGCCGAGGCCTCCATTTTCCTTCAGAGAAGATTAAGGTTTAGTCAGAGTTGATTAATGTAACAGCATGATCTGAATGTAGATTTTATTTAATGCTGTAGATGTTGGTTGAGCATTAATGTTTATATTGTTTAGCACTTCAGTCATTTTAATATGAAGCAATGAAAACAGTGAGGGGTCTGTAGCCTCATTTAATGCTGCCACATCCAAACAAGTCTTTATTTTTTTCTTTGATTGGTGTTTATAGATGAAGAATCGGTTCTTTACCTGCTTTGACGTTCTGGCCCAGCAGTCTTGTAATTTCCAACATGACCGATGTTCCACTGCTGGGATCGACAGCACCATGCACCCAGCTGTCTCGGTGGTTCCCATACATCACGTACCTGTCTGAACCAAGTTTGGGGTGAACTGAGCAACTGATTCTTGATTTGTATGAGTGTAACAGTACAATCTGCTCACGATTTGATTTGATTCACAATAGTTCTTTTTTAATTTTCTCAAGATGATCAATTCTCTAGATAATCCTTTGATAAAAGACAGTCCTTTGTTTAATTTCTAAAGTGTAACCAATACAAAACAATGCACGGTCCTACCTGGTTCTACGCTGCCCCAGATCACTCCCATCACATTGGCGGACTCCTTTATTTCTCCTTTGTTGTAGATGTCCAGCTTCACTTCACTGGTGGACACAATTAGAGAAAAAGCTACATTTCTGCCTCAATTGACCATCTTCACTCTGGAGATTAGCTCTAAGCCTGATCCAGCATCTTCTGAATATCAAATCCAGGTTTGTTTGTGTTAAACCGTGGTATTTACTTACTTTCTTAACAAAAGGTTTTAGCCCTACATGTCCTTGCTGTGCTTGATATATGAAAACATTAAAGAGAGTTTTCATGTCACCTGATTATCAATTGTAAGATCAAAAATATGATTAAAATCCTTCTATGCTGTACTCTTGACATATCTATGCATTTTTCAGAAGTTTCTGTAAAGTTTATTAGAAATTGTTAGAGGATCGTCCTGTACCAGTCTTTGAATTTTGATGTGCTGACGAATCCTGGACCTCCAAACTTGTACGTGCAGTTGAAGGAACCCTGCCAGTCTGCAGGAGCTGCCGCTCCATCAAGCTCACTGTCTCAAACATCAGACAGAATCAAAGAGTTATAAAGAGTAAATAAATAGGACACAAGTCTTAATAACAAACCCCGAAAAGATGCCAGCTCACCATATTAATGCCTGGGCATCTTCAAACCCTATTGGCTGGATTGGAATGGGGGGTACACCCGTGATATCCTTCTCATCGGTCCTGTATGTGTCCTCTGTAAACGTGGATTCTCAGATCAGGTTCTTGTACATACAGTGATGGAGAATGCAAATGTGTTTTGAATGTGTGTTACTTTTGGCAGCCAGGTAAGGCGTTAGCGGGTCTCCAAAGTCAATCATGTAACTTCCCCTCTCAACCCCCGTCGGAGGGAGGTACCAGGAATTAGGGTAGGTCTCAGCCTCTGACGTCAAGCCGTCATTCATGTCGAAGGGTTCGGTGTAGACGAGCACTCCAGCCACGCCGAAAGGGGCAGCATTGATGCCCTGACCAGGTATGAAAACAACTGAGATACAGAGCTTAAACCTCTTAAATAAAATGACATATGAACATTTCCTTTATAACCCCAAATCAGAAAAGGTTTGGACGGCATGGGAAATGCATATTAAAAAAACCCACAGTTTCTTACATTTGCTTTGACTTTTATTTAATTTAAGGCAGTATGAACCCGATATATTTCATGTTTATTTTACTCTTCAACTTCATTCCTGCATTTCAGGCTGGCAACACATTCCAAAAAAGTTGGGACAGGGCAATTTAGGGCTAGTAATGAGGCAAAATAATGAAATATTGATGTGATTTCAACAGGTGATTGCAATCATGATTTAGTACAAAAGCAGCATCCAGGACAAGCTGAGACTTTGAGGACCAATGATGAGCAGAAGATCTCCAGTTTGTCAACAAATGTGTGAGATGATTGAAAAACAGAATATCTTGGGTTCATACTGTCTTGCAATGACATAAAAGTCAGTTATATGTACGGAACAAGACGTTTTATTTGCATTTTCCATACCATCCCAACTTTCTGATTCCGGGTTGTAAATCCTGTATTAAAACATATTGGACAAAAATTAAATACAAAATGTGTGCCCGTTTGCCCATTCCAGAAGAACTATTGTGTTTTTTCAGAGATTTTCCTTTATGTTGTAGTTAGGGTTTGTGTAATGACTGTACAGCTTGCACTACAACTGTGGAAACTTACTAATAACAACAACTTAATGCATCACTTGAGCTAAACTGTCATAGAATCGGGACATCTGGCATGATTTGTTTATGGCTTGGTTATGCCAGGCTGTATGATGCCAGTAAAGTGTTACCACAATGAAATGCATGACTGTCCGACTGAACTTCTTGGAAACCTGCATGTCAGCGCTTTCTAAAATCTGGCTGTGAGGTGGAGTTCTGTGGTTGTTGTTCTTACTTTGGCAGATCGTCCTGCTCCTCCATATCTGACGATAGCGATCGTTCCAGCAAGGCCGCCCAAGGTCTCGTTCAAAAGCTTGTAGTCGCTCTCTTTTCCCTGGTTGGCGTACACCAGCTTGCCCTGTACACATTAGTGAATATTCATGATCGATTGACCTTGAATTGAAGGTCATTTAGAGATTTATCATAGGAGAAAATGTCCTGGACACTGTTTCTACCTGTGTCAGAAGCTCTGAACAGTTTAAGACGTGGAACGTAATTGGTTTTCAGCCTGACGGTTCTGATTGCCTCAAAGGTCGGCACATAAATCTCACCAACGTGTCAGTGTGTAAAACAGTGAAGGGTTTTATTATCCTGTTATCTCCAGCTCAGTGGCCTGAAATTCTGAAATAGTTGGTTGGTTCTTTATGAAGATGGCTCAATAGAGATAAGATAAATGACTGTCAGGAGAGAATAAAGAGATGTAGTGAGATGAACATTGCTTTATGGCCTTTTGCTGTGGATGGCAGTCGCAGGTGTTGCCTTGGTCCTGGTTTTTGGGTGTTTGCTTGTTCAGGTGTGACGAAGCGATATATCGTCTCATTTCTTGGAAATGAAACAATCAGGATCTTATTATCATAATGTTCCCCAAGAGTCATCTAATGCTGTGAATCATTTACGGACCCCAGGTCATGTTCTGGTCTAATTGATTGTATTGGATCTTAATGCAATTTACCGCCTCTATTACGAGAGCATGAAAGTGCAACAACCCAGTATAAAACCATGTGGAACCAACTGTTCCAGGAGTTCATGGCTGTTTATAAGAAGGAAGATCCTTTTCCACAATACCATTAAAACCATTACACAGCCCATTTAAACCAGCAGGATCACAATGGTAAACCCGGTTGTGGCTGTATATGAGAATTAGAAACTCGCAATGCAAAAGTCAAAGGGAGGGACTTGGGAGGGCACTAGGTCAAAGGGAAGCAAGGAAGGGATTTTGCCAAGGTTTCCATGGTCCCTCTGTCCCTCGTTATTTCTTTGATTTTCCTAATGGTTTTTACTTAAACATGAGGTTGAATCTGCCATCTTTGAACCGTACATCAAAGACAGCATAACCTGTCCAATTATTTCTCTCTGCTTATCCACCAAAGCGAAACATTCTGATATTTGTGAGATTATAAATCCAGGACAGGTTTGCGATTCCTCTCTCTAGTCACATTAAGCTATTCTGTGTCAGAAGCTTGTGTGATCCTTCACCATCCCAAGTGTTGTTATAGAAACTCTGTTAGAGAAAGAACCAAATTAGGTTCTGGTGAACGTAGAGGAAATTACCATTTAGGCAACGTGATAGTTTGTTTCCTTTCAGGATTTCAGGATCATTACAGGTCCATTAGCTCCACTGAATCAAGATCAGTTCAGAGCCTGTTAGTGCTAAGTTGCCATCAGAGAGCATCAGACATTGGATCTCATTAAAAAAAACATCACGGACATCGAGAATCAATCACAGGTCGGCTGTTACCCACGTGGAAAAAGTTCAGTTGAGTTTATATAGCGCAATTTACAGCTTTGCACAAAATCTAGACCCCATATTGAGCAGCCTGGGGTGAGAGTGGCAAGAAAAAAAACTTCCTAATCACCATGCCCAAACAGGGAACCATCCACCATCCCTGTTTATATAAATACAAAAAACTATAACAATAAATGTTTATAAAAAGCAAAACTTAAATACAATACCTAACCATAACAAAGTCAGAGGTCACCTGTTAAACCATGCATATGGAAAGCCAAAATGTCATTTGTTAAGCTATTAGTTTCCATTGTGATACCCATATATCCATAAAATGCAATAACTAACCAACAGATAACCAGGTGGTCACCTGTTAAAATAGTAAGACCCATTGTGATACCCGTGCCCACCTTGGCATGTCCAGCAGGTCCATAGGCAGCAAATGGCTGCACTACATCGGGGTCATCCTGGTCCGGAGTGTATGGCTTTTCTCTCTCCCTGACTGTAAACTGCACTGCATCAGCAGCATTCACTAAAATGTAAAACACAAAAAGTCATTTTTTTTATCTTATGAAATTTTGCGTCTGCAAAATCTATTTAGTCTATATAATGTTTTGTTTCATGGCTTTGAAAATGGTGTGAATTTAATTTAAAAGGTATTTCACCATGTCAAAGGCATTAACGATTAACATTCACATTAGTAAGTAATTGTAATAAACTGCACTAAAACAAGGTGTCCATTACGACCAGTACTGTTAATTACTGTACAGTAAGATCTTCTCACCCACAGTGACTTTGTTAGGCATGCTTTTATTCGGGAAGGACAGGTAAACATTGTAATCTTCCCTCCATGCAGCATCCAGTCCACTTATCGGATCCTGCCATCTCTTCAGTACAAACTCCACTGTTTTCTCATCTCCAGCTGAGGTGGCCATGTGGGGCACAGTGGTTAGGACCCTGGGTAGTGAGAGAAGGGCAGGTCATTTCGAGCTCTCGAGTGTCACAGAGACGCTTCTAACAGATCTAATGAAACTGAACTGACCTGAGGTTCTCCTTGAGCTGCGTGCTGTCCACCTCATCAATGAACGTCCGGAGAAAGTTCTCGTCCACATCCTGAAGGTCAGCTTTTAACCATTTGGGTAAAGATTCTGAGCTATTCTTCTTGATGCCAAAATGCCCGATCAGGATTCCCACGATGAAGGCGGCCAAGCCTGCGACACCATAGAGCAGCAACTTCTTCCACATCCTGGATGTCCCTTACATAAAGCTACCAGACGGACAGCTATCACAGATCGATCTGCACTAGAAGGCAGTGTTTCAGGATTTTACATCTAAGAGGTTAAATAATGACCCAAGGGTCGAGATGAAGAGATTCAGTGGGTGTGAGGGAAGGTGGAGGATTTTCTGAAGAGCTGATCATAAGTCACGATAACATTCATCCTCGTTAAAGGTAAAGTTATTTATTAATGGATTTTGTGTAATTTTCAGCTGGACTTTATCCACGTCAACACACAATTGAGTTATAAAAAAATTAACACAAGGTTTAATGGTGATTGTGCAAATGCAGGTACTGCTTGTGATGGACCGGCTCCCACTCACCGCTCTCGTGTCCCACTGAGTCCACTGTTTTTGAGGAGGGTTCTGAACCCGTCATGACCTGGGCTTATGGATATCATTCCGATCTATCAAGTTAGACACGTTTATGTAACACATGACAAAGCATTGTGAGCCATTCTTTTTGACGATCCAGTGTTAAAGTCCAGGATTCTAATCCATGTCCTTAGCAACTGATGTTTGTCTTACCACCGAGCCAACAGCTTTTTCTTGTAAATAAGTCTTTTTTTTACTTTTTCAACATTATACAACATAGAATCATAGAATCAAACTCCTACAAACAAAAAAAAACTATGTACATACAAGAAAACCAAACAAATGTGAGATATATTCATAAATAAAGCAGAAAAAAAAACAAAAGTAGAGAAACACCAAAAAAGAAAGGGGGGATTTAAGAGGAAGGACTATCTGGGCTTAAAAAAGCAATAAAAGTGACCAGCACCTATAAAAATTATTCGTACAACCCCTCAAAGTAAACTTCTCAAGGCATAAAAATAACATTTGGTTTCTCAGCCAGAGGGAATGAGAGGGGGGATAAGGATTAAGGGACCATTTTTTGCACAGTAATTGTAAAAGTAATGCAAATTCACTTAACAATGAATTTTTAAATATCAGAATTAGGGTGATTCTTCAGTTGGGGATGCTGTTTGGCCATCTTAAACTGTGAAAATAAAATCTGTATTAATTTGTTAGAATTATTTTAATGTATTTATGCTAATATATTTATTCACATTCACATTCATGTCATTTAGCAGATGCCCTTATCCAGAGCGACTTACAACTGATACAGTCTTACAAACCAAGCAATTGTGGATTAAGGTCCTTGCTCAAGGAACCAACAGTGGCAGCTTGGCAGGGTGGGATTTGAACCCTGGACTTTTTGGTCCAGAGTCCAGTACCTTAACCGCTAGGCTTCCACATTTATGTATATGCTTATGCTTTAAAGCTTGTATGGAACTTAAATATGTAATTAAATAATTAATTAGTTATTGTGTTGTGGTAATGACAATTTTCAGAAGGAATATATGGTTGAATTACTCGCATTTCTAGACATCAAAATGTTACTCTTTTTTTCATGACTAATATGCACTCTCCTGACTGTTTAGTTTCTGTGGTTTCGACATAAGTGTTACTTTCAAATAGTTCCTTTCAGAAGTTGTGGGATGTTGCTAAGTTTAGGGATGATATAGTTCAAAAATATGCAGAAGCTGTACAGATATGAACAAAATTATTACTTTGTGGTTTTTTAAGTTATTATAATCATGTATTTTATTACATTTATATCTTATATTTGTTTATGATTGTATTATATCATAATCATAAGCATTTTGAATCATTTTATTGGACCAGTAAAGTTTTAAAGTCTGGGTTGGGGCCAAGGCCAAAGTAGCAAAGCATAATGATTTTTTTGTTCAGTTGTTTAATCATGAAATAAATGATATATTAATACCTAAGCTATTAATTTCGTAATAAGTTGTTTCTAACATGAATTTGTAACCTGGCGACGTAGAAATTTCCGTAATTTAAGAATTAATGTGTTGTAAGTTTGACGGGGCTAACCTTTATACTAACAGTTTTAAGACTTTTATTTTGAAATGGACCAACATGGACCACTTCGGCACGCTGCACAAACGAAGTATTTATTTGCTATATTTATATATAAAAAATTTAAATATATGATATGTACATTATTTTGCTCTGTTGGCCGAGGTAAAAGTATAGTAAATATATAGAGTAGCTTAGTATTGAACTTGTACTTTCCCATGGGGCAAATCGGTTCGCTTTCTATTACTTTCACTTTCAGTCTCTGGATTTGTCAGACAGCTGAGCTGCAGTGAGTAAACGTTCATTAATGATATATCAATATTTCGTGTGATTTAATGTGTGGAAGAGAGCAACCTGTCAGACAGAGAAATCTCTCATGGAAAATTATTCAGTGTTTGTTTTATTTTAGCTTATTAAAGCCAGACCTCATGGAACAAATGTGAAAGTGAATGACAAGGAAGTTCAAGGAGCGTGTGCTGTGGGGGAAACGTTAAATAAATTCACACATGCAGAGTTTAAATATTCATCTTCCTCAGCAGGCTGAAAGAATATTTCTGGAGGATCTGATGAACATTTATTAATCACCGCTCTCTGCTTTCTGCAGGTCCTGGGGATACCTGTAAGCCATGTCACTGCTCACTCTCCTGGCCTGTTTCTCCTTCCTGTCATCATCTTTGGCAGCAGTGGCACCAACGACTAAAGAACCTTCTTTCCCAATCACAACCAATGGAGAACCGTTCCCCTGGAACAAGATGAGGCTGCCCCAGTGGGTTTCACCCTTCCATTACAGCCTCCTCATCCACCCCAACCTGACCACTCTGGACTTCAGCGGCAGCGTCAAGATCCGAGTGGACGTCCTGGAGGACACGCACACCATCGTCCTGCACAGCAAGGAGCTCATCATTTCCAAAGCAGCTATAGTGGACCTGGCTGAGGGTCAGAGTGAGGCTCTGAAGGTGCTGGAGTATCCTGCATACCAGCAGATTGCTCTGTTGAGTGATCACATGGTTCTGAGGAGAGGAGGCGTGTATGTGATCGAGCTGGAGTTTGAGGCCAAGCTTTCAGAGAGCTTCCACGGCTTTTATAAAAGCACCTACAGAACCAGCGATGGAGAGGAACGGTGAGGAAAAAGGTTTATGTCTGATAAAGGATGTTTAACAGGTAACGCTAGATACTTTTCTACATAAACAAGGTAAGTTGGCTGTGTTAATGATCTTGAAATCTCAGGTCCGGGCTTTAAAAATACACTTTTAAGAAATTATTTCAGGAAGTTGGTGCTCAGCTTGTGCAGAGTGGGGCAGTGGGGAACATGTGAGTTTGGGGACTTGTGGAGAGCAAACTGTTAAAAAAAAGCTGGTGAAATCCCAGTGTATTCTAGTTATACACTGCCTGGACAAAAAAAGTTCACCACTTGGATTTAACTAAGCAAGTAGTTAAATAGTTAAAAAAAGAGCCTCCCATCAGATAATTACTGTATTGGTGATTATATTTCAGCTGGCAACAAGTTCTTTAACCCTAACTGATGCAGTGAGGAGCTTCTCATTTGTTAAACAACCATGGCGAAAGACGCATCCTGTGGTCATGAAAAAATAGGTTCATCTGTTTCAGAAGGGTCAAATTGTGAAAGAGTGGTTCAGTGGAGCATGAGCCATCATTTTCACACATGGATTGGCCACCACAGAATCCAGATCTGAACCGCACTGAGAATCTTTGGGATGTGCTGGAGAAGACTTCAAAATCTCCCATCATCAATACAAGATCTTTGGAAAAAATTAAATGCAACTCTGGACAGAAATAAATGTTGTGAAACTGCAGAAGCTTGTGGAAAGATGCCACAGCGAATCCGTGCCATAATCAAAGCTAAAGGCGGTCCGACGAAATACTAGAGTGTGTGACCTTTTTTTTGGCCAGGCAGTGTATATATCAGTTATAACAGTGGTAGAAATGTAATAGTTTCCTAATTCCTTATGTAATTTCTGCTCATGCTTCAGGGTTCTGGCCTCCACCCAGTTTGAACCGACCAGCGCTCGCGCGGCCTTCCCTTGTTTTGACGAGCCAGCATTCAAAGCCAACTTCTCGATCCGCATTCGCAGAGAGAGGAGACACATCTCCATCTCCAACATGCCCAAGGTAAAACTGACAATGCTCAAATAATAACTGTCTCGTCTTTGACCATTTTAACTGTTGTAGGACATGCTATAAGGTTTATCTGTTAATTGGAATGCTCCCAATCTATTTCCTATCCTGTTACCCATCATAGGCTGTAGTTCAGATCTGGTCCTGTTTAGGTGCTTTTGAGTTTTTGCTGTTTGTACTGATGCTTCTTTTGGTAGCATGCTTTCATTCAGTAGTAAGTCAATCCATTTGTTGTTGTTTTTTTCTCAGTTGAAGACCGTGGCTCTTCCAGGAGGCCTGTTTGAGGACCAGTTTGACGTGTCTGTGAAGATGAGCACGTACCTGGTGGCCTTCATCGTGTGCGACTTCCTGTCCGTCAGCAAGCACACTCAGCATGGAGTCCAGGTTAGGACTAGGACACCGCTTGTGTTGATAACATTTTAGAGAAGCAGAACCGTACCTTACTCTACATGCAGTGTTGTGATGTTATATGATGATATGTGATGTCATGTGATGTTCGGTCAGATCTCGGTGTACACCGTACCAGAGAAGATAGGTCAGGCTGAGTTTGCTCTGGATGCCGCTGTGAGGCTGCTGGACTTCTATGACGATTATTTTGACATCCCTTACCCTCTGCCTAAACAAGGTGACTTAGTACTGACATATAACCCACCATTCCTGCTGTAAGGCTTATTTGTGGTAGGGTTTAGGGTTTGGCGAGTGGGTGCTGTGATGGAGGTGGGGGTGTTATGATTCTCCAGAATACTGTACGTCATTATTTAATCCCCCCAGACCTGGCAGCCATCCCCGACTTCCAATCTGGAGCTATGGAGAACTGGGGTTTAACTACGTACAGGGAGACCGCCCTCCTGTTCGACCCCCACAAATCCTCTGCTTCTGACAAGCTGGGCATCACCATGATCATCGCCCATGAGCTTGCACATCAGGTTTGATCCGCTCTATGAGTGTCCAGGTCTAAATACAAACAATTTGGCTGATCTGATCCTAAACTAACCTGCTGTGACTGTGGTGTCGGTTCTTCTCCTTAGTGGTTTGGTAATCTGGTAACAATGCAGTGGTGGAACGATCTCTGGCTGAACGAGGGCTTCGCCAAGTTCATGGAGTTTGTGTCAGTGAACGTCACCAATCCTGAGCTGCAAGTGGTGAGAGTTTCATGTCATCTCAGCACCAGTGCACGTCTTTAAATCATAACCAGGCTATAATGTTGTTTATATTTTTGTGTGGTTTCTGAATGCTCCTCATTCCTGATGTTCTCCTAACAGGAAGATTATTTCCTGGGGAAGTGCTTCGAGGCGATGGAGGTGGACTGTTTAAGCTCCTCCCACCCTGTGTCCACGCCTGTGGAGAACCCGACACAGATCCAGGAAATGTTCGATGACGTATCGTACGATAAAGTACGGCCCGCAGAGTCATTCAGTTGTGATTTAAAAGCAGCCTAATAAGCTTACGTGTGTTGTGTTTCTGATGTCCTAGGGCGCTTGTATCCTGCACATGCTGAGGGAGTTCCTGGCCCCTGAGGACTTTAAAATGGGCATCGTTCAGTACCTGAAACGTTACAGCTATCAGAACACGGTCAATACGCATCTGTGGGAAAGTCTGACCACCGTAAGTGTGAACAAGGTCAATTAAAACTAGTTCTAAGTTCTAGTTCTAGTTCCAATATGCTTAAGTAGAGAGGGATCTAACAATGTAGCCACCATCGCAGGGACACGGGTCCGAGTCCTGATGAATCTGGCCACTTCGGGCATCACACAAACAGATATGATTGGCTGTCCCTGAGAGATTGAAGGCTGGTTGGTAGATCATCCCCTGGTTACAGTTACATTAGTGATTATATTAGTGAGTCGAACTAGACTCTCTGTGGTGGTGCTAATTGGCACTCGTTGCTTGCCAGTTGCTGGTGTGCCACCCCTGTGCCAGTTATGTACCAAGGGATTTATGAGCTCTGCCAATGGAGCATGGAATTGTACGCCCACATTAACTTTGGCAGGTTGATTCTGGTAAAATCTAAGAGTCGAGTGTGTGTGTGTGTTGTGTTCGTGTGTCACAGAAGCAGCACTCTGAGGACAAGCTGGACGTTAAGCTGATGATGGAGACCTGGACGCTGCAGGAAGGCTTTCCGCTCGTCACTGTGGAGGTCCGAGGTCGTGAGGTGCATCTGAGTCAGGAGCGATTCCTCAAGGGCGAGGATCCCTCCAAGAGCTCCGGGTAAATGAATCACATGACATAAATACTGACCTCTGATTGGATAACTGATACATGTTTAGTTAACACTTGCACACACTTTAGATTTAGGGTGTATGTGTGGAAGGAGCAATTCTCTTTGTCAAGTTTTGGCACCCCGGTGAAATATATTTTGTTAATATTAATTTTATCTCTTCTGAGACTGGCCGTGGTCACATGGACTGTGTCCAGAGCCTGTTCGGGAATTCATAGGGCTCTTGTGAGATTATACCCTGGGCAAAGTTGGGGTTGTGTGGCACAAATTAAAATATTACGGTAATCAAATTACTTTTTCCTGTAACAAAGTAATGTAATGTACAGTATTACAGTTTGTATTCTTGTAATAACATTATAGTTACTGATTAATAAAAAAACTTACTTATGTTACTAAAAATTAAAAACATTACAACTCCAAAGTGTTTACAACAAACCTTATCTTCTTCTCCAAGTGATGGAGAATTTAGGATTTCTGAATCTTTGACTCAACTTATTCAAAAAATGATTGTCCTCACAGCTCCAAAGTTCCCTGGTTCAATCCCGATCTTGGACTGTGTGGAGATTGCATATTCTCCCCGTGTCCCTGTGGGTTCTTAAATAAAGCATTTACAGTACCGGCCTTTAAAATGAACATAATACTTTCTGGTTGGTACAGATTAATGTGGGCTTTGGGGAGTAGATCATCAGTAGAGAAATGGGAGTATTGGGATTACTTTTTCCAGGACATAATGACACATTTTACATTATGTTACATTTTTTAAGAATTAGTCATTTGTAATGGATTACTTTGTAACACTGGCTGTTCACTCTGACAGTCAGACATGGCTAATTGTGCCTGCCTAGAGTCGGACTCAACCGGCTGGTGAATTGCTGCCGCCTTCCCAAGCGCCTATGAAAGAAGCTAACTATGAAATATGACACTACTGGATATGTTAAGTTTACGATATGCTAACTCAGGGGTTCCCAAACTTTTCAGACCGCGACCCATAAAATGCAAGCGCTCCAGGCCCACGACCCCCACTTTCCCAGATTGTTTGTACATTGGCTAAAATGCACGCGCAAACACGCACAAGGCTCAAACAGGCCTATACTTTTAGAATAAAGACACAACAACGACATAAGCCAACACTGTTTTAGTAATAACCATACAGTGAATATATCACCATATTATTCTCAATGTTACATTTAAGTCAACATAAAACGCAAGAGCAATAATACTAACTTGATGCGTAAACGCGAAACTGACACTTTATAAAAAAAGTTTCAGTGTTTAAACGCCATGAGCCAAAAAATCATTACAGTATGAGTATAGTGATTAACAGACAAAACAGTGAATACATAAATAATATAAATCTACAGTAACACACAACAGAAAAAGCATTAATACCAAATGTGAGTGTGCGTGCGTATAAAATGCGCACCTACTTGTGTCCAAAACAACTCACCCTAATGTGATGGATGGGCAGTGTGCATGGAGCAAAGCAGGTCCATTCTGGGTTGATGATTTGAGATGGCCACTCGGAGATCATCCTCCACCATAAGACGAGCTCTGATTTATTTTTAAGTAAGTAAGTGAAGAGAAGGTCTTGTCCCCTATGTCGACCTGAAAGGTCTTTTCGCACAAAATAGGTTGCATCCAAACGGCATTAATGCATCCATGGCGGCCCCTTAGACAGCTGCTGCGGGGTATTCCCTCTCGATTGAAATCCAGAACCAGCTAAACGTCTTTTGACTCAAATTCAGCCTTGAGGGTCCGAATCAGGATTGAAAAGTTCCATGAGCGCGTCCGCCATGTCAGACGTCAGGTGATTTGCTGAGGTTACGGTGAATGGAGATCTTATCCAATCATATTGTTCCGGAGCACTTTTCCTCGGGGAAAAATTTAGTAAAGTATTCCAGGAGGTGCCTGCAGGTGAGTCGTGATGGACCTTTTAACACTGTTTACGCTCAGTGCATTTTCTTCCATGAACTCTTCCAGCTCAGGAAACATATCAGTAAGTCCCATTTCAACTCGTGCTCTCCAGCGCTCCAATTTTTTTGTAAACGCCTGTATTTTATCGCTTCAGGGACATGATGCTTGTGTTTTCACCTTAGTAATGACACTTAAGCCCATTCAGTTTTCCAAAAATACAGACAAAATATGCAAGCATGGTGCCAATCAGGGTTTTAGTGAGGGTGTTACCCGACCGCCCCCAGGGCTTCGTTGACCTGCACTCACCTGCCCTTCTCCTGCGTCGCGTCCGTCGCCTCCTCCGTCGCGGCGCGCGCCGGGCGTCCGCCGTCGCCGGGCCCCTCTTCTTTTCCGTCCGCTGCTCGGCCCGTTCGGCCCGCCTCTCAGTGGTGAGGCGGCGTGTCCCCCGCCGCGGTATGCCGGGCAGCCCCGAGGGGCGATCCCTGTTCAGTGAGGAAAAAGGCGCACCTCGTATCGGAGCTCATACAGGCGGTCAGCACGTTCCCCCGCGAAAAGCCACCTGACTTCTGTGTTGCAGCAGCAGGCCCTGGGTGCTCTGATCCCAGTTCATTACACAAAAATGGCAAAAAGTCTCATATTCATTGGACGTGGATTTGATGTAATTTACAATTTTTACTGCAGTTTCAAGTACATGTTAAGTTCTACGTCCAGTGTTTTACTCGCAAGTGCTTCTAGGTGTATAATGCAGTGTGTAAATTTGATGTGAGGTTGCCACTTGTCCCGACTCTGGCTTTCAGTCCTTTCTTTTTGCACCCAGCATTGCCCCCGCGCCGTCTGTGCATTTACAGCGATGCACTCATTCCATGATTAGTCCTTCTTCTTTTAGTTTTTGTATTCAAGTTTTGTTGAAGATGTCCTCACCTGTGCATGCTCCCTCTAGCTGGGTACAAAACAGCAATCTCTTTCGTGAAGTTGTCCCTCAAAACTGTAATCTGACGAAGACAAGGATCTGGGCTGAGTTGGACACGTCTGTCCGATTCATCTAATGGTAAAGAGTATTTCCCCCTTTTTTCACTCTCTCAATAAGCTGACACTTTATTCCCGTGCCATGTCTGTGATGCGCCGGGCTATAGTCCCATCAGAGAGCAGGTTACAGAGCCCCAGTTCAGCAGCTTGTGGGGTTTCTCCCCGTGCATAATCCGGACTCATAGCTATAGATGCAGGGTTAAATTAAAGTTTCTCGATCGTGTGTGGCTTTTTTGCTTAGTGCAATTTAAATATGCCACCTCATATGAAGCCATTTGAGCCTTGGCCAGGTTATTCTGGTTTTTTTGGTTATAAGTTTCTTTTGTCCTCCGCAGCTCACCCTCCTTTTCTACGGAAAAAATCTATTGGTTTAGCAGCAAGACTGGGGTGCTTGGTGTTGAGGTGGTCTTATCAGTTTTACAAGGCTTTAGACATGTTCATTAGCCAGAACCTCCGTGCCACAGACACACTGAGGATGTTGACCCTCACTAATGACGATTGCAAGTGAATCCATACTTGATAAATTCCTCCTCCCGATATTTGCGTGATTTGGAGAAGGTTGGTCGGGTTTCCATGTACGAGAGTGTTGGCGGGGTTTCCTCTGTGACCCGAAGGTTGGTGAGTGGTATTTTCTAGTGGCTGCTCTTCTACTCTCTCCTCCGGTGGCCTCTCTCCCTGCGCTTCTCTTGCTGTTATTTTTGTTGATAATAACCACCGTTTTCATCCTGATTAAAATATTCCATAGCCCAACATTTACTGAAGTATAAACCGTTAAGCTAGTCGCATAACACAGTCTAATGCTCGCACGTGCGCGCGCTGTAGATTTATTGACGCTGAATCTCGCGTGAGTACGTCAGGAGGGAAAACGTTGAAATACCTTTTAGATACATAAATATATTTATTGACAGATCTTATTTAAAAAATCATCTATATTTGTCACTTAAATATAACGTGTAAAATAAAAACACACACTTTAAAAAATAATTTAAAATATATTCATTACTTTTTTTAAATCATCCCGCGACCCACCCGTTAGCGTCCCGCGACCCCCCATAGGGTCGCGACCCCCACTTTGGGAACCCCTGTGCTAACTGATGCTCCTGTGTAAACAGATTTCTCTGGCACGTTCCGCTGACCTACGTCACCAGCAGCTCAAGCACAGTGCATCGCTTCCTGCTGAAGACCAAGAGCGGTGCGTACTGAGATACTGATATTACACATATGTGCTGTTTAACAGCCGTATTTCGTTCTGTGTAACAGAAATGGATGTTGACCAGACATTACTGTAGTCACATAGTCCTGAGGTCACGAACAGATGGCCGGACATTCTCCTATAGGATTTTTTGGTAGACAGCAGAATTCATAGTTCCATTTATCACAGCAAGTCTTCCAGGTCTTGAAGCAGCGAAGCAGCCCCAGACCATCACACTACCACCACCATATGTTACTGCTGCTATAATGTTCTTTTTCTGAAATTCTTTGTTACTTTTACACCAGATTTAATGGGACACACACCTTCCAAAGGGCTCAACCTTTGTCTCATCAGTCCACAGAATGTTTTCCCAAAAGTCTAGGGGATCATCAAGATGTGTTCTGGAAAAATTGAGACGAGCTTTAATGTTGTTTTTTTCTCAGCAGTGGTTTTCCTCTTGGAACTCTGCCATGCAGGCCATTTTTGCCCAGTCTCTTTCTTATGGTGGAGGCATGAACACTGACCTTAGCTGAGGCAAGTGAGGCCTGCAGTTCTTTGGATGTTGTTGTGGGGTCTTTTGTGGCCTCTTGGATGAGTCGTCGCTGTGCTCTTGGGGGTAATTTTGGCCACTCCTGGGAAGGTTCACCACTGTTCCATGTCTTTGCCATTTGTGGATAATGGCTCTCACTGTGGTTCGCTGGAGTCCCAAAGCTTTAGAAATGGCTTTATAACCCTTTCCAAACTGATAGATCTCAATGACTTTCTTTCTTAATTGTTCCTGAATGTCTTTAATGTCTTTAAATCTCGGCTTTTACGAATCTGTTTAAGTGATGGTCCTGTTTAAGTGATGTCCTGATTGAGAACAGGTGTTGCAATAATCAGGCCTGGGTGTGGCTAAAGACAGTGAACTCAGGTGTGATAAACCATAGTTATGTTTTAACAAGGGGGCAATCACTTTTTCACACAGTGCCATATAGATTTTTTTCTCTCTTAATAATAAACACCTTCATTTAAACACTGCATTTGGTGTTTACTTGTGTTGTCTTTGACTAATATTTAAATTGGTTTGATGTTCCGAAACACTTACGTGTGACAGACATGTAAAAACATAGGAAATCAGGAAGGGGGCAAACACTTTTTGACACCACTATACTTATTATTTATTTTATGTATGAATATGAACATCACAGCTGTTTATTAAGGATAAACCTGTCGTGTCCTGATGTTAGATGTGCTGTACCTGCCCGAGAACGTGAACTGGATCAAGTTTAACGTGGACATGAGCGGATATTACATCGTGCATTACAAGGGCTCGGGCTGGGACGACCTCATCACTCTGCTCAAACAAAACCACAGGGCGCTGAGCAGCAACGACCGCGCCAGTCTGCTCAACAACGCCTTCCAGCTGGTCAGGTGAGCGCTCTCACAAACCACCGACCCACAGCCATGGATTAAAGATAAACAAGGAGACGGTGGGTCCAAATGATGGACTGGCTTCCATTATGAAAGCACAGATTGAGGGTATTATATGTTTTGGTGTTTTCAATATGAAAAACCAGAACATTCTCCTAGATTATGATGTTTATCTTGAATGATTTCTCCAATTTGTAATTAGTAGCTTAGCTTAGCATTAGCTTAAAATGTTTACATCATTTAACCAATAGGTCATTATTAGATGGATTATGGGTCTCAAATGTAGTCAAATAACCAAGAGCTGCTTGCAGGGTGGAGTTAGAAACATGCTGGTGGTAGTATCATGTTTTGCTGCATCTGGGCCAGGACGGCTTGCCATCACTGTTGGAAAAATGGACTCTGAAATATAGTATGATGAACAGTTACTGGAGATGTTTAGTCGCATCCTGATGATGTGGGAGGATCCCTGTGTGTGTTACAGTGTAGGGAAGCTGCCGCTGGATAAAGCTCTGGATCTGTCCCTCTATCTGAGTCAGGAGACAGAAATCATGCCCGTGTTGCAGGGCTTCAGTGAACTGGTGCCGCTCTATAAGCTGATGGAGAGGAGGGACATGGAGACGCTGGAGAACCAGATGAAGGTCCGTCACAATTATATCAGGTGTTACAGGGAAATGTTATTTCTGCACAGTTTAAAACATATTGTTAAAAATAACATTGGGTATGTGCAAAAGCTCTGTTTTGTTGTTTTCTTTAAAAGAAGACTCTCCAAATTTGAAAAGAAACAAACCTTTAGCTTACAGTCCCCTCATCTGTAATTTCGTTTTGTCGGTTAAACACTGTCTTGTTTTTTCTTCATTCTGTTCATGTCTTTACTCTGTTTGTTCACTGCCCCCTGTAATGGTTTCATGGGATTATAAGCCTGGTGCATTAATACAGGATGAAGCTGCTCTGAGGTGAAGAGGGTGTATAAGTCAACAACTCTCCAATGGCTTTGATCGTGGCTCAGCCAATCACATTTTAGAACTGGAACGAATCCGATTTGGATGGATGGATGCGTACATGGATGGATGGATCCATACTTCTTTCTTTCTTCCTTTCTTTCCTTATTTTGTTCTCTTCTTTCTTTCTTCATTCGTCCTTTTCTTCGTTATTTCTTTCATCTTTATTAGTGTGATTGCCCATAGTTCCTTTTGTTCTTTCTTTCTATTGTTCTTTCTATTGTCTATTGTCATTCTTTCTTTCGTTCATGTTTCTGTTGTCCGTTTGTCCGATCTTTCGTTTGTTTGTTTGTTCTTTCTTCCATTTGTTCTTCTTTCGTTCATTATTTTTATTCTTTCTTTTGTTTGTTTGTTCGTTCTTCATTTCTTTTGTTTGTTCGTTCGTTCTTTCTTTCTTTCGTCCGTTCACTCTTTTTGTTTGTTCGTTTTTTTTCTTTCATTCATCCGTTCTTTCTTCCATTTGTTCTTCTTTCGTTCATTATTTTTATTCTTTCTTTTGTTTGTCCGTTCTCTTTCATTTGTTCGTTCTTTCTTTCTTCAGTTTGTTTGTTCGTCCTTTCATACTTTCTTCCGTTCTTTCTTTCTTTTGTTTGTTCGTTCTTTCTTCAGTTTGTTTGTTTGTCCTTTCATACTTTCTTCCATTCATTATTTCTTTTGTTTGTCCGTTCTTTCTTTCTTTCGTTTGTTTGTTCTTTCTTTCTTCAGTTTGTTCGTTCTTTCTTTCTTCAGTTTGTTCGTTCGTCGTTTCATACTTTCTTCCATTAATTCTTTCTTTCAGTTGTTCATTCTTTAGTTAATTTTTTCTTTTGTTCGTTTGTTCTTGTTGTCATTTTATATATATATATATATATATATATATATATATATATATATATATATGACCTTTATCAGTAACGTGCTGTTACTCCGCCCCGCACAGAGCTACATCGTGCACTTGTTCCGTAAGCTGATCGACCAGCAGACATGGAGCGATGATGGGACGGTATCTGAGAGGATGCTGCGCAGTTATCTGCTGCTGTTCGCCTGCGTCAGGGGGCACCCACCCTGCATCTCCACGGCCAGTCGGCTCTTCAAACAGTGGAAGGAGTCGGACGGTAACATGAGGTCAGGGGGCGTGCCCATGGCTGGATACTGGCCTGTTTTTACCTTGTATTCCACGATAGAAGCCTTGTGTTCATGCTAACCCTGCTCGTTTCGATGTGCGCTCCGTCTCGCCTCACCTCAGTCTCCCTAACGACGTCAGTCTGGCCGTGTTTGCGGTTGGCGCTCGCACCGAGGAAGGCTGGGACTTCCTGTTTGAGAAGTACCGTCAGTCTCTTTACACTTCGGTGAAGAGCCGGATCAAGTCGGCCCTGTCCATCTCTCCTCTGGCGCACAAACTCAAATGGTGAGACCTTCCAGAAATAAGAGGTTTCCCTAGAGGCTGTGGGTTCAAATCTCAGATGATTCCACATTATGATCCTGATCTGCTGTCCTAATGCAGGATGATGGAGCAGAGTCTGGAGGGCTCGGTGATGAAGACGCAGGACCTGCCGTACGTCGTCGTGTCCATCAGTAGGAACCCAAAAGGTTTTAAGCATGCGTGGGACTTCCTGAGGGTCAACTGGGACTCGCTGGTGAAGAAGTGAGTGCAGGAAGTAAAGCTCTGATTTTAAACTGATGGTTTGAAATGTCTCAGGTTCTGCTGCTTCAGTAATAATCCAGCACTGAACCACAGAAACAGAATAACCTCTCTACTTTGGGTTCCAGGTTCGAAGTCGGGTCGCACTCCATCGCCCACATGGTGACGGGCGTGGCCAGCCAGTACTCGACCACAGACATGCTGGAGGAGGTGTGTATAAAAACCACAGGGCTTCTGTTAGCCTCTTGTTAATCTCTTGTTTGTGCTTAGGCTCATGCTGTGTCTTTAGCCTCATGTTAGCCTTTAGCCTCTTGTTAGTCTTTCGTTAGCATTTAGCCTGACATTAGTATTTCGTTAGCCTTTAGCCTCTTGTTAGTCTTTTGTTAGCATTTAGCCTCACATTAGTATTTCGTTAGCCTTTAGCCTCATGTTAGTCTTTTGTTAGCATTTAGCCTCATGTTAGTCTTTCATTAGTCTTTAGCCTCATGTTACTTTTCCGTTAGCCTTAAGCCTTTTGTTAAGTCTTTCGCCTCATGTTAGTCTTTCGTTAGCCTTAAGCCTTTTGTTAGTCTTTCACCTCATGTTAGTTTCTCATTAGCCTTTAGCCTCATGTTAGTCTTTCATTAGCCTTTCGCCTGTTAGTTTTTGTCAGTTTATCATTAGCCTTTAGCCTGTTGGTTTTTTGTTAGTTTCTCATTGGCCTTTAGCCTCATGTTAGTTTCTTGTTAGCCTTTAGCCTCTTGTTAATCTCTCATTAGCATATAGCCTCTTGTTAGTTTTTTGATCGTTTCTCATTGGCCTTTACATTCTTGTTAGTCTCTCATTAGCCTTTAACCTTCTGTTAGTATCTCATTAGTCCTTAGCCTCATGTTTGTCTCTTGTTAACCTTTGATCTCTTGTTGGTTTCTCATTGACCTCTTGTTAAGCTTTAGCCTCATATTAGTCTCTCATCAGCCTTAACCTCTTGTTAGCCTTTCATTAGCTTTTAGCATCTCGTTTGTCTCCCATTGGCCCTTAGCTTCTTCTTGGCCTCATGTTAGTCTCTCGTTAACCTTTAGCCTCTTGGTAGATTCACATTAGCTTATACCCTGTTGATAGTCTCTATTTGAACTTTAGCCTCTTGTTAGTCTCTCCCCAGCCTTTGCCCTGTTGTTAGACTCTTTTTAGGCTTTAACTTCTTGTTAGTCTTTTCTTCGCCATTAACTACTTGTAAGCATTTACATTTACATTTACAGCATTTAGCAGACGCCCTTATCCAGAGCGACTTACAATTGATACAATCTTACAATCCAAGCAATTGTGGGTTAAGGGTCTTGCTCAAGGACCCAACAGTGGCAGCTTGGCAGAGGTGGGATTTGAACCCTGGACCTTCTGGTCCACAGTCCAGTACCTTACCCACTAGGCTACCACAGTCCCAAGCATTTAGCCTCGTATTAGCCACCTGTGATCCTTGAGCCTCTTGTTAGTCTCTTATTGGCCCTTAGCTTGGTGTTAGTCACTCATCTCATTGTCCTGTAGACTTGTTTAATAAATTAATTTGTAATGTCCTGTGATGGCAGTGTTACCGTACTGTTAACAGTGTTGACGCCTTGTTTCTGGAAACACCAGTTTCATTTCCGGTGCACATGCGAGGTGCTGAACATTGTAGAGAACTCAATTCAATTCAACTAATTAGCAAATAAAGAATGAGTGAGTATGGAGGTGAATTCTGACCCAGGTTACACGTCTTTTTTTCTGGGCCCGTCAGATTCGTGGGTTCTTCGGCTCACTGAGCTCAGACAGCGGCGCTGAGTTAAGGTGCATCCAGCAAACCCTGGAGAACGTGGAGGAGAACATCCGCTGGATGGACAAGAACCTGCCGCTGCTGCAGGCCTGGCTTAACAAGAACCATCCGGAACCAGAGAAACGCTTCGACTTCCACAGACACGGAGATCTCTGAGGACCCAGCACCGAGCGGTGGGAGGTGTGGCCCCCAGATAAAGGCCTGGGGGGTGTTAAGAATGCACATCTGCATTATTTAGTACTTAATAGAAAAAATTAACGATTTGAAGGATAAACAAGCTTAAAATTTTAATAATGAACCATTAAGTCTCAAGGGATTAGGTCCAAATATGTCACTTAACCAAAAAGCAGCAGTTATCATCAGTTACATCTAGGGTTGGGCGATACTGAGGTTTTTCATTCCGTCTTCAGATAATAGCGGACGTTTGATGGAACCTGAGAGCTGTGAATTATGTATAATTTATTACATTTACGTGAAAGAGAGGAAACAAGTCATGGAATAGCCTCTTTACAATTTTTTATAATAACTGTCTTATTTTGTATTTCAATAACATCCGGTCTACTTCCCTCCTTTGTAAAATAAAACGTTCTCATTTCAAATACACCATGCACCACTCAAAGCACTCTCGGGTCCGATTTAGAGTGCTCCTAATGTAGGCCTTTGAAACCCGGAAGCCATAAATAATCAGAACATTATGCTGAAAGATTTAAGAGCGTTCTAATCTAACAGCCTCACCCCCGACTATAAACATGGAAACGAATGACACATTGGACAAACGCAAGTTGATCTTGAAACGAATGTATTTGGCACCATCTAGTGACCATTGTGTGTCAATAACAGCGTCCTTGCCTGAAAACTCTGTTGTTTGACCTCTCTAGCGGTGCTTTAAATAGATAAACCAGCATGTGGAGCAGAAGTTTGGTGTCACATTTTTTAAACACCATCGCCATTGTTAAATACCGCGGTACCCCAAAATACCATCATGCCGCCCAGCCCTAGTTACAACGACCTTTAAAGGAATGGAAACAGAAGGGTTTTCAGGTTGAACA
Organism: Ancistrus triradiatus; assembly: GCA_025084515.1. Lineage (NCBI taxonomy): Eukaryota > Metazoa > Chordata > Actinopteri > Siluriformes > Loricariidae > Ancistrus > Ancistrus triradiatus. The sequence continues at coordinate 518,085 of JAJAGP010000156.1, forward strand.
AATACTTTTAGTCAAAACCTGAACCTGGTTTTAATGGAAGTATGTGTAAAAAGAGAAAACTAAGTAAATAAAAGAAGAAAGCTGTGCAGCTGTAGAACCCTAATAAGGTTAAAACAGTCTTATATAATGCTCCCACTGTTTTGTTTCCACAGTGAGCCAATGAGAAACTAATTAGTACCTTGTAAAAGAATTGAACTTAATAACCTGGGACAGTTCAGTTCATAAACCAAATTCTTATTATTATTTCCATTTCCAAGAAACTTCTAGAACTGCTTTGTATCCTTGGTAGTTGTTTCCTAAAACAACCCTAGCACGGACCCCAGAGGCCATGAGCTAGGAATCTGGAAACACTGTACCACTAAGAAATAAACGTTTTACCATTTTCATAAATACGTACAATGTTAGGGCTGGATCACAAGTTTAATAATAAGAAAAAACAATGAAGCCTTCATTATTCAGCCTGATTTGGTGCACATGAATGGTATCAGTTCCATTTTGAGGATTAGTTCTTAAATCAGGGTGAACGGGTGTTATGTAGTGAGCAGGCTGAGCCAAAGCCTCTCAGAAACTGATGCTAAACTACTGTGTGTTTGGTACTGGTTTGTACATTTAGCAGGATTCACATCTGTGAAATGTTTTTTATAGCACAAGAAATAAAAACTGGCCTTAAAACGAAAGGAATTTGAACCATTTCTTATCAATGCAAACTATCAAATCCGTACAGATAGAGCTTAGGAAGGTTAATCCTTATGAAGTATTACTTTTTTTATAGAAATCTCTTTAGGCTGCTCTGCTATTATAACAGGAGAATCTTGCCAATCTTGTTTTTCCATTCTTATTCTAATTTTTGTTATTCTTTTGCTTTAGTTCAGCCTCGGCTCCCAATTCAATTTCGTCACGCCAAGACATTTAATAAAAGTACACTCCTAGTTATTTCTTAGGTGTAAACAATACAAAACAATGCATACTTTCTTTGAACAACAAAAAAAACCTTTATTCCCTTGCAATTAGAAGAAATGACTAGAAACTGAGGTGTAAACAAAATGCTCTATTGTAGCTTCACCATATTTTATAACAGAGAAAATTTGATTTCTGGACTAACAATTCAAAAGAATGCATACTTTTCTTGCATAAATATTTAAGAACTCTCTAGTCCCCTGCAGGTAAAATAAATGAGAAGGTGTTTTAACAACAAAATGTGCTATTTTAACAGTTCCACCAAATTGAAATTCAAAACTAAGTGCTATCCTCAATTGACAGTCAAAGTAAACAAACCTTTAAACCTCTGAGCCTTTAAACATCCTGAATCTCACACCAGGAAAAAAGCTCTGATATCGGATCAGTACTCTGTACCAGCCCGTCCCCAGAGCTCCGGTCCCGAAAGAGAAACACTGGATGGGCACAACTCTGGGTTATACAGGGATTCATTAGAACATTATAAGAAGTGAATACAGCAGAGGACATTTAGTCTTTTATTCAGGCTCGTGCTCTGACAGCAACAAACATTTGCTAAGAACTAAACCTGGGTGTGATCTTTAGGTAAAGGTTTGGAAGATGCCGGTACGAGGTAGGGATGCTCCCATAAGAAATAACAGCTGTGGTCCTCTGGTTAGCCACATCCTGGCTACATGGCACTTGCGGCTCTCTCTTTTCAGTCGTGTACCGGTGCACTTACACACTCACCTGCCTTCATGTACACTATACAAAAACCCTGACGCCTTTTTTCTGAAGTGCTGCTGGACCGGTGCTGAGGTAAGGCTCGGATCAGGACGCGTCCTGCTTCTGTATGCAGCACGGACAGCAGTGCAGCGTGTCATGGATGAAGAGGTCACACTCCACACAGAACACACTGGTACACACCGGACACGAGAACACCTACACACACACAGATATATACATTTATATAGAGACTGGAGAGGAAAGATCAGCAATGATCGATAACTAGGGCTGTGTGTTAGGCATCGTCTAACTGCACTTATTCTGCAAAACAAACAATTAAACTTATTATTTGTTACTGGCAAACTGTCATCACATGGGCCTGGGCTCACGGCTGGGGGGATATTCCATAGAGTTCTTCTATTTAGTAAAGAAGCCAGACACACTGGTCAGAAACAGGGATGCACTGAAATGAAAATGTTTATGTGAAACCGAACAAAATGAAACATTTATAACATTTATATTATAAATACTGAATACGCTAGTGATGTCAACGTCGAAACTCGGATTCGAAACTGAATCGATTCATTTGAAGCTGTGTTTCGAAACGTTGCTTCAAAATTCAAATCAAAACGAAAAAGCCAAGAAAATCGCAAAAAAGGCTTCATTATGTCAGATCTTTTTGAAACGGTTCGAAGCAAGCAGCTGATCTGAGTTCATCATGTTTTTACCCAGAATGCTTCTAAGTGAGTGTCAGAAAATCTAATCACTGATCCAAGAGCTGTGATGTGTGTCAGCATGGCACGATACGTCACTGTCACACACTCACAAACGAGATGCGAAGCACCGCAACTTTTTTCTGTGGAAAAAAGTAACATTTTTCACTATTCCCTTATTAATTTGCAAATCAAATAATTTATACAACGGAAGGATCTTGAAATAGAGCAAGGTCTGCTGTTTGGGATCATTTTGAACTTGCTCAAATCAAATAAGTAGAGTCAGATGTTACTGTTAGACCGCAGATTGGACACTAGGTGTCACTGTGGTGCGTTTCACAAGCTCGGATCTTTTTCCGAGTCATTTGTTTCATTTGCTTCGATCTGTCAAAAGCCCTACTTATGCCATCACTAGAATACGCGTTTGCACCGGGTTCACTCGGGACGGCATATCGCACCTAGTGCACGCGCGGCCATGCTTTGTGGGTAACACACTAGTGCAGCGGAACTCAAACTGCGGTACGAGTACCGGGTGATGTGCCAGATTACGTCAGACTTTTTCATGATTTCGTTTTAATAAAATTCCGTGTTCAAAAAATACCATGAGCTACACAGACACCCTTATTTCATTACGTCTACGTCGTGTTAGCTGCTATCTGTATTCCGAATTCTATGAGATGTTACCAGTGAGCCTTTGCATTTGTTCGAAAACGATAGTTACATATTGAATGCCTCGAATAAATCGACTGTTACAGTGGTGCTTGAAAGTTTGTGAACCCTTTAAGATTTTCTGTATTTCTGCATAAATATGACCTAAAACATCATCAGATTTTCACACAAGTCCTAAAAGTAGATAAAGAGAACCCAGTTAAACAAATGAGACAAAAATATTATACTTGGTCATTTATTTATTGAGGAAAATGATCCAATATTACATATTAGTGAGTGGCAAAAGTATGTGAGCCTCTAGGATTAGCAGTTAATTTGAAGGTGAAAATTAGAGTCAAAGTGTTTTCAATCAGTGGGATGCCAATCAGTTGTGAGTGGGCAACCTGTTTATTTATAAAAACCAGGGATCTACAAAGTCTCGCTTTTCACAACACGTTTGGGAGTGTATAATGGCACGAAAACAAAGGGCGATTTCCGAGGAGTCAGAAAGACTTGTGATGCTCATCAGGGTGGAGGAAAGGTCTAAAACCATCTCTCTAAAAAGTTTGGACTCCACCAATCCACAGTCAGACAGATTGTGTTACAAATTCAAGACCATTGTTACCCTCCCCAGAGTGGTCCGACCAACAAAGATCACCTCCGAGCAAGGTGTTGTAAGAGCTGGTGAAGGTCACAAAGAACCCCAGGTAAATTCTAGGAAGGGTGCAAGGAGAAGAAAGCCACTGCACTCCAAAAAAAGAAACAATTGCGCTGTCTTGCAGTTTTGCTAAAGGATCAAGATCAACGTACGAGCCAGGGGAATTGAGAATGTTTTGTGGAGGGATGAGACCAAAAATAGAAAATTTTGGTGTTAAAAGAAAGCGTTATGTTGGAGAAGAAAAACACGCATGCCGCCTAGAACCTTATCCCACTCTGTGAAAATGGTCGGGTAGATCAGGGTTTGGGCCTGTTTTGTGCATCTGGCAGGACGGCTTGACCTCAATTGATGGAAACAATGAATTTGAATGATATCAGAGAATTCATGAAGGAAAATGTCAGGAACATATGTCCATGAACTGAATTCAAGAGAAGGTGGGGATCATGCAGCTAGACACAACGACCCTAAACACAACACGCCGTTATACCCAAAGAATGGTTACAGACGAATAAAAGTTATGTATTGGAATGGCCAAGTCAAATCTGACCTTAATACAAGGAAATGGGGTTTGTGGAAAGACCGGGAAGCGAGCAGCTAAATGTGAGAGGGAAACCCACCCAACATCCCAGAGCTGAAGCTGTTATGTAGGCGGAGGAGGGGCTAAAGTTCTCCTCCAAGCAGGTGTGCAGGACTGATAAACTACAGGAAACGTTTAGCTGCAGTTATTGCTGCACAGGGGGGTCACACCAGATACTGAAAGCAAAGGCTCACATACTTTTGCCACTCACTAATATGTAATATTGGATCATTTTCCTCAATGAATAAATGACCAAGTATAAAATTTTTGTCTCATCTGTTTAACTGGGTTCTCTTTATCTACTTTTAGCACTACGAGGAACCAAGATTGCAGCGGTTTGTGCGCTGTGAGATTCTCCGCCATGAGAACCACATCTAAGAAGACCTGAGCAGTAGACCTGTAGACTCAGCTAAACATGCCTACTGTGTGTAAGTGTGTATGGAGTGTGTGTTTCTGCAAAGAGACTCATAGGTGGTACTTGAGGTGGTACTATGATCTACATCTACAGAACAGTAAGTGATGGGAAAACAAAGGTGGTTTTCACGGCAACTCTGAATATAAGGTTAACATGCTGCATGTCAGGTAGATGCCATACTCACACTTTTGTCTTTCAGCTCTCCCTGGCAGGCCTGGCAGAACCTATCAGAGGGAAATGTGTGAGTTTATTTGCTCATACATAAAGTCTGCATTTCTGACGCAGGTCCAATACGCAAGTTTCTGCTCAAAGACGTTCTAAATGAGACACTCAAGCAAATCAGACAAAGAAACGAATGAGACTTTCACTGAGAGCTTCAGACAACCACACCTGCCATTCATTTATCGATAGCATAGAACGTTTTTCCCGTGTTTTAAACCTGCTTCGTCCTGATCAGGCTTACTGGGACGTCTGGAGAAACAGGGCACGTACCTGTCTCCTGCGTGCTCCTCCAGAGGCCGCTCCCGAAAAGCGTCCAGGGGAAAGAGGTGGTGAAAAGAGCGAGCCAGGTGAGGGGCGGAGACCAGCGTCAGACCTGAGGATCACACCCACTCTGTTATCCCGCAGTACACATGGCATTAAAGCCGAGTAACAACACACACGGCTGGACTCACCACACACCCTACACTCGACGGGCAGCTCGGTGTACTTGGCTCTGCACTGAGGGCAGTAGTAACCTCCCAGAGTGAGTCCGGGCCCGTCGTCTGAGCAGTCTAAATGTCTGAGCAGGGTAAGAGGTGGAATTAGTACATGCACTACTGTATGTAGCCAAAAGTTTGTGGACACCTAACGAGATAAGACATGAGGAAAACTGTTACTGAATGCTTTCATTCAGGGTCATAAGGTCCGTTATTCACATTAATATAAATAAAACACACAGCTGTGAGGAACGATGGTGAAGACGAAGAGGCTCTGTTTAGGATAAGCAGGAAAGATTCAGTGCAGAACAGTGAGAGCCGGAATGTCAAAACCTGGCTCATGTGGTGTGTGCCGTACTCACGCCATGCTGAAGGAAGGCTTGGCATCCTGATCGGTAGCAGAAGCTATGATGTGCTGAGGGAAGCCTGCAGACGAGCGAGACGTACACGTTATAATCCTATAATATAATAATTGGAGCATATATTCTCTGCTTTATTACAGTCTCCATTTTACTTCCTCTATTCTTCTTTTTATCTCCATTTTATTTATTACTATATTATATCATATTATGTATACCGTTATGGAGATTACATTCTCTATTTTACTTATTATGTTTATCAAATTTTCCATTTTATTTGTTATATTCTTTATTTTATTAATTACAGTGGTATGAAAAAGTTTGGGCACCCCTGATAATTTTCATGATTTTTCTTTATAAATCATTGGTTGTCCAGCTCAGCAATTTCAGGTAAATATATCATATAGCAGATGAACACCGTGATATTTGAGAATGAAATGACGTTTATCGGATTTACAGAAAGTGTGCCGTATTATTCAAACAACATTAGGAGGTAGGTGCATTAAATTTGGGGCACCCAACGCAAAAATTGAATCAATATTAGTAGATCCTCCTTTGTTGACCTAACAGCGCTAAACGCTTCCACAAGTTCCAGTCTGGATTCTGGTTTGAGGGTGTTGGACATTTCTTAGAAACATCTCCAGTTCCGTTAGGTTTGATGGTTTCGAGCATGGACAGCCCCACATTTTCAGTAATATTGATCCACGCTGCTAGTGGCGTCCAGGGGGCGGGAGCGGAGAGCTCGCTGCGACGGGCGTCACCGCGGCGGCACCCTCCTGACCGCGCGTGGCGCGTCGAGGCAGCATGGGCACAAAGGGGGGCGCGCCTGCGGCGCGGGGTCTACGATGCGACGTCGCGATGTTTGATGAATGCCTTAGTGATTTTGAGCAGGTTTGGGGTCGTTGGCTCGGTTGCAAATTGGTACTTGATCTTGAACATTGTTCTCAGAATCTGGAGCTATTAACTGGAAGCCATGCGGACCCCTCACTTAACACTGCCACACAGTCCCATAGCTGATGGAACCGCCACCAACTTTACTGTGGGTAGCAAGTGTTTGACTTGGATGCTGTGTCTTTACACTCTGTTATGTTCAAATACAATCAATTTAGTTTCATCAGTAAACAGGCAACTTATTCCCAAAAATGAAGCTGGATTGTCCAATGTGCTGTCGCACACCTCAAGTGGACTTGTTTGTGGCGGTCTTGCAGAAAAGGCTTTTCTGCATTACTCTCCCATACAGCCTCTCCTTGTATTGCAAAGTGCCGCTGTATAGTGAACGATGAACAGTGAACACCATCGCAGCAAGATGAGGTGTAGGTCTTTGGAGGTGGTCTGTGGGCTTGACTATGACTGTTCTCACCATCCTTTCGCCCTTGCCGTCTGAGGATTTTTCTTGGTATGCCACTTCGGGGAAGTTCCTTAATGGAACTGTGCCTGTGGTCTTCCCTTGCCTCCAACTATGTTCCTCACAGTGGAAACTGACAGCTGAAATCTCTGAGAGAGCTTTTCCCTTTCCCTGAACCATGATGTTGAACAACCTTTGTTTTCAGGCCATTTGAGAGTTGTTTTGAGGCTCCCATGTTGCCACTCTTCAGAGAAGATGCAAAGAGGAGAAAAACTTCCAATTGGCCACCTTAACACTTTCTCATAGTTGGATTGACTTGTGTATGTAGATCAAGGGTCAGTGAGCTTACAAAACAAATTTTGTGTTCCAATAATTAGTGCTAAAGGTATTCAAAGGGTGTCCAAATTTATGCACCTGCCTAATTTTGTTTGAATAATTACTGCACACTTTCTGTAAATCCTATAAACTTCATTTCACTTCTCAAATGTCACGGTGTTCACCTGCTATATGATATATTTACCTAAAATTGCTGAGCTGGACAACCAATGATTTATAAAGAAAAATCATAAAAATTATCAGGGGTGCCCAAACTTTTTCATACCGCTGTATATTACATATATATATCGTATGTAATATGGCACAACTTGGCATAATATATTCTCTATTTTATTTCTTGTTATTACTGTATTATATTCTCTATTTATTACATTTTATTTTTTATATTCTCTATTTTATTTATTATATTCTCCATATTGCATACTCAATTTTACTTCTATAATTTTCTCTTACTACAAGTGTATTATTTATGTAAAATGTTTTAGCTCTTACATATAGCATAGTACATATTTTTGAATCTTGGTCCTCCTGAGGTTTCTTCCTCATCACATTTGGGGAGTGTTTCCTTACCATGTGATTGGTGCATGTCTAATGTAAACACTAGGTGTGCAGGAGTGACCTCAGGGAGCATTAAAATAAGGGAAATAGGAGCAGTGGACGGACTCTCACTTGCATCACGTCATCGCTGTGGGTCTCCCAAACCAGACCCAGAGGGATCCATATGGTGTATGAATCCCAGAGTTCAAACCTACGCTGGTTATTAGAGCAGTAATTACCCATACGGATGAGGGAGCATTCGTCGGAGGAGCTGGCTGGGGGCGGCTTCACGTGGAGCGTCAGCAGCTCCTTAAAGTGGCTCTCGTCCAGAATGACGTTGTAGCTTCCTGTTAGAGCAGACAGTGACGTTAAACCCTGTTATCCGAATGATATTCAGATAGCGGGAGCCTACTGCTTATATAGCTTATGGTAAAACCATACATCATATCACAGGGAGCAGGACTTTAGTTAATAAAGAGCATGACCATCACATACCTCCTGTTTCCTTGCTGAGAGTCGTACACACCCGAACTTCGGCAGAAAGCCCGATCACTGACACTCTGATTTTAAGAGATTTAAGCGTCTGTTTAAACAGAAAAACAAAGGAAGAGGACAGATTATGAATGTAAACAATTATTTACTTACAAGGTTGTAATTCCTTATGAGAAAACTGAGTGGCATTACACGAGTTTTCAAACTTTTTCTGCGTCCCTCCTTTTGTGGAGGAGAATATTTTTTAACCCCACCCACTCCGACACAAACATGTCATACACACATAGGACCGGTGGTAGCCTAGTGGTTACCGGACTATGGACCAGAAGATCCAGACTGACGTCACCAAACACGTTTCCATTACTCTACCTTGATGAGGTCGTAGATGTTGGCTGGATCGCAGGTGGTCAAACTGCTGAAGACGACCAGAATCTCTCGACTAGTGTGTCCTGGCATGTGTCTACACACACACACACACACTTTTATATATGCCGATATGGATCGGTATCAGTTTAAATGTTCCTGCTGTAGCTTCACTCACTTGAGCGTCTGCATAGCGATGGTCAGAGCGTTGTACAGGGACGGTTCCCCCACACATGCAGAGTCCACGGCTTTCTTCAAGGCTGCTATGTGCTTCTTAGGGTTACCTGGTTCAGGAATAAGGAGGAGTATTTGAAAGGTTGTTCTGGGCTTGTTACAGGGGGATTCATTCTATTCAGCTATTATAAGACAATAAGGCAACAATCATGTTTCAGTATGCAAAAGTACAGTAAGATATTATTACAGGCCACAAAACAGTCCTGTAACCATAAAACAAACATGGCTGCTCATAACAGGACAGTTTAAGTGTGATTTTCACATTCTGTATATAAGCATAACCCAAATCACACACATTTAAGCACTTTAAACTCCTGCATAAAAGCATAACTACCATTTTTATAGCAAAAGCAATACGATTAAAACAGAGGTTATGAAGTCAAGATTAGTTTATACTACGAAGAATATAATGGGAGCTGAGCTGCTACCTGCCAGATCTGTCAGCTTCTCTGCTCGTTTGTTCTTGGTGACGATGATTCCTAGCTGCGAGAGGGAAGGCGAGACAAGATAAACCAAAGTCGTACAGTACAGGACGTTTTATAGCTTTTAGCTTACTAAATGTACACGGGCACAGATTACCTGACTTATAGGATTCTGATCAAAGTACTCTTCCACAAAATACTCCATCAGCTGAGGACAAAATGAGAGGATTTGGTGATGCACTAAAATAACTCTTGGCTGGAAATTAATTGGAAAGCTTTGTTTCTTTTTAATGCAAACATTGTGGAAAGCTCACTTTTTCAGTACTTGTTCACATACATTTGGGTATCTGGAGAACATGCTAAACCTCAAACTGCCCAACAACCCAGTCAGATTTATTATAAGGACTGGAACTGGTACCGGATGAAGAGACGCCCAGTTGCCTAGTAAAGCTGTTCAGATTTGATGCTGATTGGGATTATCCCCTCTAGATCTCACCTTCAGTGTCGATGTGAGCCTGTTTGGTTTCAGGTCCTGGTCCTCCATAGCCCGAGAGGAATCGATCACCGCGTACAGGTGACGCATCTGCGCAAATATCGTACGATTTAATCAGTCTAACGGAATACAGGACGGAAAACAGAAAGTAAAGATGTAAACGTGATAAGAGCTCACCATTCCTAGTCGAACCTGCCCATGACTTTCAAACACCCTACGACACGACACCGAGAATCATATAAGAATCAGCGTCAACGTCAGTGAGATATATAGTTATAGCACACGACTTCATGTCCTCACCTTTTCCTTTTGGCCTCGAACAGAATGTCCTCTACGCTGGCCTTCAGGGACCCGGACTCGTCCTCCTTGAGAATCTCCCTGAGTGTATGAGGAAAAATGTCAGGCACCATTATCTGCATTTGTGTGTGGGTCATGCTTACAAAATTAATTTATGCATGATATTGAGAAGTATGGTTATGTCCTTTATATTATTTGAGCTTGATAACAGAGTCTCCTTTTCAACTTCAGATGGCACTTAGTTGTTTATGTTTCTAGTTATTAAAACGATAATTTTACGAAAAAGTAAGAACTTATACAAGAAATGTGCATTGTGTACACTACAGAAATGAAAAAGGAACGTCTTCTATTGAATGCAAAATCGATAATCGTGAGAAAATCGTATCGTGAATCGTGAACATTTATCAATTCACGTAGTTACATACGCTATCCTCTACAGGTGATTATTTACAAAAGCAGAGCTAGAACCAATTACAAAGCTTTACTTTGCTTGATCTATTAAAGTTACCGCAGCTAATGAACTAATAATTAGTCGTGATCGTTCATTATAGTTCATGCATTATCATAAATAAAGACTCGCCATGTTCGTTCATATCCTCCTTCCCAGCGTTTAGTCCTCTCTGGTTCCTCGTCCATGATTTATAATGCAATAAACTTAAATAAGATAAAACTGCAGCTGAATATGTCAATAATAAACCGTTATAACCTCTGTTAGGCTACAACACTAACTAACGCTCATACGGCAAAAATTAAACAACAACACACAGTTTTAGACCCGCGGACTAAACGATAAGTCAAATATTGATTATCTTCCAGAAAATCTCGTTTTAATTAATAATTGCGAGTTAAAAAAGACAGAGTTCGCTCAAACGCTGTTCGCTGTTATCTAAGTTTTGTGCCCTGGTGTGTGTAATCCGTCTCGAAAAAATGCGCAAGTACTATCGTTCCTGCTACTGCCTGTCCCAAATCACGCCTTACTCACTACTTAGTGAGCTAGTTCGGAAAGTAAGCGTTTCTCAGTATGGAGAACACCATGCATTTTAAAACCATACAGTTGTATTCCAACCAGAGATGGTAAAAGTATTACTAATCTGATTAAAAATACCCAAGTAAAATTAATTATGGTTTAAATTTTACTCAAGTAGAAGTATAAAATGACACTACTAAATCAAGTCAGATTTATTTATATAGCGCTTTTTACAAAGGAGCACTGTCTGAAAGCAACATTACAATTTTTGATTATCTCCTAATATCTACGTCCAAACCCAAATTGAGCAAGCCTAGGGCGACAGTGGCAAGGAAAAACTCCCTAAGTGTACTTAAAGTAAAAACGTAGAAGTATTTCTTTTAAAAAAGTCTTTCTTACCCAATTTCTGAAACAGGACATCTTTTATTGATGGTATATACAAAATACTTTTTAATTATTTAAAATAAATGCTGCTAAATCGTTCAAAACTACACATGCCAATATTTGGTGGCGTAGCACTTAGCGTGAAAGCTGCTGAAATCTTCTCCTCCCTCATGCCTTCCCATAAATTTATCCCATAGGTCATTTGAAAAATTATCATCCAAGGTGGACGTTTTGTGTTAAGATGCACAACTACTAGTGGAGTCAAAACCACTACAAGTGAAATGAGGTGGGGCCCTGTTAGTCTCTTGTGTGATCTGGAATGTGATTGGTTGTACCTCAGAAAGTATCTAAAGGTTACTCTTATAGTACTGCAGTCCAGTCTTGGTCTCATCTCGGTCTCGACCTCATTTAGACTCAGTCTTTTTTTGGTCTCGGGGTAAGGCAAACTCGAAATTGTTATCAAGACCAGCTGAGTCTGATACGTCTGTCTGAGGTAACATTAATTATAAACTGAACTGTTTTTCTATTGTTACTGAATATCAACAATCCATTCAAACAGAATAAATCAGTCTTTTCTCTACAGGACTAAATAACATCTGCACTCTGATTGGCTAACAGAGAAAAAACAAGTTCCTGCTCTTCTAGTTCAGTATCCAGTCAGTGAACACATTTTATTTTGAATAGTCTAACATTAAGATTGTAAGTGTGCATATATACAGTGGGGCAAAAAAGTATTTAGTCAGCCACTGATTGTGCAGGTTCTCCTACTTAGAAAGATGAGAGAGGTCTGTGATTTTCATCATAGCTACACTTCAACTATGAGAGACAAAATGAAGACAAAATCCAGGAAATCACATTGTAGGAGTTGTAAAGAATTTAATTGTAAATCATGGTGGAAAATAAGTATTTGGTCACCCACAAACAAGCAAGATTTCTGGCTCTCACAGACCTGTAACTTCTTCTTTAAGAAGCTCTTCTGTCCTCCACTCGTTACCTGTATTAATGGCACCTGTTTGACCTCGTTATCTGTATAAAAGACACCTGTCCACAGCCTCAAACAGTCAGACTCCCAAACTCAACCATGGCCAGACCAAACCGCTGTAGAAGGACCACCAAGAAAGAAAAATTGTAGACCGCAGCAGGCTGGAAGAGTGAATCTACAATAGGCAAGCAGGTTGGTGTTAATAAATCAAAAAAACTTGTGGGAGCAATTGTAGCAAAGCAATTGTTGAAGACATTACAAGACATTGAGTAATCTCCCTCAATTGGGGCATCCATGCAAGAACTCATCCCGTGGGGTCAAAATGATCATGAGAACGGTGGCAAACAGCCCAGAACTTTAACGGAGGGACCTGATGAATGACCGGCAGAGAGTGGTTACCAAAGTAAACAAAGGCTACCATCAGAACACACTACGCCGAAATGGACCTCAGATCTTGCAGTGCCAGAAGCCCCCTGCTTTAAGTCGGTACATGCCAGTCCACTGAAGTTTGCCAAAGAGCATATGGAGACAGAAGAGGATTGGGAGGAAAATCATGTGGTCAGATGAAACCAACATAGAAATTTTGGTAAAAAAACTCAATCTCGTGTTTGGAGGAGAAGAATGCGGAGAGTAGTGCATCACAAGAAAAGAACACCATAACCTACTGTGACGAGTGGTGGAAACATATGCTTTGGGGGGTTTTTCTGCAAACAGGGGACAGGACGGAACTGATCCATGTAAGGGAAGAATGAATGGGGCCAGGTATCGTGAGATTTACGCCCAAAAACCTCCTTCCATCAGTGAGAGCATTGAAGATGGAACGTGGCTGGGTCTTCCAGCATGACAATGATCCCAAACACACCGCTCGGGCAACGAAGGAGTGGCTCCGTAAAAAGCATTTCAAGGTCCTGGAGTGGCCTAGCCAGTCTCCAGACCTCAGTCCCATAGAAAATTTGGGACAAACACATGATTAAGCTCGAGCTTGTGTCCCCCAAAGCACACCATATTCACTACTTGATGCTCTAGTTAAGGAGTTTTACCATATATAGCCATTACTTAGAGCATACACAATGCATTTTTAAAATCTAAGTTAAAGGGGAAAATGTTGAAAGCAGAGTGCAAATTGGGACCCAGACCATCCAAAGTAGTGTGACTAGACAAAAAATATTTTACAAAGAAAAAAACAAGAATATTAAGTCAGTTCTGTATATAATCACACTTTACTGAACATAATACAAAATCATACTTTGTCATACTTTTAACATACAAAAACAAAACAAAAGTAACACATTGATCTCGATCATTCAGAATATCAACAAATCTGAATACGAATAAGAGAAATGCAGATTATTACACAACAAATCTGGAATATTACAAACCTGTGTTAAAAAAAGAAATAAAATGAATAATAATAATTAAAAAAATCTTAGAATTCTAATCTAAGATAGAGATATTTAGCTTTAAAAATGCTACATGCACATTTTTGCTTCACAGGGGATTTACTATAGAGACTCAAAACAATCCTTTTCCAAACAAAGGGAAATTTAATGATTTTGTGAGCTTATGGTCAAACTGGAAACCACATCCTCGTTGTGTGTCACATTTTGAGGTAAGCTTATGCGACTGGAGATATAAATGAACTAAAATGGTCCATTAAAGGTCAGCAAATCCTTCAGGCGCCTTCAAACTGATAATCAGTGCTGCTGTTCCTGAGCTTTTTTAGAATAAGTGTTGATCTAGGCTTCCCACTAACACCAGTCATAGTGTAACACTGTACGCAGATCAGCAAGCCTGGAAGTACAGGAGTGTCTTTATCACAAAAAAAGAAAGAAAAAAAAAACTTTTAGAGGAAGCTTTTCCTGTTTTAGGTTCACACTGACCCCAACACTGTCTAGACACCGTGATAGAGCTGAGGAATAACAAACCAAGGAGCGTCTAAGAACAGAGCAAACCTTCCACTTTATATAAAAACAAGAATGCGACGACAGAAGGTGAAAGGAAAAAGCTCATGGTCTCCGGTCGTAATCGCTCACTCTTCTCTTAAGAAGGGAGAGCTTGGTCTTTAACTGTTTGCATCTCTTCTTTTTCATCTGGTAATCTGCAGACTGAGAGGAGGAAGACATGTTATGAGAATTGTGCCTACAATACACGGTTTTGTCCGCTGGGTGGCACTATGGATCAGCAGAATGAACTGTGACGGATGTATGCACCATGCTAGCGAATTCATTTAAACTAAATTCCCCCCAAAACACCCTGTTTAAAATCAATTAAGTGTTCAGATCTTCGATATTCACAAGGATTTTGTGATCTATTTAAACCAAAGGCATCAGTTAAAATAATGGGAAGCTAAATATATACTCAGCCATCACTTTTAGGTGATTAGCACGATCGCCTCACAGCTCCGGAGATCCCCAGGATTGATTCCCGGTCTGGACTCCTGTGTGGAGTTTGCATGTTCTCCTCGTGTCTGCTTGGGTTTCTCAAACCCATGTTATTTAAGTATAACTATTTATACTTAAGTTACTCACTCACGTTCTTATCTGCTTGATCCTGGACAGGGTAAAGTACTAAGTATAAATGCTTGATATCTTCGCGTTTTATCAGTTTTGCTTCCGTTTTTTTTTTTTAATATGAAGCAAGATTATTTAGATTTATCAATCAGTTTACACACCTTTCATGTTCATAATCCAGTTCAGGGTTTCAGAGGAGTCTAAACTGACAACGCAAAGCAGGAACCAGGGGACATGAACAAGCATACACACTCATTCACACTTAAACACTTTGGACACACCAGTTGACCCTGGAATGCGTTTGGAACATGGGAGGAAAGAGGAGAATCCAGGGGGTAAATCCACTCAGACACTGGGAGATGCAAATCTCACACATTACTTAAGCACGGAATGCAGGCGGGTTCAAGTCCTGAGGTTTGTAACTATTTGGACTATTCATATATTCTTAAACTCCTGCCTGATTATATTTGGCAGCGTTTCCGGGATTTCTCCACATAACACCTGACAATTAAATATTGTCTGTCTGCGTTCTGTTCTCTCCATGTCTTGCATGAGCAATAATCGTTCCTAAATAAACCGCAGCACCCATTAATGGCTTGTGCAACAATGCAGAAGTATGCAGTACTGTTTATTTCGGATCTTACTGCCCATGTATGCCCAGTATTAAAAATGAAAATGTATTTACCCTCTTCAGGTTCTTTAGCCTTGTGTATTCGTCCATGGCATCCTGTTTTGGACAAAATAACACAAATTATAGGTTAAACCAACAAAATGCATCTAAAAACTACAGTTATTAGACTGGTTTCATAGAGTGTAATTATTATACTGTGACTAGTATCATTAGATCCAGGGTTCATGAATCACTCTCAAAGACCTCTATAACCATGACAAAGATTTCTATAGTGCTTCTTACAATGGAGTATTGTCTTAGAGCAGCATTACAATTTTCTTTTATCTTTTGAATCTAAGTCCAAATCCAAATTGAGTGAGCCTAGGGTGACAGAGGCAAGGAAAATAAACGTTATAAGGAAGAAATCTCGAGAGGACCGATACTCAAAAAGGGACCAGAATTAAACCAAGTTATCTAATTAATAAGATAGTAACAGTTTAAATACACAGAAGCTTTTAACAGAGATAACATTTGTAAATAATATAATAATTCAAATAAAACACAATACTCAATCAGTAATATTTTGGCCCCCTGATAAATTCAGCTAAAAGTGGTATTTTGGACAACAACCAAACTTGCCAAAATCAATCCTAATTTAGACTCCACATGAAATGGGTGTCACAAGGCTCTGGCGTCCTTATGCCAAAAGTTCTGGTCCAGCCCTAACTTTGTTTTGGTAATCTGTCTCTGACCATTGTTCCTCCACATTACACACACACGTCAAGTCCTGTCCCTTTTGGTCGTCCAAAAAATATGTCCATTTCCACTTCACAATCTGATGTTCTTGCACTCTGTACCCTTTAACATAGACGTCTCTTTCACCTCAGATGGAAGCCCAATTCCATTTGCCTAAGAGTGGTCACTCTTTCTTTATTCGTAGAACACATTAAGGTTTACGAGGTTTTTCTTCTGAATATAGACTACAATATTACTTTACAGGTTCCCCTTAATATCTCAGTCTAGTTCTCTTTATTTGCCTTGTATCCTCCATTTTTTATTTACTACTTCTTATTTTCCTGGCCCCCCTTTCCAATTCTCCCTTTCTCCTTTACAGTAGAGGTGGGTGTCTGATTTAGTAAAAATTTTGTATTTTCATCTTTGTATCTTAAACACTGACTGTTTTCTTTTTACAAAGTGAGCTCCAGCGCCATTACTTAACACTCCCTAAGCAGACTTTTCATTCCCAAGAAACCCTGGGTCCGTACCTCTTCAAAACCCCTCTGGTCACCCCACTTTACATCACCCAGGACCATAATTTGAGCAGCATATTTTTGGGTTTTTCCTCACCAGGAACTGTGGGCTTCCCTCCGGTTGGCGGTCAAGCTCTTTGTCCACCTCAGCCAGGCCTAGGTTGATATCGTCCAGCTCTGCCTGCAGCCTCTTGTACTCCATGTAGTCCCGTTCAAACTGGTTCTTGTAATCTTGCCTTTCAATGTCATTCAGGATTTCGGGGAATTCACTGAAAGAGGAGAGGAATATGTAAAAATGTTAAACTAGATGCAAAAGGGATCCAGCCAGCCAGTTTGGACCCCATACATGCTGGCGAGCTTGATCTGCCAACGAGGCTGAGCTGTTGTTGCTTCATATTGTGTCCGATCTACAATAACAACACATAGACAGCTTTAAAACGAAAGGAATCTGAACAATTGACTTGGCGCCCAAAGATAGAGCTGTGTTGAGAGCTCTTCAGCCAGTATTCATCTATGGAGACTGATCTCTGTTTGCTTGATTGTAGACAGTGGGTGTGGTAGAAATACCCAAATCCACTGTTAACATACTTCACTCAAGGACAGATTGCCCAACTTTTGAGCTTGTAACTGACTGAAGTCAATACATACTAGGAATTTAACTGGATCAGTGTCAGGACCACAACTGAAAAAATTTACATCAGAGAGCTCAGTATCATATGAGCTAACCATAGTGTCGCCATAGTGTTACATACTCTATTCTTTAAAATAAACTAGATTGAACTTTTCCCAGTTCCTATCATAGCTTCTGATATGTAAAGCGGATGAGGAATTAAATTGAATCAACATTTCCTGGGAGGCATTTTTGGGTGTTACTATAAATCTAACCCGGAACCAAAGAATCAACAAGATTAGAGACTTCCTGATTGTCACGCCCCCTACCAGCACCGCTCCCGACACACGCCATCTACCACGCTCGTCCTCACCAGTCTACTAATTGCACACACCTGCTCACATCGTCAGCCCACCTCATCTCACCATACATATACCACCACTCATTCACATTCAGCCGCCGCTACACAACAAGGTTCCTACCCCCTCGTTTCCATAGCCCTCTGATCTTGTGAAAATAAAACCCAAGCGATTGTTTAACTGCAGCTCAGTCTCCAGTCCTCTCTCTCTACTGCCTGCGTTTGTCTCCTGACCACCACCGCCGTTACAGTTTGTGTAGCCGGAACATGGAGACAGCGGCTAGTAGTCTCAGCCCCACCGCGGCTTCAGCAGAGCAGATCGGAGAACTCCGCTCTCAGATCCAGGAAGTGGCCCGGGCGGTGTCTTTACTGGCGGACCATCAACGCTCGCTCAGCTCTCTGGTTCCCTCGGTCGAAGAGCTCGCCCAGCGTGTCGCTCAGCTGACGCCGCTGCCGCCGCGGAGCTACCCGCCTCCGTCACACTTCCTCCCAGTCCTCCACGGGAACATCACTCTGCCTACAAAATCGCCCTGCCGGGTAAATATGACGGCGACCCGGACCGTTGTGAGGGTTTCATTTTGCAGTGTGAATTGTGTTTCACCCAGGCACCACCGGAGTCCGACGCCTCCCGAATCGCCTTGATAGTGTCCCTCCTCTCTGGACGAGCATTGGATTGGGCCACCGCCATCTGGTCTCAACAAGGCGAAGAAGCAAGGGACTACGCAAAGTTCCTGACAGCCTTCCGCGCCGTGTTTCAGCATCCCCGTGAGGGGAGGTCCGCCGGTGAGGTCTTGTTCACTCTGCGGCAAGGCCGTCGCTAGCAGCCGACTACGCCCTTCATTTCCGCACCCTGGCGGCTAAAAGTGGATGGAACACCCAAGGCCCCTCCTCACCGCATTTCGCCAAGGGCTGCCGCCCCGATCTCAGGTTGGAACTAGCAGGACGCGACCTCGACCTGTCCCTGGAGGACCTTATCACCTCACCAACCATCCGTCTGGACCAGCTCCTCGTCCCGCGGACCAGCCTCTGTTTCTCGTCCGGCCCTCAGAGCCATCCCAGGGGATGCCCGTGACCCCTCACCTCCGGCTGAGCCCATGGAGATCGGTCGCCCTCCGCGCTCAACTCTCAGCCGAGGAACGGCGTCGCCGCTTCGAACGAGGACTATGCTGTTATTTGCGGCTCGGACCGACACCTCCGTCCCGCCTGTGACCTCGCCCCGGCCGGATCGACCCACCCGCGGGCCAGGGACCACCACACACACGCCCCTGGTGAGTCCGAAACCATCCTTACGCCTCTTTCATCTTACCGGTGCTCTTGCGGCTCGTTCACACACCGACGTGTCTAGTATTACAGCCCTGATCGACTCCGGCGCCCAGGGGAACTTCATCGCGGAACGCCTTGTCACGGAATGGAAGATCCCCTGCTCTTCGCGCTTAGGACCCGAACGCAGGATCACCGCGGCCGACGCCCGAGCGGATTGCCCACTAGCCCGGGCCTGCTCACCCGCATCACTGCTCCTCTCTGTCTGGTTACTAGCGCCACCCACCAGGAGATCCATCGCCCTGCTCCCGGTAAAGTCTCTCGCCTATCCATATCATCCTGGGGCTTCCCTGGCTTCGCCTTCACGACCCACCCCTTATCTCCTGGTCCGCCCGCGAGATCGTCCGCTGGTCGCCGTGGGTGTCATGACAACTGCCTGCGCCGTCCCCCCCCCCCCCCCCACTATACGACATTCACACCACTCCCGCTCGCGGATTCCATCCCTCTCCAGGACAACGTGCCTGAGCAGTACAGGGACTTATCACCAATCTTCGCCAGAGATTCGCCCCCTCTCTTCCTCCGCATCGTCCCTACGACTGCGCCATCGACCTCATCCCGGACGCCCCACTGCCCAAGGGCCCGATTGTGTACTCTCTCTCCGCGGCCGAAGAACGGGCCATGTTCAGATTACATCAAGGAGTATCTGGACTTGGGGTTCATCCGAGCCGTCCACCTCTCCTGTTTCGGCGGATTCTTCTTTGTTGCCCAAATGGGACGGGGGCCTCCGACCCTGTATCGACTACAGAGGACTCAATCGCATCTCTCGCAGCTACGCCTACCCACTCCCTCTGGTAACCATCAGCCCTTGAGCAGCTTCGCACCGCCCGCTGGTTCCAAATTGGATCTCCGCAACGCATACAACCTGGTCCGTGTCAGGGAGGGAGATGAATGGAGAGACCGCGTTCAGCACCAGCACAGGCCATTACGAGTATCTGGTCATGCCCTTCGGGGACTGGCGAATGCTCCCTCCTTCTTCCAGGCATTTATCAATGACGTCCTCCGCCGAGACATGCTCGGCCGGTTTGTGACGGTAATACCTGGGACGACATTCTGGTGTACTCGCCTGACTTCGCTACACCACATAGCACATGTCCGCCAGGTGCTAGAGAGACTTTTTCGCTTCCATCACCTCCAGTCAAGGCTGAGAAGTGCGCCTTCCACACCCAGTCGGTGCGTTATTTGGGGTATGTTATCTCTCCCTCCGGGGTGGCCATGGACAAGCAAAACTCTCCGCCGTCCTCGACTGGCCTTTGCCGGGATTCTATCAAGCAGTTGCAGCGTTTACCTCCTCGGGTTCGCCAATTTCTACCGTCGCTTGATATCCGAATTTCAGCCGCACGGTGGCACCCCTCACCGCTACTCTCCTGCGTGGCAGCCCCCGCTCGCGCTCTCCTCTGGAACTCTGATGCTGAGCAGGCCTTCGCTTCACTCAAGTCCGCATTTGTGCGAGCTCCTGTCCTGGGACACCCCCGATCCAGAACGGCCCCTTCATTTTGGAAGTCGACGCATCGTCGGTAGGGGTAGGTGCCGTCCTCTCACAACTTCTCGGCGTGCCCCCAAGCCTGCGACCGTTGGTGGCATTCTTTTCGCACAAACTCACACCAGCGGAACGCAACTACGATGTGGGCGACCGCGAGCTGCTGGCAATCAAGCTGGCCCTGGAGGAATGGCGGCACTGGCTCGAGGGATCCAAACACCCCTTTACGGTCCTTACGATCATAAAAACTTGGAGTACCATCCGTTCGGCCAAGCGCCTCAACGCTCGTCAAGCCCGCTGGTCTCTTTTTTTTTTCCCGCTTCGCATTCACCATCACTTTTCGCCCAGGCTCTAAGAACACCAAAGCGGATGCTCTGTCTCGCAGCCTCGACCCAGACCCAGCCGATCCCGAAGAACCCCACAGCCATTCTCCCCGCCTCGTGCACCATCGGCGCGATCCAATGGGACCTTGACCGTGAACTGGATGAAAGACTCTCCCCAGACACGCGTTCCGTCAAAGTGCCCCACAGGGCAAGAAGTTTCGTGCCCGCGGACTTCCGTGACCGCGCCTCCGTCACCTGGGCCCACCTGTCTCTGTGTTCGGGCCCATCCGAAGGGGAGAACTGGACCTAACCAACTCCGCAGAAAAAGAAACAGACTAGTAGCAACTTCCATCATACTCCGCCAGGTGCCTCACTGTACGCCGCACTGATCATCAACATGAACAAACGGCCATCACGGGGAGACTCGTCAAAAAAAAAAACTAGACACGAACAACAAATCTTGGCAATCACACTACTGGTGGGAGAACATGCGCAGGACTTGCATCGCTTCGTGGTCTCCTGCAACACGTGCGCGCAAGCCAAGACCCCCTCGCACTCTTCCGTCTGGCCTGCTCCACCGCTCCCCGTGCCGCAAAGACCTTGGTCACACTTAGCTCTCGATTTTCGTCACGGATCTCCCTTCCTCCCAAGGATTCACAGCCGTCCTCTCCGTCATCGACCGCTTCTCTCCCGTGCCGTTCGCTTTTATCCCGCTTGCGAAGGGTCGCCACCGCACTCCAGACACGCGGAGTGGCCTTTTTGAACACGTCCTTCCGGAACTTCGGCATCCCGGAGGACATCCTCTCGGATCGGGGGCCTCGTTTCACTTCTGCAGTCTGGCGCGGGCGTTCGTGAACAAGCTGGGCGCCACGGTCAGCCTTTCCTCGGGCTATCACCCTCAGACTGTACACGGGCAGTGCGAGCGCTCGAACATCAAGAACTCAAAAAATTCCTCAGGTGGCTACTGTATGCACAATCCCCACGACTGGTCCCAGTTCCTTCCGTGGGCGGAGATCGCCCAGAACTCCCTCCCCGCCATTCCTCCACTGGACTTCACACCGTTCCAATGCGTCCTAGGCTTCCAACTCCCTTTTGTGCCGTGGGATTCTACGTCCCCCCCTCGGATGCCCCTGCAGTGGACGACTGGGTTCCGTCGCAGCGAAGACGTCTGGTGTCAGGTCCACCTCAAGATCGACAAGGCCATCCGTCGGTACAGAGACATGCGGAAGTACCGGCACCGACGCTCGGCTCCCGTCTTCCAACCAGGGACCGTGTCTGGCTATCGGCCCGAGGACTGCGCAACATCCAGGGAAGTAGTACCCCATTTTCTCCACGTTTTTCTGGGTCCTTACAAAGTCGTAAACCGCGTCACGGATGTCACGTACCGTTTGCAACTGCCTTCTCACATGCGAAACGTCTCTCCCTCGTTCCATGTCTCGCTGCGTGAAACCCTGGTCCCCGGGTCCTCTAGCGGAGGCTTCTCCCTGCAGCACAGCCCCCACTCTCCGGCCCGTCAACACATACACGGTCCGCCGCCTCCTGGATTCCCGCCGACGAGTGACGTGCCTTCAATACCTGGTGGAATGGAGGGCTACGGTCCCGAGGAAAACTGCTGGGTGGAGGCCAAGGACATTCTGGATCCCTCTCCTCATCAGGGAGTTCCACGCCGCACGGCCCGACCGGCCGGCCCCCCGGCCCCGCGGCCGCCCGCCCGCGCGGCTCCTCCTCCTCTCTCCGCCAGCCCTCCCGTCGACCGCCGCACCCCCGCCGGCGCGAGTCCTTCGAGGGGGGGTACTGTCACGCCCCCCTACCAGCACCGCTCCCGACACAGAGACACACGCCATCTACCCACGCTCGTCCTCACCAGTCTACTAATTGCACACACCTGCTCACATCGTCAGGCCCACCCTCAATCTCACCATACATATACCACCACTCATTCACATTCACGCCGCTACACCAACAAGGTTCCTACCTCGTTTCCATAGCTCCCTCTGATCTTGTGAAAATAAAACCAAGCGATTGTTTAACTGCAGCTCAGTCTCCAGTCTCTCTCTCTACTGCCTGCGTTTGTCTCCTGACCACCACCGCCGTTACACTGATTAAACCAGACCTGGAGAAAGTTATGCATGCCTTTAATTCCATTAGGGTTGAATGCTGTAACGCTCTGCTGAGAGGAATTCCTAAAAAAGATCAACCAGATGAACTGACACAAAACAGCTACCAGAGCTCTCACTGCTGACCAAAAGATAGGACCACATCAGCCCATTATTGAATCCTTACACCGGCTAATAGTATCTAACAGAATGAAATCCAACCTAGAGTTGTGGGACTCGAGTCACATGACTTGGCTCGAGTCAAACTTGAGTATTGCTTGACTGACAGTGATAAAAGACTCAACTTGAATTTGACATGGTATTCATGACTTGACTCTTGATTTGGTATTGAGACTGATGGCTTAACCTGACTTGATTTTAGGTATTGATAAGTTAGGCATTTTAGGGATATTTTGTTGATACATGATTGGGTGATTTCTGTTTCAACATCTGCAAACCTGACAACCTATCAGAACATGGGAAACCAGCAGAGACAAACGTACGAAGAAAGCTCATAACATGGAAGCTGGTATTCCAAAAGTAGTGAAGATTGGATTCCAGGATTATGCTGGCGATGAAATTAGTAAAAAGAGAAGAGTGATACGCAAAATCAGCAAATCGACATCCGACTTCATCCATCAATACAAACCCACAAAGAAAGGTACATGACTGTGTATAATTTTTTGGCTAGTGAAACTTTAGCACGAATGATATTGATAAGTTTAGGATGTTAGATTCAGCTTTGCATCGATTGTGTACTATATTTATTGAGAGCACAAAACAGACAATATTCAGCAATAGGACTATAGTATGTGAAATGGTAAATTCCATATGGATTTGGGCTTTTGAGATGCTGTCAATTTGGCCTGATGAGTTCGACAGATAAGTTGAAAGTCAGAGAGGAAATGCAACTGTATTTGTTAACGTTAAAAATAAAATCCAGCTCTTTATGACCACTGTCTTTAGACTGATTTAAATGTGGAAACTAGTTCAAACTGGAGAATCAAGTTCGTATGATTTAACTTGAAACATGCTTGACTAATGGAAGGGTCTGGAGTTACTTGTCTCACTGGGACTGTGGTGGCCTAGTGGTGAAGGTACTGGACTCTGGACCAGAAGGGCCAGGCTTCAAATCCCACCTCTGCCAAGCTGCCACTGTTGGGTCCTTGGTTTGTACGTCGCTCTAGATAAGGTGTCTGCTAAATGCTGTAAAATGTACTTGAATATTACCGCAGTAGCTTGAGACTTGAAGGTTAAGACCTGAGACTTGCCTGTGACTCACTCCCACTTTATTCTATTGTTACTTATTCATGAATTATTATACAATCTGTCTAATATGCTAAAAAGCTATCAGATCATTAGGAACCAACAAATTAGTTTGATCTGACGTAAAGATTAAGCACGGAAAAGCAGCGTTTAGATACTGTGCAGTTTAAAGCATTCTTCTCCTTTAGCTCTGGTCCACTGCTATTCTTTTATCTCATAACTGTACTTTATCTTTACTTTTAAGTTATCATCACCACTTTCAAATCAGTTTTAAATGTAATTCAGTCATTTCTTATTTTGTAAATATTTACATCCATTTCATATTAATCATCTTTGTCTTTCTCATTTGTAAAATACTCTGAATGGCCCAGTGTATGAAAAAGTGCTATGTAAATAATCCTTCCCTCCTCGCCTTGCCTATAAACCCACAACAAAAGCACAGAGGTCATACCGGCCTTGTTTTGCTCAAAATACCTGAAACTGTTTCGACTTCTTATGCTTGAAAGTGAGTTTAGAGGTTTTCTTACCTGTTGTAGTCCTGATCGTCCAGCTCGTCTGCTGAGTCAGCTCCCGTATCGTAATCTCTCGCTTTACTCTTCAGCATGATGGTGGTGCTGGTCGAATCGGAACCGCTGATGAACACCAAAAGGAAAATATTCTAATTAGACATGCCTTGGGTCAATTAGTATCTCTAAAGTGTCCCAGTGTGAGTAAGTGCGTGTCTGCTACCGGTTCGGAACCGTGGTTTCACTGCAACCCTGAACTTTACATTCATGTCATTTAGTAGACACTCTTATCCAGAGCAACTTACAGTTGATACAGTCTTACAATCCAACTGGAACCTGTTTTGGACCTTGCTCAAGGACCCAACAGTGGCAGCTTGGCAGAGGTTGGATTTGAACCTATTTGGTCCATAGTCCAGTACCTTAACCGCTAGGCCACCACAGTCCCCGCTTAACTGTATGAAGCTTTATTAATTTATTAATCAATGAATTAAAGGATGATTAAAACAAACAGGCCAAAAATGGTCCAATAAGTAACATTTGTTCAAAAACAGACGTCATTAACACTAAAGCTACTTAACCCCTGTTATCCTCAAATTTAACATCACTTTATTCTTGGGGTCAAATATATAGAACATATATATATATATAAATAATATAGTAATTAAATATTTATTTACATTTACATTGAGCAGATGCCCTTATCCAGAGCAACAATCTGAGTAATTGTGGGTTAAGGGTCTTGCTCAAGTACCAAACAGTGGCAGCTTGGCAGAGGTGGGATTTGAACCCTGGACTTTTTGGTCCATAGTCCAGTACCTTAACTGCTAGGCCACCACAGTTCAGGGAGTTTTTCCTTGCCACTGTCGCCCTAGGCTTGCTCAATTTGGGATTGGACGTAGATATTAGGAGATAATCTAAACTTGTAAAGTTGCTTTGAGACAATGCTCCGTTGTAAAAAGCGCTATAGAAATAGATCTGACTTGACTTGACCACAGTGCCCACTTAACTTTATTCAGCTTGATTAAAAGAATGATTAAGAATGATTAAAACAAACAGGCCAAATATGGTCAAAGATCACAAAACTGTCAAAAGTGGGAAATGTAAAGAATATTAAAGGTCCAATAAGTAAAATTTGTTCAAAAACAGACTAAAGCTACTTAACCCCTGCTATCCTCAAATTTAACATCACTTTATTCTTGGGGTCAAATATATATAACATATATAAAAAATAGTAATAAAATATTTACATTTATATTGAGCAGATGCCCTTATAAAAATATGAGCAATTGTGGGTTGAGGGTCTTGCTCAAGTACCAAACAGTGGCAGCTTGGCAGAGCTATTTGAACCCTGGACCTTCTGATCCATAGTTCTGTATCATAACAGTTAGGCTACCACCAGTGTTGTGCCAGTTCACAGCTTTTCTGAACTAGTTCAAGTTCAGTTCATACATGCTCAAAGTGAACAGTTCACGTTCAAAGATCACAATTTTAATTCTGAACTAGTTCAAAGTTCAGTTCATTTTACTTTTTTCGTGAGATATTCAAATAAATACTTTTTTTTCACACTACAAGCTAGAAATCACTATACGTTCTTTGAAACTGCTCATTGTAGACATTTGCTCATGACACTGCAATTGTGTACGCGGCGTTGCTATGGCTACCCCGCTCTGCCGCAATTCATCACGGGTAACGTCGTGCGGAAGCCAGTATGTTATTAACTAGCCAGTATGTTAACTATTCTCAGCCGGACGCTACGTTGCCCGCAATGCATTGCGCACACAATGTCAAACCATTTCTGTCCGGATGATACATGATTTAAGCGGCACCAGCGAGAATACAGGAGGGAGGAACTTTCTCTCGTTGCGTTTCAAAAGAGAAAACAGATGTCACTCAGTTTTCAATGGAAAAACAAATTCCAACGTTCATTTACAGTGATGTCTGCCGTTCATGACACATAATGTGAACTAATTCACGTTCAAGTTCTTTATTAAAAAATGTGTTGCGTTCAGTTCAACGTTCACGAAAAAATGAGCGTGTTCAATGAACGCGTTCTTTTGAACTCGTTCACGCACAACACTGGCTACCACAGTCCCATAATACATGTAATATGCCTATGATAGGGCCCTTGTTCTTCTTCTTTCTAGATATAAATCTCGCTCAGTCACTAATCAGTGGATCTCCAGCACAGTTCCTCCACCATCATGTGTAATGCACTGCCGGATTAGGAATAGCTTTAAGAGGAAGCGCTGCACTGGCATTTCCAAACAGGTTTCTGTTGATACACTGAGCAAACTCGTCGTTTGTCAAACAGGCTCTTCCAGTTCGAATGACAAGCAAAAGTCCTACAAAAGGTCCTATATGAAAAGGATTCTCTAAATTCCACTGAAGTTTAAAGACGTGCCTGTTTTCACTCTGACCTTGTGGGAGCTGCACCTTTTTTGTATCAGTTGAAATTGAATTCAGGGGTCCAACAACCAAAATATCCATCTAACAGATGATGCACTAATGATGGGCTCCAGGGCGACTAACAGACTGAACTAACTGCGCAGTTAAAAGGGGTGGCAACGTTATGCTGATTGTTTATACAATAGCTAAACTAGTTAAATGGTATTCATTCATAATTTACTGATAATGACTACATTTTATAGGTACTCAGTGCGCTCTTCATATGTCACCAGAATAAAAATTTAATTCACCCCATACCACAAATCTGTGAGAAAACAGTAATGGAAATGCTTGTTAACAAATCAAATCAGTGTGTGAATTATTATTATTGTGTTTTTTATTAAGTCAAAACTGGAAACCAAACCCAGGTTTGCGCTACCGTATTAGAAAGCTGTTCTAACTGCGTGCTATAACACTTATTATTTTTGAATGTAAAAAAATGCCATTCTGTTAGGCTTTCGGCTCCCGTGACAATATGTTCAGGTTTAGTAATTAGTCTAATTAGTGATAGACTGTATGCTTTTCTGAGCATATCAAGGATATCATCAGTGCTTAAAGAATACTGACCAATTCTATAAATAAAGGTGTAATATAATAATATAATATAAATATACATGTGATACATATATGAATAGTAGTTTTTAAGAATCTGTCACTACTGGTGCATTTTGTCTGCGATCGCTTGTATCGTGATAAATATCGTGTATCGTGAAAATGTCTTTAAAAATTGTTATATAATATTTTTACCATATCGCCCACCCCTAGTTGGACACAGGCCAAATTCCCTTAGTCATTCATGAACAAGGCAAAGATGACATCGCTACAATCATACACAACCTTTGTGCCATCTTTTATGTCAGCAACATATGTTCGAGTTTCAAGCTCAAATCTTGCCATAGTTTCTTTAAACAAATGCGCCTCGGTTAAAGATCAGTGTGACATTAAGATACTAAACATCTAAACCACCAAGTTGCCAGTAACACTGACTGTAGGACCTTCGCATCTAATATTCAGACTCACCCAGGCAGATAGAGCGGTTTCCCCATGTCTGGGGTTTGGTCCATATAATACCGCGACGTGCCGATCTGATCGTTATAATCATTCACCAGAGTTTCTGGATCTTCAGACACATCAGTCACCTGCAGACAGAGGTTAGATCATTCATTAAAGCCTCAGAGACAAACCGATCCGACCTCATCTGTTCACTAAACAGGGCCTGGTTCCCAAAAATCAGGCCTGGAAGAAAGAACAGACAATACTATATCAGAATATCACAAGCCGTGATGGTTTTGCAGAACCTTAATACCAACTGAAGACCCCTGATAATTAAAGTACTGTTATTAAAGGTCATAGGGTGCATCAGCTCTTATTAATAAATGCCATTCAATGAGCTAAGAACTGGTTTTTTATATTTTGTTGGCTGCTACAGTTTATGTTTTGTACAGCTGATCTCTTTTTGATTTGTTCAGTTTTGTTGAACATTTCTTGATTTGGTTAATTATTTTGTCCTTGTTTGTTTTTTTATGGATTATGTTGTTACTATTTTTTGTTCTTGTTTATAAACAATAATACATTTTCCTCTTTCCTCTCTGTGTGGAACTTTGTTGATATTTTCTTGGTTTAGAATGGTGGTGTTTTAATCAGTCGGTATATTTGATCTTTTATTGATCTTTTCTTGATTTAATATTCATTTCCTTATTTGTTATGCTGTTCTTTTCTGTCTTTGTTCCATTTTCATAAATGTGATCATTTCTTTATTATCATTATTTTCTTAATTTTTTTGCCAGTTGTGGTTTTGTTTTTATTTGGTAAAGTTTATCTTGGCCTGATTTCTATTTCTGTTTCTTTCATTCTTTTATGTTTTTTTTCTTAATTTTCAAATCTTTTTTCCATCTGTTGCTGGTTTGTTATTGGTCACATTTTGACTTGGTACATGACTGTCTCTTTGCCTTTTCTTGGTTTAATAGGGGTATTTTTTGTACAGTTTTTTTATTTATCATTTCCTGATTTGATACATTTTTATTTTTAATTTTTTTATTTTCTTAATATATTCTTTGCTGAAGTCTTGTTTTGCTAACATTTTATGCTTTATATAAATATATTTTATTCATGTATTGTTTATTTCTTGATCAATTATTGATTATTATTGGTACAGATTTTTTTTCTTTTAGGTTGTCATGATCATTTCTAACAGCAGCACTTTTATAAATGCTGTAATGTCTATAAATACAGAGCTTATTGCCGGTCATTGCTTTAAGTGGGCGTTTTTGCTTTTTGTTTTCTTGTAGTGATCACCAGCTCTCACTCTCTCTATGTCTGGAGGGTAAACAATCTGTAGGAACATTACACCTGGTAAAACCGGTTCAACCAATTTCCTATCGACAGACATCAGCACATGAAAACAAGCCGAAACTGCCAGAGCTCACCCAGTATTACATTCCTCCTGTGTAACCTTACACATGACTGGCTACGTCTGATTATTTAGAGAAGGAGGAAGTCAAACGTTTACGCATGTTTACTTCAGTACTGCTTCACTTTTTATTTAATAACGTGATTATCTGAGTTCAGTCCATTTAAGTAAAAACTGCTAAATGTTTATGCTTTCTTTTCTTATTTTGAAAAGTTTATCTTATGTTTCTTTTTTTCCCTTTTATTAACCTTTTTATCATTTGATATGGTTGTTTTTCTTGGTATTTCCTTTATTTAATACCTTGATCTATTCTTAATCTCGATTTTGTACAGTTGCTGATATGGATCTTCTGAGATTTTCTTACATTTACATTTACAGCATTTAGCAGACGCCCTTATCCAGAGCGACAATTGGTACAACCTTACAATCCAAGCAATTGTGGGTTAAGGGTCTTGCTCAAGGACCCAACAGTGGCAGCTTGGCAGAGGTGGGACCTTCTGGTCCAGAGTCCAGTATCTTAACCACTAGGCTACCACAGTCCCACAGTTTCTTGGTCTATCCTTGTTGGTGGTACATTTGATTTATACTGGATTATGGCACGTTTGGTCTTTTGTTGGGCTTTCCTTTTGTAATGTTAAATTTGAAGTTGTACTTTTGACCTCTACTTAATTTGATATAGGTAGTCTTTTCTTATTGTTTTTTTTAACAGTTAACTTCTACTCGAGTTGGATCAGCTACTCTTATGAACTTTCTTGTTTGTGTTTTCTTGATTGATTCACACAGCTGTTATTTCGTATATCTTTTCTTTAGTTGGTACATTTGATCTTTTATTGACTTTTCTTGATTGTTTTTATTTTATTTCAGTCTATTATGATTTGGTGAAGTTATTGCTTTCTTGATCGAGTACAGTTCTGTTTTGTTTGTTAAATAATTTATACAGTGATTCTGTTGAAATCGATATGATTTAACTTAACAAATTACTTTCTTGATTGATTATTTATTTACTGACTCACCCATCTTCATCTTTCATAGATTTTTTCATGATTGATTCAATTTTCCATTTGGCCTTAAAGCTGTATAGATGTGGAAACGTGGTACTATGCTACTCACCCATTTTTCAACACCTTTAGAATAGTTGTTGAAATTATGGGGCTCCTCCCAGAGCACACGGTGTGACCCGAACTGCCTCAACAGGGCGCGGGTTTTAACAGCAAATACCAGCAGGATGATGAGGCCAATGCCCACCAAGAACCCCAAAACGATAGCAATAGCCTGAAAGAAAAGTGGGAAGAAGGTGAAAACATGACAACTTTGATACGAATTTCAATTTGTTTGCCGCAGCCATTGCCCTAACAATTCCAAATCACCTCCTGAGGCTCCACCACGCAGTAGTGGTACATGTACTGGTTGATGAAGAGGCCCGAGGTCTGGGGTTGGTTCTGGTTCTGGTACTGGGAACACAGCTGCCAGATCATGTTGTACATCATGGATCCGGTGGTTTGGGCGGTGGGATTGACGGCCACTAGGTACACCACGCTGGCGATGAGCATGAGCAGAGCGAGGATGGCACACAAAATAATAGCGGCCAGGTAGAACCTGGTGGACTTGGCTGCCTTTTGCCTGGAAATCACCAGGATGAAAAAGACGAGCACAGCGATGAACGTGATGGCTGCTATGCCGATAATGAAGCCCTTACCCGTCAGCGGGTCCATGTAATAGCCGCCATAGCTGTATGAACCTCCGATGCCGCCTCCATACATGTTTGTACCTACCCCCCCGCCCATACCCATACCCATACCCATGCCCATACCCATGCCCATGCCCCCTAAGCCCATAGCATCCATGTTGTAATCCCAGGCCAGCGTGGATGCCACGCATACGAACAGCGTCACGCACATGATTATGATAATGATACAGAGGATCTTCATCACCCCCGGTGGTGACGTCCAGCGGTAGAAGTGCAGTACATGTTCTTCAGGGTAATGTGAGGCTGCGTAGTGAGACATCCGGTGCGGACTAAACAAACACAGAGCTGGAGTTAGTCACTGAATCTCCGAATGACACTCAACAACAAACACGGACAAAAACAGCAACGTACGTTCGTTCCCTGCTGCTGCTGTGTTTATGTGACGGCATGATGGCGTCTTAGTGTGGCCCGGATTCCTTCTGTAACCAGAAATCAGATGAAGCAATCTGTCAGTTGATGTAAGCAGTACGATCCCCTGGATAGGGATTGTTGGATAAACATACTCTTTAGCACTCCATCCTGGATTGTTTACAATCTTCATTACTACATTTACATTTACATTTACAGCATTTAGCAGACGGGGACTTTGGTAGCCTAGCGGTTAAGGTACTGGACTATGGACCAGATGGTCCAGGGTTCAAATCCCACCTCTGCCAAGCTGCCACTGTTGGGTCCCTGAGCAAGACCCTTAACCCACAATTGCTTGGATTGTAAGACTGTACCAAGTGTAAGTCGCTCTGGATAAGGGCGTCTGCTAAATGCTGTAAATGTAAATGTAAATCTTCATTACTATTAGAGTCTTAGGAATTATTTCCTTCCAACCTTTACTACTTTGAGATTTTATTTTAAGACCCAAGTCAGTGGCTCCCAAACTTTTTTACTTGGATCCCCCCTTATGAGTATCTAAAAAATACAGCCCCTCCATCCCCCAGCCCTCATACACACAGACCAAAAGAATAAAGTGATTCATCGCAAATCTTTATGGGCAAAACTTAACATAAATTATAGCTTTTTCCTTTTCTATTGGGTTAATTTTATAACTTTTTTTATTTTTTCCATTTTGGCTCCTTTTTCAGTAATTTTACAGAGAATTTTTTTCATGTGAGTGCATTATTTTAATGTTATTTCACATGTGCAAATTGTATTTTGACAAACTCAGAGCACCTCAGAGCAGACAAAGCCCCGTGCACTCTCTGTGATGTCTGGGCAGACCCCAGGTTGGGAACCGCCGGTCTAAGTTAATTACAGGGCTGTGATGGCTAAGTGCTTAGGGCAGAGGGCAACAGATTGAGGGTTCATGTCCCAGCTATAACAAATTCCCCCCATTGGGCCCTTGAGCAAAGCCCTTATTCGTCTCCGCTCTGACCCCAATTTGCTGGGATACAGAAATATTTTTGTTGCACACCAGTGTATATGTATAATGACAATTAAGCATGTTTGTTTGTTTTAGGAGTAAAAAATAACTTACAGGGCGTCGGTTCATCCCAGGGTTCCCTAAACGCAGTTCCACACCTTCAAGTTGCAAATCCACCCAGTATTTGATCCAATGCCCTAGGCATCTGCCATTTCAAGATTGATAATATGCTGAATAATACCAGTAATATATTATTGTATATCAAATATTAAACGTTGTTAGAGAAGCTTATGATTTAAGGCATTCAAGTCTATCCCCCTGAATCTCTGCATATGTTATTTGATGTCTACTTTTAAGAGGAGTTTAAAGACTTATCTTAAGATTGCTTTTCTGAATCTGTAGTTTTAACTTTGTATTTTTGTTTACCCTTTTGATCTTTCTGTTCTTATAGGGTATGCTTCACTGTTTGTGTTTTTTTATTACATTGTGTATGTCCTGTCAACTTTGCTATCACTAAATGATTGTTATTCTTCTTTTAATGATAAAGTGTCCTTGAGAGTGACTTTGAAAGGCACTTAGAAATGAAATCTTCTTCCTCTTCTTCTTCCTATTGTTCATGGAAACTAATCTCAATCTTTTAGGAAATGACCGATAAATCTATAAGACTTTGGGTTCCTATCATAGTCCAGTGTTTAGGGATAATATATGAAATCATCTTTCACCAGCTGAGCTGAACTGATCCTACTGATTAGCAGTAATCCTGCCTCGACTGAAGGTTTAAAGTATGGATTAGTTTCTAAGTATTATGAAATAACAAGTCTAATCGTGGCTTTGTTTCTCAAGCAGTTTTAGATAAGTTAGGGGAATTAAATGATAAACCAGAACCACCCAGGTTCTTTGCCTGTCGCTTTTGTTTTCACAGATCAATCACGATCACTCTCCTATTGTTTGCTCATGGTTAAGGCTCTGGAATACTAACTGAACGTTGTGAGTTCAAATTCCAGCTCTGCCAAGTTGTTTGGCAAGACATTAGCTTTATAATGCTCAGCTCAACTGCAAGTTGCTTATAAGGTAGACTGATAAAACTTCAGTTTATTCAAAAATGAATCGATAATACACATCTTACATCTCATTTCAAGACACGCCTTTAGATATAATATTCTGATGAGGGCAGGGTTTGGAGCGTCAACTGAATTTGATGTTAAGGTAAAGCAGAATCATTAGTGAATAAAATAAATGCAAAATGACCATTTACAAAAAACGTCACAGACTTGAAACATTGTTAGATGATCTGGTGTCTTTTTTTTTTTTTTTAGTTTGATGTTAATACTTATTTAATAAACACACTTCTCGTCTCATTGCAAGTTTAGCCCATAATAGCTTAAACAGGTGACATGCATCAACAATCAATGAACTCACACTAAGTTCACTTCTAAAAGAGGATTCTGTTGTTTTCTGACCTCTTGTTGACAAAGATTTATCTTTATTGTTGGATACATGTTTCTGATTTTGTAAAGGATGCAGGATCTCAATATCTGCTGTCCTTATTTAATGCATTGATAAGGTCTGTTAAACAAGGGTAAATTGTGCAAACGAATTCAGTTTGTTATTTTCAAGCATTTCTGTCGATCATCTACGGTTACAATTTATAATTAAATGCTTAGAAATTAGTGGCATGGTCTTACAATAGTCATAATAACTTAAAATAACCGTTAAAATGTTTAACTGTGGTTATTTAGCCTACACTTTACATAGAGCTGTATTCCAAGACAGGATCTTGCTATACAGAATGCGGATGCGACCTTCACTTTAAAAAGCGACCTTTAATCAAAGATTGATAACTAGACATATTTAAGAGCGCTTAGCAATAGAGAAGAATTCATTAAAATAAGGAAAACAGTGCGAACATGAACGACGCAATAATAATTAGCCTAATTAGGGTACAAACGATAACACATGACATAATGCAAATTTGAGCTTTCACTTTATCTACAACTGTAAAGCCATAACGCATTCACATATCAAAACCACACGTAATTAGCCCTATTTATAATTTATCATTAACAAACGTCGTAGTACAACACAAACACTCACCTGTTCACCTGTCCGCTCCCCTGCACTCCTGTAGTTGTGTGAAAGAAAACACACAAACACACACCCTCTCTCTCGGGAGTGAGAAAGGTGTGCAACAGGTGCAGGGACCACGCCCATTTGAGTCCAAACATCGTTCTGTGCGCCTCTAACTTCTAACTTCTAGGCAGCCTCGAACAATTAACCCAATGCTGCGCTGATCACTTACAAGTTACTCAGGATTAGGGGTCTGCTAAATGTCACAAATAGGTTGGACTTAAATTGGCATCATTATATGACATTTTTCCAAATAGAATTGTTTCTCGGCGTTTGTTTTATCAAAGCAATTCTTATTCCAGGCATTAATTTCTAATCTAAAAATCAGCTGATTGTTCTAATGTAAACATCACCTGACGTCTGGTAGTAGATTATATCATTAGATTATATATTAGATCAACCTTTACTTAAAGTCTTCTCACTTCAAACTGGTCCATATATTTTTTCCCCGTTAATAATGCCACTAGGCCCCATTTATTTTTCAGTACGCATTTTTACCTGGTGAGTGTCATTAACAGGGAGTGCAGGATGTCCCGAACAGGGTGTTGGTACAGGGCATCACACTTTCACTTAGTTACTCACTTAATTGAAACCATTTCAGGTACTGGCATGTTTTGGAAGTTATAAGGACATGGTGTACCTGGAAAAAAAATCATATGGGAAGTACATGCCAAACTCCACAATGTCTATTAAGACATAAAAAGGTTGCCATCTGTTGATGGTGTTGAGCTGCTTCCTTCTGTAATTATATTGAAACTCAAGCTCCAGCTGCCCTGCCTCACCTCTTAACACACTGATTCAGCTCAGAAGCTAATTAACTTGTTTGAACTGGGCTTGAGGCAGGATAACAGAGTACAGAAGTCAGGCTCTCTTCTTGAAACTAATGGCAGCAGTAACGCGAAACCCGCGGTGAAACTCGTCAGACCTGTTTAATCGTTTCACATTCCTTTGGTACAGCCACAACATCAATACACATGACTACACTGTGATACAGTCGGAGTTTCTTAATAAAAAATACAATTTACATGAACGAACTGCGAATAGTTGCCCTTCAATTACGTCTTCATTGTGTTTTAATGCGTTCAACTAAGTATACCTAAAAACCAGGCTCTATGGACGGAAGCAGCCCCTCCAAGTCCACCTGCGGCTAGATAACGCTAATAATTACGTTAGCTTTTGATTTAGATTTGTCACAGCTAAAACGACTTCTATATTGGGTACATCCCACAATATAAACTATGTAATAAATTGTATAATTTGGAAAGAAACTGAGACTTTATTAAATAATTATTTACTGTGACTATTGTTATTCATTTTCTGACACTGTTGCCATTTCGAATGCAGCCACGTTTAGCATTAGCGCTTAGCATCATTGAATGTGGTATATTTTATTAATGTATTATTTCCCAGGTCCAAAGTTACATGTCAAAGCTTACTGACATTAAATTATTTCTAAACATTTATTAGACCTGACTAAATGGCTTCTTTAGTTAGTGTTACAATACATCCACAAAACTGCACAATGCACATAATTCAGCTGTACAAACAATGCACACATGTTGTTCAGTTACTCATGATCATCAACTTATACATAAGTTGTGTTAACCATCTCTGGGGTCTGTATCTGTCTGCATTTTGGTAGTGCAATGACACGAACAGTCAAATTATTTTCCAAAGACCAGTACCTAAATTGGAGTGAGACAATTTTTGGGGTTTAATGATAAAGTAGTAGAGCTGCTATTTAAAATCATTATAAGTATTATTATTAATCATAAAACATCAACGGACAGTAATGTCTCAGGGATCACAGTTGCAGTCCCAGCATTGCCTTCTGCTCGCTCATAAAAACAATGCTGATTTTTCTTTAAGATGATGTTATCATTTACTCAAAGTCAATATTTATTTAATTTTTTTCTTATTTTCACAAAAACATAACCAATGCTTATAACTACAAGTTTAGAAAAATACATTAAAACATTTTTTAAAATCATTTTAATATCATCAAATGAACACATTTCTCTTTTTATTTGCTGATATAAAAGCGTACAAAAATTGAGCCCTTGCGTATAAAGCACCTAAACTAAAAAACAAAGTTAAAACGTTCATAAAATCATAAAATGGACAAAATCTGTTGCTAATCAAATATTTCTAATTCCATACATAAACTAAAAACATAGCAGGACCATTCTGTAAAAATTCTGTAAAAACTTAGAATCAGACTGAAAAGTTGGAACTTAAATACATCATGTTGAACAGAGCTCCTGTAAGAGTACGATTTCTACAATTTCCATTTTACAAACTGTGGCGAATACTTTAACATTTTTTTATTTTGAACAAATCAGAATTTATAAATCCAGCATTACAAATATTAATTAATAAATGAACACTTATTACGGACACAAAAAAGAAAACCATAAAATGAAATTAAAATACAACAGACACATTTGGAGGGAAATGGATTTACAATCAACTCAAATCAGGCTCATCTGAATCGATTTTGAAGCAAAATTCACATAGAATGTGTACCAATGTTTTTGCATCCTGGACAAATTACGTTGATTTTGTATTTCAACAGAAGTTACACAATCTTTGCTTAAATATGACATGTCTACAAAGTTTAATGGATTGTTAGAGTAGAATTTCTTTATTGCCATCTTACAGGGTACAGCAACATCTACAAGACAATTAAGTTCTGAGCCCTAGTGGATCATCTGGAAAGGTCCAATATATTGCTTCATTCCTTTTAACATATTTTTAAATACATGTGTTTTAAATGCTGGTTTGCTGGATTGTAGAGGTTGTGCCAACTTCTTTTGAAAATCAGCAAAACATGTATTTTCACTAGGGTTGCCCAAACATTTGCGTAACACTATATACATGTAGTGTTTATTCCGATTTTAAATTGTGAAACAATATTTAGCACTAGTGATGTATGGAACTGGCCCGTAACTACATATAATGAAAATTGGCTTCAATATAACACTTTCCCTTCAAACAGAACATCACCTTCATAGAAGAACCTTGAGGGACATAGAGAGACATGGAAGATCTTCGAGTGACATACAGGAACATGGAGAAGAACAAGCTGTTGGAGGTGATCTTCATCACCATACGTCTTCCTGCTGACTCTCAGCTGTTTTTGGTTAATGTCAGAAGTTGCAGCGATGTATTAACTGTAACCGTCGTTCCAGTCCATCACTTTATCATACTCCTGGATCTTCTCCTTGATGTGCGACAGTTTGCTCTTTAGATACTCGCAACGTTCCTTCTTCTCCAGGAAAGTCGGATCCTGTGAGGAGAAACAAACCCACATCCAAACAACAAATGAAGGAGAACCTGTGTGTTTCATGGGAATCTATTCTGATTCTATTTTCATCACTTTTGTACACTTTTTAAACCTAATAAAAAATAAAAAATAAAAAAAACTTACCATGTGCCTACTGTCATTTCTTTTCAGCCAAACAGCTAACCTGCATTCCAACTCTAAACCCCCTGAACTTACTAGTAACCCCTACCTTTAATGTGCAAAAATGTGATGAAAAAAACATAACACTCACGTTTTTCTTCCTTTGGTATTCCTGCAGAAGATAGTTGATCCGCTCTTGTTCCTGTCGGATAAAAATATCTCGTTTACCTATCTCAGCATCACCTGACAAGGAATGAAGCTAAAAATACCCTCAATGTTTATAAAACAATGTCCCATATTTATTATAGCATCCAGGCTTAGAATGATTATCTAGTATCAGTGATTTCCTTTGGGGGCAATACATTTCGCTGAATGATGTTTACATGACCAGGACCTGGGGCTGATCTGAGACCAGCAGTCTTGCGTTTAATAAACGTGGGTCAGAAAGATTAGTTGGACTGTTTAAAGAAAGTTGCAATTCTCTAGCTAGGGCTAGAACATGATAGAAATGAGCAGCATCTGAATTTAAAACTTTGAGCTTCCAAGGTAAGGTCTGAACAAAACTCAAAGTCTAGTTCAAAACTAGCCTGAAATGAGCAAACTGGTCAATTAAAATATATATATATATATATATATATATATATATATATATATATATATATATATATATATATATATATAGTACCACACAGTGGGGCAAAAAAGTATTTAGTCAGCCACTGACACAGCAAGTTCTCCTACTTAAAAAAATGAGAGAGGTCTGTAATTTTCATCATAGGTACACTTCAACTATCAGAGACAAAATTACAAAAAAAAATCCAGAAAATCATCCATCCAATCATCCAAAAAACCCATTAGCCGTACGCCTGCTTAAAAAGAAAAGTTTTAAAGTTTTGACTTAAAAATCATTGACACTCACAGAAATGGTTTAAATTATACACATATAATTCAACCAAGGTTCTTAAAGGTTTCTGGTATTTGTATAGACGGTGTCATAAGTAAAGCAGAACTGACAGTACAGTAAATAGAAAGTTCAATGATGCAAAACGCAATACATTTATTGCTATTTAATGTTATGAAATTGGTGCAAAGGAGTGTCAGAGTCCAGCATGTTATGCACCTGTGTGTTTTAATATCCTGTACAATATTAATATAACAACCTTCATAGTGGTGGCAGAAGTAGCTGTATAAATAAGAGAAAAAGCATGCACCTGGCACGTAAAGCATTGGTGAAATTGTATGTAGTATTTCATTTCTAACTTTTGTTATATCTAAAAGGTATAATTTTTTTTTTAATACTGACTACATCCTCTTAGAAATTTATCTTGAACTGAATACCAGCACAGTCAAGCCTTGTTATCTGAATGTACCTCATTGCAGGAAATGGTTAGGATAACGAATATTCAAATAACGGGAATCTTATTTCCATTATTTCCTATGAGTAGATCCCAAACTGGTTCTTCTATACACAAACCCTGAAATCATATTTAGACCTTACATGGTATCAGCGTAACACAGTGAAGCAGTAATGGTGCTTCCACCTGCCCATTATGAGCTGATTGAGGCGAGTCTTCACATCTGTTAAGGAGCTGGCTCACCATCATGTGTACCACCTGTGCCCACGCGTGCTGGGCATACATGTTCTTTACTGTCTCACAGCCATTTCCTCAACTGTTGTCCTACATGTTACTGTTAACCACTGAAAACAACAAAAATAGAAGTCGTATTTCTACCATTCAAAAGCCATTCAGAACACCATCTACTTCTGTAATTTTGTGATCAATATTCAGTGTCTGGTTGGCAGTTTGGATCACAGGTTAGGAAATTAAATTACCTCACACCTTACTGCAGAAATGTGGATTATGGGAGCTCAGGTAGGGCTCAACTTTATATTTCTGTATTACTTATCTTCTGTTACTATGCTTGTAACTCCTGTGCATAGTTAAAGGGGAAATAAATGATACGTTAGGGTACATTTTGTTCCAGACTTCAGTCTGGAGTGAAATCATACAAATTACACTTAAAAGTTTTTGTTCAGACGGCAATTATACGTTGCATGTGCTTTGGCTTTGATGATCGAAGCTTTCTTTTCCATCTACCATTTACTGATGTTAAGTGGTGATTCAAGTCCAGCTTTAATCAGTGACTCAATCTGAAAACAGTGTTCAATCTCACTAAACCAGCATTTTTAAAAACCAAATCAGCGACTTTACCTTTGGATTGGACGGCTGAGATGGCAGGTTCTTTATCAGATTGTCCATTTCTTCAAATTTCTTGGCCAGGTTCTGAACCTCAGCATGAAGTTCCTTATACTCAGCATATTGATCGTTAAACACGGCTTTGTACTGATCTTTCTCCTCATCCGTACGGATGGTGGGATATTTCCTGCAAGGTGAAAAAAGCAGGAAACCTGTTTAACACCACCAGTGTTTGAGCTCTGCAGCTATCTATCTACCGAACATGCACCCATTCATCCAACCATCCATCCTTTCCTTCCAACAGCTACCCATCTAGAATTCCTCCAATTGCAAATTCACACATCTTATCAAGCAGAACTTTTAATGTATCCATACATCTATCTAACCAGCTCTAATATATCCATCCAGCCTTTCAAACGTTTAACCAACCATCCATCAATCTACCTTTCTATATATTCATCTAATCATGCATCTACTCATCAACCCTCCACACCAAAACTATCTATAATCCATCTAATCATTTAACACCAACTCCATTCATTCCTCAACTCAAACACTGTCTATCAATCCATTCAGTTATAATTATATTGACCATAACTCACGCCACATAATCTGCAATGACCACTGGTTTCGGAATATGTCCAGCCGGTATGTGACCCCTCATGTACTCTGGCTCCATCATAACAGGCGGAATGGGTGTAGCCTCGTCCATACCGTCAGGGGGACCTGCCAATTTGGGTTTATAGATCGGTGCCGAGACACTGGAACCTACTCCGATCTGGATGATAAGGTGGATAGATTAGTCACATTCAGACAGGCGTTACAAGTTACAGTCATGCAGTTCTTGTCTGGGTTTTTTGAAAAGTTTTTACCATGTTCAGTGGAAGTGAAGAATCTGGATGCATCTAAAAAGAGGACGAATTAATGGGAATTAACACAGATTCATTTATTCCACAGCTCATCTGAATGGTGGTGGATATACACTCACCAGCCACTTAATTAAGCACACCTCCTTGTTTCTACACTTATTGTCCATTTTGTCAGCTTCACGTAACTATATAAAAGCACTTTGTAGTTTAATTACAGGATCTAGTACATCTGTTTCTATACATACTGTTCGCCCCTTCACAGGATGCTGGTGGCTGGAAATTTTTGGCTGGTTGGCTATTTTCAGTCCGGCAGAGACACTGAGGTGTTGAATAATCTACTGCCCAAATAGTACCTGATCTGTGCTCGTCCTGACTACTAGACAACAGAGTAAAGGGGACTAAGGGTATGTAGAGTAACATATGGACTACAGTCTGTAATTACAGAACTACAAAGTGCTTCTACATGGTAATTGGAGCAATCAGTGGAGAAACGAGGAGGCATACCTAATAAAGTGATTGGGGAGTGTAAATGATATACAGATTGTTTTACAACTTATTTTTGGCTAATCCACTGCAACTTCTTGTGTGGTTACATGACATGATATGCAAATCTCACTGATGCAAAGCTCATGCAGATAATGAGATGCTTTGCAAGTCAATGTGAGTTTGAAGGTCAGAATAATAAAGCAGAAATTGACAATCTAGTATTTTCAGTTTGACTTTTGCTATACAGTCTAAAAGCCTGGCCTGGGTCACCTCTCGTTCCAGAGCTTGTCGGCGCAGTCTTGCAGCCTCGTGCCTCCACAGCTTTATGCAGACTCCAGCACCCACCAGGTACAGCAGCGTGGTCAGGAAGAGGAAGATGATGGCGGCGGTCTGGCCCGCCTCTGTGCGGCAGAAGGCGGCGTTGGGGCCATTATTGAAATGCGGGTAATAGCAGAGGCCGCCGCGCACCGTGTCCCGCACGTACACAATGGCCGCCGACAACAAGAGCACCCCCAGCGCCAAGTTTATCACACACTCCGTCAGCGGCCACCAGTGGGAGTCCAGCAAGATGGTGCGGTAGTACATGGTGACACCAAGCACAAGCATGATGATGGTGCCGATCCAGACCAATCCGGTGACCACCAGGACAAAAGGTGTCTTGGGTCCCGAGTAATCGACACCGTAGCCGCCGCCGTACATGCCTCCCATGGATCCTCCGTAGGCACCTCCGTAGACGGTCTGCTGAGTGTATCCGAACAGGTTGTACCACTCGTTGTCCTTGTGCACATAAGCACAGGCGCACGCGAAAATGGCAGCACCTAGCAGGAGCTCGGCGCACCCAAGGATACGCAGCAAGCCGGCCCAGGACTTCATGTAGGCATAGCGCAGGTTGTAGTCCTCCACCTTTTCGCTGTAGGTCATGGCGGTGCGTGCCGACTGGCCCGACACTGACTCCAATGGCTCCCCAAGCAACGCCACCTGCTCTTTTCGTGAAGCGTAGCTACCTCCGGAGCCTCCATAAGGGTCTATGAAGGTGCTGGGGGCATCAGGCGAGGGCGGCCGAGAATGCGGTGGTGAGCATCTGACCCCAGAGGTGGTGTAATTCATGACTTCAGATGGAGGTGGTGGAAAGGAGCGGCTCTTGCTGCTCCGGAAGCTGCCGCCTCTAAAGAAGTTCTTCACAGAGTCAGGGATGAATCGGCGCACGGGTTTGATGTCCATGGCGTCGTCCGGCTGGTCCTCAGCATCACTTGGGTAGAACTGTGGACCTACCGGAGGGTCTGCCGGAAGGGGCGGCGGCGGTAAGGGGTCAGCGCTGATGGCTGGCACCCCACCGCCAAGGTGGTAGGGGACTTCCTGGTTCCAAGGAAGGGATCCAATGGGGACTTCATCATAGTACGGGAGTTCTCTGACTCGATCGAAACGTGCCGACCCGTTTCCTGACGACATGGGTCTGGATTTAGACCATAGATGTCTGAGGGAAGACTGGTCAAAATAAATGACTTAATAAAATGAAAAAATAGAACCCAGCATACTTAGGACCTACCGAAACTTACACCTTT
This sequence comes from Ancistrus triradiatus, assembly GCA_025084515.1. NCBI lineage: Eukaryota > Metazoa > Chordata > Actinopteri > Siluriformes > Loricariidae > Ancistrus > Ancistrus triradiatus. The sequence continues at coordinate 561,594 of JAJAGP010000156.1, forward strand.
ATGGATGAATATTGATAAATAAATAAGACAAATGAATTAAAAAATACTAAGCAGGATTATAACTACTAACTACTACAACTAAAATGATAAAAAGAAAACTAGAAATGCTCTTTGCAAAGTAACAAAATTGTGTTTTGACTGACAACCAATAGTCATTTTACATAAAAGGTACTCAAGGGAATCAAATTAAATGCTTAAAATTGTTTTAATATTATATTTTTTAAATCATGACAAAAAGACTAACCCAACATGCTGAACATACATTCTGCATTAGATATACTTGACTAATAGACTATGTTTTTGATTAATTCATTTCCTTACAACTAAAATACTGAATTTAGAGCATTTTAACCATATCTAGGACTCATCTAGCATATAATGGTGCAGCTGTAACAAAACACAGACTAAAATAAATCCTAATTTCATAAAGTATTTTCAGAGTCAAACAAAGAGCGAGCAACCCCGCAATGTTTTGTTGTACCCACGCCGAGATGCGACGTTTTTAACGCGAATACCAAACTGAAACTACCCATAAAGCAATTTAAGAACTAAAACCGTTTTAAAACAGTAGAAGTCGAACTTTACATTAAATAACCCTAACGGTTACAAAGATAAAACCTCTGTTTAACCAAAGAGCGCTTGTAAGTGCATGTGTTTAATGAAAAAACACTTACCTTTAATCGATACACACCTGTCTTCCAAGGCAGGTGCAACGCGTCACGTGACATGCCCTTCCGAAACTGATGATGTCATTGGCTATGTAATAAACCACATCCGCAGAGACTACATAGGGACCCTACGCCGCCATTTTATGACACTGGTGGACTGCAGGTGTAAACAAACGTATATATTTCTTACCATTTTTCGCGTGTACTTCCAAAACTGTATTAAATATTGTGTTAATACTGTACAACGCTCACTGTGACTGTTTAATACTTACACTATTTATGAGAGATGCACTTGATTTAGGACGCAACCATTCACTCAGTTTAAACAATGGCTAGCTCAGGAACCGGTCTGACTAGTCTGATACACAGTTCTCAATTAAGGGTATTAAGACAGTTTCTGTGTTTTCTAGCCAATCCATCTATTACATGAGGTCATATATAAATGAAACCTGGTCATCTGTCAAACCCTGACTCTAGAAAGTCTTATTAGGCCAGAGTTTTTTTTGCAAACATTTCTTATGCACTGTATGGTCAAAACGTTATGACCCAAGGCATTAGGCCCAAACGTAATGCTAATGTAATTCTATTAATCGGGTTTATTCCCCTTTCATGATGTAAGACCCACCACTCTTCATGGATTTGGGGATTTTAACTGCATGGCTTTGATCCCACTGACACTTGAGGATGGGGATAGAAAATTATTTCTTAGACTGCAGTTACGTTCTGATTCATTTGCTTTCATAACATTTAGCAGACACCCTTATCCCTTATCTTTGCTCAAGGGCCCACCAGTGGCAGTGCTGAGACATTAATTGTTTATTGTTTGTTTGTTTGTTTGTTTATTCAGTTAACATTTTAACCTACATTTTCTTAGTCAGGGTTGCGGGACAGGACAATTGCTGGATTGGGTTGGGGTCATTGTTGCAGCACCTTTGGATGATCCCCTGACTGGGCTTCCCTCAATCAAACAGCTATCTGTGCCCCCATGAGCCGCCCAACACAGCCGTAAGGAACTGGATCCCGGTTCCCCCACCTGATGCAGCAGTCTAATACACTGGTCTCTGGGTCAGGCCCCAGAGCCCCCACGGCCCACGATTATATTATATAGCCAATAGATAATGGACATCTGAATATAACAGACACAACCAGCTGCACTATGTGCACTTTGAAGCTATAAGAGCCTCCAGTGCCATTGCTGGCAGAATTACTCATTTTAGGCATCTTGTAGCAATGGGTGTGGATGAAATTCCCAAACTCACTTTAAAAAGTTTTTTTTTAGGTCATGCAGCGTAGTTTTGGACGTAAACAATCATAGCGAATAACGCGCCATCTTGTGGCCATTTACTGCCTTTTCAGGTATCGATCAACAGCAGGATGTTTAATAAATAATCAATTATTTAAACGCTTTGAGATTTGGTAGGCCTATTGTGATCCTCGACATGGTACTATAGCTATTTCAAATATCTTAAATTACAACTGTGTTCATTGATCTGATGAATCCAGATCCAGGAAAAGATCATTTTACAGAAAGTCAAAACCAGCGCAGGCCTTTGTCCGGATTTAGAGCGACACTAGATCACTTCTGTTCTAAATTTCACCTTTAGTTTGTATACTGAAACTGAGTAAATTTAAAGTGACATGGACACACAATACAATACAAAAAGCTCTTGTGTACTCTTGGGTGCTGCAGTGGTCTAATTCAGTAACCCATCACAGTAACCTGGACTTAAGTCAGAAGTGCCTTCCGGTCAGATTGAGCATCACAAGCACATACAATTGGCTGTGAGTGTGTCTGAGGGAACAGAGGGTGCACCAGTGACCACTGCCAGGCCCTGCCACCAGCCGCCCATCTAGGGCATGACCTGAGTACTTTGTCAATAGACACCAGAGACCCGACTATGACCAGGGATAGGTGGTGATAAACGTGAATGTAATGAAAGAACTCAGCTTCACTTACTCACTTCCCACGCCCACTTAATCCAATTCAGGGTCAATGAGTACTGGTGTCTAAAAGACAGAACAGGGAACAGACATACAGAGAACATGCAAACTTGATTGCCGGTCGTGCCGAGGCTAACAACTTTTACAGACTCAGAAAAACTGATTTAATTTACCTACATCAAATTAGAATGAAATAACATAATTTCCAGAGTTTCTAAATACTGGAGAATTTCAAGACAGTTACTTGTTATAGCGGATTCGGTCGCTGGATGTCGCTGTAAACCACTTGCTGTACACTGAAAGAACATTCCGTTCTCTGAGGTTGATGAGGGCAAAGAAGCACAGTGTGACCTGAACCTGTACTGTGATTTACTTTGGTATACTCTGTATGGATTTGGACGCTTCTCAGTGACTGTAAAGATTTACTGATGCGGTTGTTAAACTAATATCGGATATCAGTAGATGTGATTGCCGCTTTGTTGTCCTCTCAGTGGTCAGAAAAACAGCAGGACAGAGTGAACACATGAGTAACCCAGAGAAACCCAGAGACCCTGAGTGCAGGGTCAGGGTTTTATTGATGACGATTAGATTAGTGTTAAATATGTCTGTTTCTATCTTTAATTTGAAACCCTATTTGTATGGATTTTGTTACGTTTGTGTTCAGCTGCATTGCTTACAGGTGCAGGAATTCCACCATGAAGAAGTTGCTCCTGATTATAAAATAAACAGCTGATTAGCTGTATCAAGGGTAGCTTCGGCGTGGTTGGAATTAAAAACAATGTTGAACACATTTCTGTGTGGCACAATAATAGGACGCCACCTACAGCAAGTTGTGAACAACTCGTCCGGGCATCACACTTATAACTGGCCATGTCACAGGGAGGAAGGTCAGACTGAAGAGTCATCACCCTTCGTTAAATCATTGACCCTTACTGGGCACTGCGACGGACTCATTACTTACAATGTGGTGGCCTGTGATGTGGTGTGATACAATGTGGTGGCCTAGCGGTTAAGTTACTGGACTATGAACCAAAAGGTCCAGGGTTCAAATCCCACCTCTGCAATGCTGCCTCTTTCAGTCCTTGAGCAAGGCTCTTAACCCACAATTGCTTGAATTGTAAGATTGTATCAATTGTAAGTCGCTTTGGATAAGGGTGTCTGCTAAATTCTTTAAATGTTTCCCAAGATGGCTACCGGAGCCCCTGACCAGGTGGTGAATTGGAATGCCAACCGTGAGCCAGGCCTTCTCGCCAACACCAGTCTGACTAAAGGTCTTGTTTTTAAATAGAAGCGAATCCCAGCAAGAATGCTTCAAAATCTAGTGTTAAACCTTTGATGGATTTTAATATCTATATGTTGGACTGGTGTCCACAAACGTTTGGCCATATATTGTGACCTATTTCATATTTGTAAAATTGGATTATGCTAACAACAGCTTGCCCCTGCTTTAAATTACAGCAGATTGTTTGTAACAGCATGTTTTGAGCCCAGGGTGAATATGATCGTGGTGAAATATTTGCTCTGTTAACAAGGGAAAATAATCAGAGCAAAGTCTGTTTATTACTTCAAAATCTAGATCGCTGTCATAAACAAGTCTGAGTCCAGCGCGTGGCTCTGCACCGTGTGTGTCCGCATGTGTGTGTTTGTGTTTTAGTTTCTCACTTCTAGGATGTAAATAATTTTTCTTTCCAGGAAGCGCGTCCGGGGGATTACTGTGAAAGGGTCGGGTTACACTCGCCCCCTATTGGCTCGGTGTTTTCTCTCCTATAGGCCCATATATCCGATTCCTGTACGGAGGCCAAGTGCGTATGTAGGCCAAAGCAATCAATTCAGTCAGACATGTACAGAGATGTTTATATGTACGTATATAGTTACACTACCGTTTAGCAAATGCCCTTATCCAGAGCGACTTACAGCTGATACACTGCAATCCAAACAACTAGGATTTGAATCCCTTGTGGTCCTAAACTAAGCTAAGCTAAGTTAAGCTAAGCGTGTGTCTAAGTAAACCTTTAGTGTGGAGTGCTGATCACTAGCAAGGAACAGGACCACTTAAAAAATGCGTAGCAAACATGAGTAGGATGCATGGAATAGAGAGAAGGTGGTAGTCGGGGCATATAATGTAGTGAAAATGAGTAGGATGTTGGATGGAGGGTGTAATAGCCTGTGGTAGCCTAGCGGTTAAGGTACTGGACTATCTACCAAAAGGTCCAGGGTTCAATCGCACCTCTGCCAAGCTGCCACTGTTGGGTTCTTAAGCAAGACCCTTAACCCACAATTGCTTGGACTGTAAGACTGTACCAATTGTAAGTCACTCTGGATAAGGGCGTCTGCTAAATGCTGTAAATGTAAATGTACTACGTAGTGAACACGAGTAAGGTGATGGACGGAGAGTGTAGGATGTAGTGAGCATGATTAGGGTGAAGTAGTAGGATGTAGTATGTAGTGAACATGTGTAGAGTGCTAGTTGGAGGGTGTAGAATGTAATGCAAACGAGTAGGGTGTAGTAGGTGATGTACAATGCAATTAAAATGAGTAGGGTGCTGGATGGAGGGTGTAGGATATAGTGAACATGCGGAGGATGCAGGTTTAAGGGTGTAGTAGTAGGATGCTGGATGTAGGTAATATGTGTAAGGTGTTGGATGTAGGGTGTAGGACGTAGTGAACATGAATAAGGTGTAGTAAGAGTGTGGAAGGTGTAGTGAACATGAGCAGGTTGCTAGATGGAGAGAGTAGGATCTACTGAACATGAGTAAAGTGTAGTAGGAGGGTGTAGGTTTTAGGATCTAGTGAACATGAGTAAGGTGTAGTAGGAGGGTGTAGGTTTTAGGATGTAGCGAACATGAGTAAGTGTAGTAGGAGGTTGTAGGTTTTTTATAATGTAGCGAACATGAGTAAGGTGTAGCAGAAGTGTGTAGGTTTGGAGATATTGCTGATCGCATGTTGTTCGTTTTCTCCTCTCGCCCCGCCCAAGCCACATGTGATTGGGCAATTTGAGCTGTAACTCCACCCACACTTGGGGGATTCCTGGTATCGCGTACCAGAGTGTCCCAAAACGGACCAATCAGAGCCCGATGTTCCGATGACGCCCTGGGATTCCGCGAAAACGTTTCTTTTGAGAAAGCGACCAGAGAAAACACGGTGCGCGCTCGCGAGGTTTGACGCACTTATAGTGAGGAGAGCGAGGAGAGTTAACGGAACGAGCCTGGGATTTTGTTCCTCGGTAGATCTGGGAATTATAGAAAAGAACAGAATCCGGTCACCGGTGGGATTAACGCACTTACACGAGACACGCACGTGCCACGTTTCTTGGAGTTGCTTTTTATCTTCTGATCATCGAAATTGCTCAAGAGTTCAGGTGGAGCGTGTCGTGTGGAACGACTGACCTGACCCACGCGCTGTAGCCCCATTTTAACTGTAGAGCTCCACGAGACCATGACGGATATGGATGTGGCGGCAGCAGCCGGTGCGCCAGTGGACAGGCTCGTGCTGGCTGGAGAAACGGAGAAGGAGAGCCAGGATAACCGGACGGTGCTGATGGTGGCTATGATACTGCTGGATCTGAACCGGTGCGGGGGGGCTACCCAGAAGATCCCGGTGGAGAGCGACGCGTTCGTGGAGCCCGGACCGAGGGAAAAGTGTGGATTAAGCCGCGTACGGACGCGCCAAAGCGCGGAAAAGAAGTACCGGTGCCCGTATGCAGGGTGTGGGAAGACTTACGGCAAGTCGTCGCATCTGAAAGCGCACTGCAGAGTTCATACCGGTACGTACCGACGCGTTTCCGAAACGTTCGATCTGTACGGTGATAACAAAGTTGCTAGACTGAGTATAAAAGGGTTCACACCCAGTTTGGCAACACAAGCCATGTGCTGTAAGCATGCACCAAGGCTACAATGTATAAACCTGGGCATAAATACCAAAAACGGGAGGCATTTGCCGTCCCAAAACAAGACCAACATAATGAATTTGTGCCTAAATAGTGTACTGATTATGCAGAAGGTTGTAGGTTCAGGTAGGTTCCAATACTACCACTCCACCAAGGCCCTTAACGCCCCATTGCTTGGACTCTCCATTGTACCAGTTGTAGGTCACTCTGGATAAGGACGGCTTGTAAATACGTATAAATACGCGTTTGATTGCAATACAAGGGTCCAAACGTGGATTTCTGTGTTAACAGAGGACTATGGATCCACCTGGCAACGTCGTCTATGTGCCACATGTCACGTGCTGGAAACGTGGGAGTCAGGTTGGTGTCAAACCTTATGTCCAACCATCAGCCATAAACCCTATAGGACCCTTATTATCAAGTATAGAGACTATATGGTGTTATTGGACTTATCCGTTATTTGGGGATGCCAGTGGTTCAAATTGTAACCCAGTTTGTTCTTACAGGATAGTGGCTCTGGAACAGCATGTTCCGTTCTCACGTTCAGATGCCGTTTAAGGCAGGTTTCTCTGAACCAGACTGATTATGCAATTATTTTACATTAAACATTGTTAGCTGTTGTGGGAACTGGTGGCTCAGTGGTTAAGGTACTCCACCGTGACCAGAAGGTTGGCTGTTCCAGTCCCATCACTGCCAAGCCCTTGAGCAAGACATTGCTTGAAATGTGTGATGCAAGACCGTGTTAGTTGAATTTATCACTGATTTAGGGCGTCTGTTAAATTGTAGTGATATTGAGTCACATTAGTACCCTATAAATATTGATAGGGTAGGAACTCCCAATCTGGCAACAACGTGTGAACCCCCAATCTGGCAACAGCGTGTCGACAGCATGTGCTGAGTGTGGGTTCAGATCATTTGGTTTCTTGGTATCAACTGGGGTGATTAGAGTACTGGGGTTGCCAGATTTCATCGTTTAAATGCTAATTCGTCTACTTTTAGCCTAACATAAATCCCTTTATATAGTAGTTTTACCATTATCTATACTCAATCATGTGGTTAGACTCAGTAGATAAAACGTGCGGACGCATGGCGGCCTGTTTTAATCAGTAGATGTTCTTGGAACGTGTGCTTTCCCACAGAGGAAGCTCATGGTGCAGGGAGGCGTAACCATGGGAGCTCTGCGTGCACGTGGGCAGATCAGGACAAAATGTTACTCAGCATTAGTCCAAGTGAGCGGCGACGCACATGTTTTCACCACGAGCTGCACGATCTGGCAGCACTAAGCAATACACATACGTCACAACATCGTTATAAATAGCCTAGGGTGACAAACCATGGTGTGGCACGATGTTGTAATATTTGAATGATTTGGTTAGATTGAGCTCACACTGTATACAGTATATAGACAAAAATTTGTGGACACCCAGAAAAAATGCATCCAAACCATCTTTCCTTCTATAGCAGCCTTTGTTCTTCTGAAAGAGCTTCATGCTGGATTTTGGAACGTGACTGTGAGGTCGGCTTCAGCTCCGGCTCACTTCTGGCATTCAGGCAGATTTTTAAGGTGTCTGATGGAGCTGAGATCAAGGTTCTGTGCAAGTTCTCAAAGTTTGCAAACCAGTTCTCTATGGACTTTTTGTTTAAGGACAACAGAGCAGAAAGTTGATGAACTAACCTATTGGACCTATAAATGTGTCATATTGAGAGTCACTGGGGTATCAGTACTGTAATAGCAGAGCTCAATGTTTAGAAGAGGTGTCCACAAGTGTTTGTCCATATTCTGGATATACAGTACTGAGCAAAAGTCTTTAGCCGCCTTTAGATTTGTTGGTTTAGAGATGGTATAATATCCATATATACCATATTGTTCGATGATTGGATGCAAAAATTTAAAACTTGGATTCGTCACTTCCAGTCTTTGTGAGCTTTAGCATATCTTAGTTTTTTCACCCTGTTCCCCTTCTGAAAAGTGGTTTCTTGGCTGCTACCGTTCCAAAAAGACAGTTCCTGATCAAGCTTCTTCAGACTGTAAGGGTCAACTTATCCAAATGAACCATGCATTAGGTTCTATACCATGTTAACATTATTGTATAAAGTCACTGTTGCTCAGTCATGGGCTCTTAGAGTTTCTCAACCTGTGGTTCATAGAAGGTTTTATTTTATACCCCTGCCTTTTAATCTTATTTTGTTATGCATGTTTTCTGTGAAGGGTTTCATAACTTTAGAAATTTACAAATGGAGCAATTAGTTGAAAAAGTTTAAGCACTGCTGCTTTATTAGATTCTGATCTGATGATCAAGGCCACGGAGTTCCCCGACTCAGTGTCATCATGTTTACGATCCCATAACGGGACAGTGGCGTCCAAGCAATGCTCGATTGGTATTGGGAGGCCCACGGCGTGCCAAAAAAAACATTCTCATACCAGCAGCAACGTGAACTGTTGACACATGACAGGATGGGTCTGCGGTTTCATGCTGTTGATGCCAAATCGTGACTGTACCATTTGTAAACAATGTTTGCAAACAATGATGATTCAATGGTTCTGATAAAATAAACAGAGGTAAATTCACCATCACAAGACGTCTGGTTTTCTGAGACAAAGACTGATATGGGAGGTTTAATATTTTCATCAACATTTCACCTTCTTTTGCACAGTTTTGTTTAACACCTAAATATCAAACACCGGATATATATTGGTAGACAGTACTGTGCGAAAGTCTTAGGCCAATGGTTGGACCCAATGAAGTTGCCAGATGCTGCTCTTACTTAAGTCTACAGCCTATAGTCATTATAGCCTTTAGAAACTGTTTTTCTTTTTAATACTGCATACAAATTTTCTGTATTTTCTGGCTGTTTTCTAATTAAGGGACTGAGAAATAATTATATATGGTCATTATACAATTTCTAAAACAATGTAATATTTAATCTAATGGTGGCCTAAGACTTTTGCACAGTCCTGAATAAACAGATATTGATTAATAAGCACTGCGAGTTGTGTTAAGTAGCTGGCCTGTTAGCTACGTGCTAACATTGGCTAAATGTAATGAGTACTGAGTTGGATGCTGAAATCCCACTTGTATTGTGCTGTAGCAATAGCTAGCGGTTAGCGGTTAGCTGTTAGCAGCGATCTGTCCTCTAGAAATGACTGGACTTGATTGTTGTGTACTAATATAAGCTCAATAAAATCTGATATGTTTATCTGCTCTTAATTGAAACGTAAAGGATGGAATAATGAGGCTTTAAAATCTCATTCCTAACCGAGTTAGCAAGCCCGACATGCTAAGGCGCTAATGCTACTGTGTACGGCATACTGTGCAGTGGGATGTTGATAGCCAAAAATGAAAAGTCTGCAAAAGTTGAAATCTAGTGATTTTCTAAGCATGGAAAAAATACAAAGAAGCAATAATCATATTGTTTTCATCCATTTTAATTATTTGGGCACTAAGATGCTAGCCCACTACCCTGGGGACCCGGGTTCGAGTCCTGACTTTTCAGCCAGGTCGGGCATCACACTTCATGCCCAGGGCAAGCTTATCCCGTGACCTGTGTTCTCCGGGGTTGTCACTGTAGCCTCACCTGGAAAAACAGGGTTAAACATGAAACAAATAAGTGTTTCGAATTTGTTTTGTTTATCTACTCCATAATTAGGGTTGCCAGATCTTCGGTTTGGATTCTGCATCCAGCCATGCTCTGATGAAACTGTGCTCCTCTTCTTCCTCTGTCTTTTTCTAGGTGAGAGACCATTCCAGTGTACCTGGCCCACCTGTACCAAGTGTTTCTCACGCTCGGATGAGCTGACGCGCCATTTCCGCACTCACACGGGCGAGAAGCGCTTTGCCTGCCCGCTCTGCACCAAGTGCTTCATGCGTAGCGACCACCTGACCAAGCACGCCCGCCGCCACGACGGCTTCCATCCCAGCATGCTCCACAAGACCAAGGGCAGGAGGCGACGCTCCTCTACCTCCACCTCCTCCACGTCCTCTACGTCCTCGTCCGGCTCTAGGAAGGCAGAGTGATGCCACAAATGTTGGTTGGGCTGTAAATCAGTGTCTGCAGAAAACTTTGAGGGCAGGATCGCCGCAGAAGAATTGCTGTATCTGATTTGGATTAATTCTGTTGCTCATATGATCAGCTCCTCTGAGAGAAGTGTCATACACGTGTACTTGGTGAGGAACTGGAGACATATGATGATTTAATCCCGGAATTACTATGATATAGGCGTGTCCTGATATTTCAACATCGTCCAACCTATTTGGAGTGGTTTACAATCTTGTAAAGACAGTGTGAAGGTGGTGCATGTTAAAAACATGAACTAGTTCTGAAATGGGAGCATTTTTTTTCCTTCCATTACAATATTACATCCAATCAGATCAAAATCTTCATGAATGTATTTGAATATTAATGAGCCTGAAATTTTGTACTGGCACAAACTGAGACAGTTATTTCCAAACATGCAGCCATCATCATTATTAAGGTTTCAGCTGTAGTTTATTTATATATTTTATTAAATTGCTGTAATTAGACTTTGCAGCGAAGAGCCAGCTGCTGAAAACGAGTTCCTGTGACCCTGGGTTCGAATTCTGGGTTGGGCTTGCAGCGTGAAGGTCAAGCGGTACATTTATGGATATCTGTAATGGATTGTCAGGGTGTACCACTGCATGCGCCCAGCGAATTTTGGGATAGGCTCAAGACCCACTAGGACTTAAAACAGTGGGGTGAAATGGGATGCTTTGCTTTGTCATTAGGCTTGCTATTAAAAAGTGTTAGTTTAATTTTAGTAGTTCTATAGTTTCTAACCGGGTTTGTACAAACAAATACCTTATTTGAGGAAAAACAAAGAAGTGAGGTTGGAAATACGAGAGGGACAGAGCTGAAATCTAACATCATTGACACATCTCCTCGTCTGCGTGCAGGAATGCTTTTATACAGGATGGTCATATGATTCAAATGTTTATTCGCATGAGTCGTACCGATTTTATTGCGTTTTATGTGTCATTGTATTTCTGCTTGCTCATGTTCTACACTGACAGATTTTTTTTTCTTTAAACAAAAAAAAGCACTACACAGCCATACGAATGGACAATGAACTTCAACAGAATGCAGACTTTTTAATTATCAATAAGCAACGATTGTGGTAACGATGCCTTTTTAATGCGGTTTGTTTTTTTGGGACTTTTTTTATGAAGCTGCGTGTGTGCCATTTTAAACTGTGATATTATGTGTGTTTATGTGGCGAATCTGCCGTCGTGCAGTGATGAGCAAAATGTGTGACGTAGTATCCAGAATTATGTACGACCTAATATAGGCTAATAGTGATAATAGTATATCCTGCAACTACAGTGTAGAGAATACAATTAGGGGACCATTTCAGACACATCCCATAAACGACAGGAATGCCATTAAAGGTGTTAAAATGCATATTGTTATTAACTTTGACAGCTCTTATTATTAAATCGTAAACCAGGTCCCCATGTTTTCTACGTGGACGATAATATAACTCCCTTCTAGACCCTAATGATGACATTCACTGTGAATACTGTAAAGACTACCTAACTACCAATTCAGACTACCTAAACATCATAAATCTGAATTGAATTAAATGGAATAGACTTGAGGTTTGAAAGCTAAACTGTAGAATTGTGCCTTTCACACACACACACACACACACACACACACACACAATCATTCTGTCATTGTATTTCGAATGTTTATGAATATTTAGCAGTTGGCTGGGACACTTGGATATACAATAGTTTACAATATACAATACTAATATGCTCTGCTATTTTATAACAGAGGTCAGAATTGCCTTGTGCTTCTGAGTACAAACCTAAGCCCAATTCGGATTGTATTTGTTTATCGAGGGTTGAGTCTGTAATTCGTTATACCCGTCTCTGCAGATGGAAATAAACAACAGATTAGCTCCTGTTAAAAAGGAAAATCACTTCAGAACCTCATGATAATTTAGTCGTGCCCTTATACACAGGGTACATTCCAAACTGCACGTAGCTCTAACTCTATAAATCGGAAAACTCATAAACGAATTCAGTCCGAATAGGGCTTTTAACACATCTTCATGCCCTCCCCATCGTAAGTTCCCATTAAATTAGCTCAAATCAACTTATTTACATAAACCTTACACTTTATTTACATAAACCTTTACATTTTTTCCACATCGTTTCATCCCCTTATCCTTCTCAACGTCATCTTGTTTCCCCAACATCACCCCTGGCATGGCCAGCTGTGACCCAGCCAGAAGGCACTCAAACCTGGGGCTTTTCAATACTTAATATACAGTGCTGTGCAAAAGTCTTAGGCCGACATCAGATTGGTTGTTTTTAGCAGTGGTATAATGTCTATATATATATATAACATTTTGTCGATGGCTGGACCCAAAAATGTAGAACTTGGATTTATCACTCCATAATCCTCTTTTCCACTGATCATCATTCCAACATTTGCAAGCTTTAGCATATCTTGGCCTTTTCACCCTTCTGAAAAATTGGTTTCTTGACTGCTTCCATTCCTGATCAAGCTTCTTCAGACTGTAGTACGGTCAAGCTGGAGCTCATACTAAATACTTACCACTGTAGCACATACAAGCTGTTTTTTTCTGATTTTCCTGTATTTTCTGGTTGTTTTCTAGTAAAGAGACTGAGAAATAATTATACCTGGTCATTATACCATTACTAAAACAATGAGATGTCTAACCTAAAGGTGGCCTAATACTTCTGCACTGTACTGAATGTATATAGTGTTTTACATGTTACAGTTGAACCATGATTGTTGTACTTTGTACAGTTTAAATACTAAACCTAATTTATGTCATTCGGTCATCTGAAGTGTCCAAAGCTGTGAAACGAGCGAGCGCCATACCACATGTGCATTAGCTGTTAACGTCCTGCGCGGGTATTTAAGGAATGTACTGATGGGTTGTGATTGAACGTTACATCCTGTGCCTCGTATCCGAACTTACGTCGACTTGATCCGTGTTATGAATGTACAAAGAACTGTTCTAACCGCTGACTTCTTTGTATGAAGAAGTATTATCACATCTGTACATATCAGAGTAATTTAAAGGTTTCCTTCATAATCATTTTGCCGTACTTTTTAGCAATCTCCGACGTTCACTTGTATTTTCAGTTCGCGTCTGCCTGGTGTAATGTAAATACGTTTTGCCTAATGAAATAAAAATATCAGACATGGCCACAAGAGGACTGCGGAACTGAATTTTCATTATGCCTTATATTATGTATTCATCCAGAGGTTCCATGGCTCTCCAGAGACTTCATTTCCATTACACCACTTTTTTTTGTTAACATGACACAAATATAACATTGCGCATTGTCCTTGGGTCGGTGTAGTTTGCCCTATAAAGCACACAATATTTAATTAAGTGTATTAATGGTAGTCTGTGGCGGCTCTGTGGGTAATTGCTGGATTGTGAACCAGAACATCCAGGGTTCAACTCCCACCTCTGCCACAATTGGTTGGATTGTGTCAGATTTAAGCGGCTCTGGGTACGAGAGTTACAGATAAATGCTGTAAATGTAAGTTATTAAAACAAAATCCATGTTACATCCCTGCTTGGCATAGTCAGGGTCATGGGGTATCGGGTGCCTATACCCAGAGAACACAGAGTGCTCGGGACACGATCAGTCCCAACTCTTAAGCCAAGAGGCCCTGCGATGTTGGCTTAGAGTTTTCTACCATTTGCTCACCAGAGCACCATTAAAGGTTTTGTGATGCCATAATATTAGGGCTTAGAAAAATTAAAAATGATGTCCTGATCCCATTTCTACAAGAATTACCAGCATTAAAACCAGTATTAAAGCTCGAAAACGTCAGTAAAAAAAAAAGACACGGACAAACAGCTTATTTGTTACCATAGTAATGAAAGTTTACTTCCTGTAGGTGACGCCACGTCCGTCAAAATGCCATTACACAGCACTCTTACAATGGAAATGACAAACAGTCAATCACACCAAAGTGTTGTATTCACTTTAGGTAGTATTTTACAGAACACACACTGAATCGGATATTATCATGTCACTTAGCGATGTGAAATAAATGTAAATCAAATGAACAGGAACGCTAACCGAGTGGCTTCTTCAGAGAATATAGGCTATTGCATTTTATCAGCGAGCTTGGATGTGCGCGGTTCGTTTGATGGCGATACATTCTCCAAATCAATGCGGACCTCGTGAACGAAAACGCCAGACGATAAACAAAGTGCAACGTCATCGTACATGCTACACAATGCTGTGCTCGGCACGAGAAAGAAAAATCAACAGTGTCTCGGCAACATCATTAAGCACATACAGTACAGCTGTCCAGTTCAAATATTACTTAAAGGGGTAAAACCAAAAACAAGTCCGGAAACAGAAAAACAATCGATACCACATGGAAGCAGTCACTACAGTGGATAAGCGTAGTCCGTTCTGCGCGAGTACCATCCGATGTTTACGCACAGTTCAATAAATCGGGATTTCTTACCTCCGCTAGGAGGCTTCGCACCCACGGGCCTCGTAGCTAACTGGCATACAGAGCGCCCTACCATAGGAGGACGCGACCAATAATAGTCGTTAAGGTTAATCGTTATTTTCTCAGGTGTCCTTAAATGTAGGTGTGTGCAAGTGCATGTGTGAGAATTCACTTTCTTTCTTAATAATAATAATAATAATTACTGTACACCATATCAATCTTAACGTTACCTGTACATTTCGTGCCATAATACGGATTAAATGTCTTTATAAGGTTAAAGAGAAAGAGAGAGAGAGAGGATTTACTGAATCTGACAGGCGGATGAAGATGTAGCTTGGCAGCACATGCAGGTGGGGTTGACCGATTTGGGCGGGATCAGGTCCAGGTCTTCGTCATCGGGAATCTCGTCCAGCCTGTATCCGTCCTTCAGCAGCTGGATGTTCAGGTCCTGGTTTATTTGCTGTCGAGGGAAGCAGATTTGGAGTTAGAATAGTTAGAATAGAATAGCAGTTTCCTCTAGTGAACAACCTTGGAGGGTGATGAGGCGACAGGCACTCGGCCCCCTGGCTGCAGAAAGCTATGGACATATTTCCTGTATTTTCTGGTTGTACTCTAATAAAGAGACTGAGACATAATGATATATGGCCATTATACCGTTGCTAAAACAATGGTACATCTAATCTAATGGTGGTCTAAGACTTTTGCACAGTACTGTACGTTGCTAAACTCAACCTTTTCCCTTAGGAATCTCACCTCAGCTGAAGAATATCCCGATGAAGAGTATCTGGAAACGTCAAAGTCGTCATCACTGAGGAAAAAGCCAAAAGGAGGGTCAATTCTGTCAATTCTTACCATTGATTTACATGACGATCTAAGGAGAGAAGCCAGTGAGGCATACCTGTCTGTATCTAGAGCTACTAACGGTTTCTCATCCGGGCTTTGGTCTAAGGAGGAGTAGCCTTTGTTGGGAACCACCAGCCTGAAGAAAGAGAGAGAAAAAGAAGAGTATACTTCCATTACTTGTTTGGGAAATTAGTCTTGTAGCTGATAATTAAAGCAGGTAAGGGTAAATGTGTGTAGAAACAAGGTTAGTGGAGCTGTATGGCACCAAAATTACCCACTGTGCCTTAAACAATTGTCTACGAACATGGCAATTCTTGAGTTTTCTGCCAATTTGCTCCCTAGTTTGGTCCTGCTCAATTTCCCAGTTTGCACACCTCGTAGACCACTTCGAGAGCGAGAAGGAGCCTTCAAGGAAGAACATGTTAAGCTCCCCATATCCACCTGCTATCCTTGATGGCACCTTGATCAATCTCTCTGTTAGACTGGCAGGCAGATGTTCCCTTGCCTTACCTTCTAACACAGCCAATAGTGTCTGTGCAGTGCTGGCCAGGCTGGAGGCACCACCAAGATTTTGGTCTCCACAGGTGTAGGCACTTGAGGGCCCCACTAAACAATGTGTCCTGTGAATTTCGTGCCAATATATCATCATTTCACCTTCAAATTCCAAACAATCCCACAAGCTTTTGGTGGGCTTGTTTGGAATAGCAAACAATCCCATTCATACTTATATAGGTTTGACTCTATACAACCTCCAGTCATCATCCTCGCATGTCGAAGTGTTGATGCCAGATTCTAGTTGGAGATGAAGCCCAAAACGCAACATGCTCTTTTGTGAATAGCTATACAGAATAAGCAGCTTCACTGCATAAATTCCCCAAGAGAGACAGGATAACACCTCATGCTGGCACACCTTCAAAACCAGTGAACAGATTTCTTCATGAGGCTTTTGAAGGACATTTCGCACCATTAGGCCGGAGACAACACGACAATTCAGCAGACTCTGTGAAGTTCAAGGTTAGTTTAATTGCACTGACATTTAACAAGCATTGTTGCTAAGCAGCTTTACAATGAAGCAAGTCTAGATCACAGAAGAGGTGACTGGTTGCTAAGACGCAAAAAGAAGAAACCTTGAGTGGAACCAGGCTCAAGTGGGGAATCCTTTCTACTCTGGGTCATGAGTTTGAGTCTACAGTACAGTTATTGAAGCACTTAACAGAACGTAACTCACTTGCATTGTGTGCTGGATTATTTTAGGCAACTCCGGTCCAAAAGGTTTAGGGCGTTCCTTATGATGTCTTCAGTGGGTGTTTTTTTGGAATTGGTTGCCAGATCCTAAATGTGAAATGTGCAGACCAAGCATGTCCTGGCCTTTTTGTGTACTGGCTGCTGTTTATATTTTCATTGAACCTTCCACTCTAGTCAAAGGTGTACTTTTCCCATACCAAATTCACCAAATCCACTCTGTAACATCGTTCTGCCATCCGGTCTTCTTCAGACTTACCAACATCAGACCATTTTCTTAATTTGTTTAGCCTGTCGATACTGAAGAACAAGGCAGTGCTATTAGTTTTGGGATTGTACAAGGAGCTCATATGCACGTACCTTGTTCTAGCCATGACGTTGTTCTTCTTGGGCTGCTGGTTGACGGGACTCCCGACTGTGCCGTTCTTCAGCGAACCCTTCCTGGCCAGCTCTCGCTGTTTCTCTACGCAACACCCACAATAAAACAAATAACATGACTCAAAGAAGCAACGTAGGATAATGTCAATAGCAGGCAGTGGCATAGGCTTAGACAGGTGGCAATCCATTGTAGGGCACATGCACCAACACACTCATACACACACTCACACTAGAGGCTCTTTAGAGACACAAATTAACCTACACACGTCTTTGGACTGAGCAATAAACTGAAGTACCTGGAGTGGACCCACATGGACACAGAAAGGGCCAAGGCCTGTGATGCTGTGAGGTGACAGTGCTACCCACGGAGCCACCCAATAATAATAATAATAACAATAATAGTAATATATTTTATAGCCTGGAGAAAACACATCACACTGTTAAAAGACAAAATCTCAAAGATACTGTGTGCAGGAATTATTGGAGATAATTATTGGAGACGATGTCTCACCTAAAAACTGTTTTAGTGAATACATGCTTACACAGTCTGAAGTCTTAGGAAAAGGCACCAATGGCCAAATTATACACTGATCTCACCTATTTTCCTCTGGAGGGGTGAGGGTTTGTAGTTGAGAGTCGCCGGCTCGTTCTCTCTCGTATCTGAGTCGCCCTCAGAAGCAGTGGAGGACGCTGGATCCTGGAGACAGAACACGAGAATTAATGGTTAACCCAAACAATCAGTTAAACAGTCAAAGGGAATCAATTGGACACTCAGTGGCCGTGTTACCACGGCGATAGGCTAGCATATTAGACCTCTGCACTCCCGAGTGCCACTACTGAATAATGATTATAATAAATGAAAAGATTTGTAAAATATGAACATTATACCAGGGTGACACCACAGTATAATATGATCCCTGCAGCGCCTTCCATCCAGACTGGGCTCAACAGCAAAATAGGCTGTGTCTGAGGGAGGAAAGACCTGTCGGGGGATGATCCTCCAGCTCTGCAACTGTGCCCCCTACCCAGCTCAATACACAGTGTATAATCAGTTATCTGTGGTCGATTTGTAAGCCTTAAAGAAGCAGGGTTTTTTACAGAGTTATTATCAAACCTATATCCAAATCCAATCTAAAGCTGCTTGGCGTTAAACAAACATACAGTGAGGCAAAAAAGTATTTAGTCAGCCACTGATTGTGCAAGTTCTCCCACTTAGAAAGATGAGAGAGGTCTGTAATTTTCATCATAGGTACACTTCAACTATGAGAGACAAAATGAGAAAAAAATCCAGGAAATCACATTAGGATTTTTAAAGAATTTAATTGTAAATCATGGTGGAAAATAAGTATTTGGTCACCCACAAACAAGCAAGATTTCTGGCTCTCACAGACCTGTAACTTCTTTAAGAAGCTCTTCTGTCCTCCACTCGTTACCTGTATTAATGGCACCTGTTTGACCTCGTTATCTGTATGAAAGACACCTGTCCACAGCCTCAAACAGTCAGACTCCAAACTCAACCATGGCCAAAACCAAAGAGCTGTTGAAGGGCACCAGGAAGAAAATTGCAGACCTGCACCAGGCTGGAATGAGTGAATCTACAATAGGCAAGCAGGTTGGTGTGAATAAATCAACTGTGGGAGCAATTGTAAGAAAATGGAAGAAATACAAGACCATTGATAATCTCCCTCGATCTGGGCCTCCACGCAAGATCTCATCCTGTGGGTTCAAAATGATCAAAATGATCATGAGACCGGTGAGCAAAAATCCCAAAACTACACGGAGGGACCTGATGAATTTCCTGCAGAGAGCTGGGACCAAAGTAACAAAGGTTACCATCAGTAACACACTACGCCGAGAGGGACTCAGATCTTGCAGTGCCAGGCGTGTCCCCCTGCTTAAGCCAGTACATGTCCAGGCCCGTCTGAAGTTTGCCAGAGAGCATATGGATGATCCAGAAGAGGATTGGGAGAATATCATGTGGTCAGATGAAACCAAAATAGAACTTTTTGGTAAAAATTCAACTCGTCATGTTTGGAGGAAGAAGAATGCTGAGCTGCATCCCAGGAACACCATACCTACTGTGAAGCATGGGGGTGGAAACATCATGCTTTGGAGCTGTTTTTTCTGCAAAGGGGACAGGACGACTGATTCGTGTTAAGGGAAGAATGAACGAGGCCATGTATCATGAGATTTTAAGCCAAAACCTCCTTCCATCAGTGAGGGCAGTGAAAATGGAACGTGGCTGGGTCTTCCAGCATGACAATGATCCCAAACACACCGCTCAGGCAACGAAGGAGTGGCTCCGTAAAAAGTATTTCAAGGTCCTGGAGTGGCCTAGCCAGTCTCCAGACCTCAGCCCCATATAACATTTGTGGAGGGAGTTGAAAGTCCGTGTTGCCCAGTGACAGCCCCAAAACATCACTGCTCTAGAGGAGATCTGCATGGAGAAATGGGCCAAAATACCAGCTACAGTGTGTGCCAACCTGGTGAAGACTTACAAGAAACGTTTGACATCTGTCATTGCCAACAAAGATTATGTTATAAAGCATTGAGTTGAACCTTTGTTATTGATCAAATACTTATTTTCCACCAAAATTTACAATTAAATTCTTTAAAAATCCTACAATGTGATTTCCTGGATTTTTTTTCTCATTTTGTCTCTCATAGTTGAAGTTTTGAAAAATGATGAAAATGACAGACCTCTCTCATCTTTCTAAGTAGAAGAACTTGCACAATCAGTGGCTGACTCAATACTTTATTGCCAGACTGTACATTCATTGTTCATTATGGGAATACACACAGCTCCTTGGACACCAATTTTAATTGGTGTTCTGTAATTTCTAAATGCCTGATGCTCCAGCATGAACCCTAAACATCAAAATCTACACAAAATAATTGATACTTACAGTATTGTGCAAGTCTTAGACCACCATTAGATTAGATATAGATTAGATATGTATAATGATGATATATAATTGTTTTTTCAGTCTCTTTATTAGAATACAACCAGGTAATGCAGGAAATTTGTATGCAGTATTAAAAATTAGGGATATGCTAAAGCTTACTGGATTGGATTTTTGGGTCCAACTGTTGACAGAATGTTATATATGGTCTTTAGACCATTGCCAAAACAACTAATTGAATGGTGGCCTAAGACTTTTGCACAGTACCATATATAAAGCTTGTATCCTGGTTAAAAGCTGGTCCTGATAAAGGACTGATGGATGTAGAGTAGATGCCAATATACCAAACTGGTTTATTAGTGGTAATCCCCATTTAAACTCTGCCTTTTTCATCTTTTGATGTCATGGAAATCAAGAAGATTAATTTTGGTTCTCTGGACACAACCAAACACAATACAATTCAAATCAGTACTGTATGCATGCAGTTAGTTTATTAATTCATCTTCAGGTACCTGTTTGTTCAGTATCTGATCAGTATCATTTATCTGAAGCTTATACAGGGCATGCAGGGCACAAATCCTGGACAGGACATGACGCACTATAATGAGCCTGTCCAGCTCCTGGCTTTTTTAATTGGTGACAACTCAACCTTGTGTACTGTAAGCCAACACATTTTAATAGAAGTTCTAGAAATTCATGTAGTAGAAATTAGCAGCAGCTCCGGTTGGCACAGGGGTAAGAGCCATCTGCTAAAAACAGCAATCCCTGAGGGCCTGGGTTTGAATTCAAGATGGGGTTTGTAGCATAAAGGCCGGGTGGTGCGTTTACAGAACTCTGCAATGTACTGGCACTGTGACCAGGGAGTACCCTGAAAATGATAAGCAGGGGTAAAATGAGATGTTAGACATTAGTATTTCAGGGTGGACTAATGCAAGTAGAGAAGATGCCAATCAAAGGCGGTTGCGTTAAGACTACACAGGAAGCCCGGTTTCCCTTTCGATTTCAGATTTATTTATATGGCACTTTTTACGATGGAGCATTGTCTCAAAGCAACTTTACAATTTTAGATTATCTCCTAATATCTATGTCCAATCCCAAATTGAGCAAGCCTAAGGCGACAGTGACAAGGAAAAACTCCCTAAGCGTTATGAGGAAGAAACCTTGGGAGAACCAAGGCTCAAAAGGGACCTGACCTCCTTGGGTGGCGTAGATGATAAATGTAAAATTTAAATACCTCACTGCAAAATTGCACTGTCCATTTATTAATTCACTTCTGATAACCAGCGCAGCCTGCATGCAAAATCTCCCTGACATTCATAGACTAATAGACACCCAATGAAGCCTATGCATCTCTGGGTGTCTATGGCGTGTTTGTGTATCCACTTTGAGCCACACCCAGGCATCTCAGAGGGGAAGAACCTCGTAACTAGCTGCCAATTGAGAACATGACGGACTTCTTAGACTATAAGAAATCAGTGCCAATAAGTATTTATTTACTATATCTACAAATTCATCTACAATTTAAACATATATATGCAAAACAGTTCTACTATAGGGGCATAGGGAGCTCACTGTCACATACTGTACATAGTCAAAGTCAAATTTATTTATTTAGCACTACTTACAACAAAGTATTTTCTCAAAACAGCTTTACAGCTATCCAGGCCCACAACCTTAATTCAGCAAGCCTAGGTCAACAGTGGCAAGGAAAAAACTGTTATAAGGAAATGCTATAAGGAAGATACCTCAGAAAAACAATGGTAATGACATTATAATCTGAGCACTTGGTTCTTCTGATGTCACAGAAATCCAGTTACAACTGAACACGATCACTATGTGCACGGTCATGGTAGATCCGAACGCTGGGCACAAGTTGGGTATTCTCCATGGACTGGACACTGGTTCGTTGCAGCATCACACCTACTCATTCACATGTAGGGTCAGTCTAAAGCAGCCACTATTGCTATGCGTTCTTTAGGTGATCATTCATCCCTGTTTGCATAATTCAACAGTATCCGGATGCAGGCCTTCACAGAGACCAACAGATATTATAAACCTCGCCATTGTGTGTGTGTGTGTGTGTGTGTGTGTGTGTGTGTGTGTGTGTGTGTGTGTGTGTGTGTGTGTTGCAGACAGCCCTACACTCCCAGTCTGTTAGGGTGGATGGTGCAGATTGAGACTCAGCCATCATATTTACGGCTGTCGCATCTTCACGCAGCATCAGCACCGCACCATCACATCTCCTGCACCAGGTTCCACAGTCACGCGCAATCACGGCCCTGCTCATCGTTTATTATCGAAGCCGAATCAGAATTAGAATATTAATCAGGACCGTTCGTTACAACCATCCCCTCCCTGTGCGATCAAATCCCAGAGAGGGACAGCTGTGATTTAACTAGGACGATACCGGGTTTATCTTACACACTGAATCATTGTTAAATCTCAGGATGGATATGTAAGCCATCACGGTGCGGCTGGTATGAATTTCAGTTTGATTTCACTCACCAGGGCCTGCATCTCTGCCTCGGTGGGCACTTGGAATCGATCGATCTCCTCCATCATCTTGGCTCAGGCTTTGTCCTCGATCAGATGTTCTATTAACGAAGCGGTGAGAGTAAAACAAGTCAAGTCTAAACGCTGTTGTTTTGCTTTAAAATCAGATGTCCGTCAGAAGCGAGGATGCCCCCGTCTCTCCTTCATCCCAGCGGTCGGGTGATAAGACGGCGGTCGCTTCCCTAACGCCTCCATGCGCCCTACATAGGCAGCGAAATAACGCGCTCAGACGCGTCACCAAGTGCGCACTGCAGAGACAGGGCTTTGAGATACGTCCTCATCATTTCCGGTATCTCCACCCGGGTTCTTGTCTTGCTCAACGCTGCACGCTTTAATGCGACTCCCTTTTATTATTGAACACTTTAGAGGTTGTAATTAGCCTCCAAATTATCCCGTGTGTTAGGTCGTATTTACGTGTTTTGTTAATTTTATAAATGAAAGAGATCGTTAATCGTTTGAGTCATTTTGTCATTTCTACATTTTTTTTATTAAATCACATTACATGAAATCACAACATAATAACTTATCATATGTATAATCACACAATGGTCAGTTTTCCATCTATATAACCACAGATAATCCTTTTTATTTCATGACTGAAGGGATTTTATAATCACCATTGTTTGATAATCATCTTCAATAAATCATGACCTTATAGACCGTGACATGATCAGTGACTTCCTCTTTCTAGTATTTACTATCCTGGATTATTACTTTACCACAGCCTATAAAACTGTCTTAAAGTTGATGTATTATGTCAAACCCAAACAAAAGTTGACAAAAGCAAAAACCAGAGTAAAAGTTCAAACCTGGGGCTTTGCAGGTAGATCTACACATGAAAATAAATCTACATCTGCAGCATTTAGTGGGTGTCCTCCCAGGAAAAAAAAATGTACTGTGAAATTAGACAGTAGAACAATGAAGTGGCCAAATTACCACCAAAATTCATAGTACAACTGTGGAATAATTCATGGTCAGTTCATAGTCCACCAAGTTTACACTTGTACTATGAAATTTCACAGTAGAACCATGAAGTGGCCAAATTACCATCAAAAATTCATAGTAGAACTGTGAACTTCATGGTCAAACTGTGAAAGTTCACATTAAAACTGTCAAGCAGTTCACAGTTTTAGTATGAAAATTCACAGTACATTTTTTCCCGAGCTTATAAAGACTTACACTGAGCTGAGTCAGTTTAAGGGGCTTGGGATTTGAGCATTCAACCTTTAATTAGTAGCCCAGAACCTTAAGTACAGAGCCATGGCCATATCTAGTGGTACAAATTGAATTAGGTACAGTTAAAAACAGCAACCATTAAGGTAAAATTGACTTAAGATCAAACACTAGAATAGAAACGTCTATTATTAGCACATTAGCTAACAACTAGAGAGGTGCATTTCCTGAAGAAAATGCGAGTGTGGTTGCCACTCTGCAATGGCCCCATGTGCATCACATGTCACCTCAGATTGCACTCGGGACCAAGCTTGCCGAATGTCGTGGCCGTAGGTCAAAAACTGACTGAGTTACAGTCATTGGCCCACCTAGGGGCCCCAGTGCCCACCCGGGGTCCAAAGGGGACCCATAGGCATCACATATCACCTCAGATTGCACCCGGGACCAAGCTTGCCGAATTTCGTGGCCGTAGGTCGAAAAATGACTGAGTTACAGTCATCTGCCCACCCAGGGGCCCCAGTGCCCACCCGGGGTCCATAGGGGCCCCATGGGCCTCACATATCACCTCAGATTGCACCCGGGATCAAGCTTGCCAAATTTCGTGGCCGTAGGTCGAAAAATGACTGAGTTACAGTCATCTGCCCACCCAGGGGCCCCAGTGCCCACCCGGGGTCCATAGGGGCCCCATGGGCCTCACATATCACCTCAGATTGCACCCGGGATCAAGCTTGCCAAATTTCGTGGCCGTAGGTCGAAAAAATGACTGAGTTACAGTCATTGGCCCACCCAGGGGCCCCAGTGTCCACCCGGGGTCCATAGGGGACCCATGGCATCACATATCACCTCGGTTTGCACCCGGGGACCCAAGCTTGCCAAATTTCGTGGCCGTAGGTCGAAAAATGACTGAGTTAGTCATTGGCCCACCCAGGGGCTCCAGTGCCCACCCGGGGTCCTCATGGGCGCCATGGGCATCACAGGTCACCTCAGATTGCACCCGGGATCAAGCTTGCCGAATTTCGTGGCCGTAGGTCGAAAAATTACTGAGTTAGTCTTTGGCCCACCCAGGGGCCCCAGTGCCCACCCGGGGTCCATAGGGGCCCCATGGGCATCACAGGTCACCTCAGATTGCACCTGGGATCAAACTTGCCGAATTTCGTGGCCGTAGGTCGAAAACTGACTGAGTTAGTCATTGGCCCACCCAGGGGCCCCAGTGCCCACCCAGGGTCCTCATGGGCCCCATGGGCATCACATGTTACCTCAGATTGCTCCCGGGATCAAGCTTGCCAAATTTCGTGGCCGTAGGTCGAAAAAATGGGACTGAGTTACAGTCATTGGCCCACCCAAGGGCCCCAGTGCCCACCGGAGGTCCTCATGGGGCCCCATGGGCATCACATGTCACCTCAGATTGCCTCCCGAGATCAAGCTTGCCGAATTTCGTGGCCATAGGTCGAAAACTGACTGAGTTACAGTCATTGGCCCACCCAGGGGTCCCAGTGCCCACCCGAGGTCTTCATGGGCCACATGGGCATCACATGTCACCTCAGATTGCTCCCGGGATCAAGCTTGCCGAATTTCGTGGCCGTAGGTCGAAAACTGACTGAGTTAGTCATTGGCCCACCTAGGGGCCCCAGTGGCCCACTCAGGGTCCATAGGGGCCCAATGGGCATCACATGTCACCTCAGATTGCACCGGGGACCAAGCTTGCCGAATTTCGTGGCCGTAGGTTGAAAACTGACTGAGTTACAGTCATTGGCCCACCCAGGGGCCCCAGTGCCCACCCGGGGTCTACAGGGGCCCCATGGGCATCACAGGTCACCTCAGATTGCACCCAGGACCAAGCTTGCTGAATTTCGTGGCCGTAGGTCGAAAAATGACTGAGTTAGTCATTGGCCCACCCAGGGGCCCCAGTGCCCACCCGAGGTCCATAGGGGCCCAATGGGCATCACATATCACCTCAGATTGCACGAGGGACCAAGCTTGCCGAATTTCGTGGCCCTATGTCAAAAACTGACTGAGTTATGATTCGTTAACTTTTGGCCCATTCATTTCCTATGGGAAAATTCCGGACCGGAGGGCCCTATACAGGCACACCATTCCCGACCAGACCCAACGCAATGGCGCTGGAACGCGGTCGATATCTCGAAAGCTGCGGCAGTTGAAATCCGGACAAAAACGTGGATTAATAATAATAATAATAATAATAATAATAATAATAAGAAGAAGAAGAAGAAGAAGAAGAAGAAGAAGAAGAAAAATAAGACTTTCGGATAACAATTACTGTTTTAAACAACCTGTATAGTCATGGACGTTTGTATATATCAAATCATTCATTGATGTAATTAGCTAATCTGCCTTAAGTACTGTAGCTAAATCTAATTTTGACATTATATTCTGTTTGTCTCTCACTTGTGTTATAAATGTAGCATTGCTGCTAACCTAGGCTAGCTAGCCAGTATGTGCTACACACTGTTCCTCATTTAAGTGACGAAGTCCAGTTAGTAATTGTTTTATGTAATCAGAAATAATCTGTTTGAAAGAAGCCTCGGTGTTTCTGTGGTGATTTGTTCTTAAGTGTCTGTTTCAGCCTTGGTGATAAACCTACACACCACAATTGATCTGGTTTAGCTACTTACAAAGTATAAGGCATCACAAAGCACGGGTCTTTTTTTATTATTAATTCTGTCTTGACAACAAAAGTAATTTAAAAACCTCAATCTTAAATAAAAGAATAATGTAAAACAAAAACGCAGTCCATGGTATTACGGCAAATGAAGTAGGTAGTCAGCAGATGGCACTAAAGACGTTCACGTTCCATATACATACACATATACTTGTCTCGCTATTCTTGTGTGGACTTTCCATTGACATGATTACCGTAGAATGAATACTACACAAACACCTAACCCCAACCCTAATCTTAACCCCAGTAACCTAACGGAAATCCTTCGGTTCTTATTGGAATAATTTTAATAAAAGTAGTCTCCACAAGCTAAATGATTCTATAGTTCCACCAGCATAATTAGACCACTTCGACGAAGTGGGGTCCAGTTTGAATGGTTGGTGATTATTTCCTATTTTCGAGGTACTCCCATATATTTTCAATGGAATTAGAGTTAAAACAGTCATTTAAAATTCATTGTTTATACAACAGGCATACACCCCCTCCCCCCCCGAAAGGCAGGCACTTCATTAAAACAATCTCTCTGTTTCATGACTTCAGTGAGGTTTTGATGGGCGAACGTCCTAATTTGAGAAACAAAAAAAGTCTGAAAGAAATAAGGGGCTGCTATTTTAGTTGTTTCACGCTGCAGAATCCCAATGCAATACTAAAGCTAATTTAATTCTTCATTCCTTTTCGTTGCATGCACACACTTCTGTTGGTGCTATTTTCCAAAATGACTGCATTTAATCACTTGGATGATGCGGAAACTAATTATGAGACTGAGTCGTTCCCTAGTAGTAGCACTTAAGTGCTGAAACATTCCCAGTGATATTGTGAAACTGTCCCATGAGGCAAGCTTATTGTGAATCACACCTCCATTTAGATGCCCATCAAATCAGGTTCCATGAAGAAATGGAAGAACTTGACTGACCTGCAAACCTCAATCACATACTCTTTCAGTTGAATCCCAGCAGCCATGCTTCAAAATCTAGCGGAAAGCCTTTCAAAGGAGTGGAACAGCTCCATCATAATTCATTATAAATAGTGTTTTTGGCTACCTTATCCACCTGTGACAACAATATTATGCTCATAATGAACATATTGCTAGGCTTCATGTCAGTTTGACTTTCTTGATCACTCTGACAGTGCTCAGCTGGTGCTTGGATACATCACTGTGAGATCCTTCAGGCAGATGAGATGAGTTTGTGTCTGTTGCATCATACCGATTATAATTTTTTCTGGCTGTTCCCTATACACCCTTATAGCTATAAATAAATAACTAATGTCAGAGCCAGAGATCAGAAACTATGAGTCATTTTGGTCATCTAGGTCTTCTTGAACCCTGGAGCCACACAGATGGGAGAAGTATTTATTATGTTATCCGATACTATACCGGTGTGTTTATTTAGAGCACTGAGGTTCCTCAGGGAGGATCTCATACACCATCACACAGTCTCCGCATCTCCATCTGTCTCGGTACTGTTCATTACGTCTGAAATCAGAAGTAGAAAACACAATTAATATTAGCACTGCAAAGCTCCGGTGTGGTAAAGGTTCAGACGACCTTGTGTTTGATCTGCACTCATTAGCGCAGTCTCTTCCACACGCTGCTCCAGACAGATATTGCTGGGAGAAGATCACTCAAACAGCATTTCATGTTTATTTGCAGGCTTTATCAAGCGAATGGCAGTGGTGCTGTGGGCAGGTTGTTAATACCATAATCAGTCTCTGTAATGCATACCAATGGAAAAGAACTGAGACATTCCACATTTGAAATAAAGTTTGCTAGTACTGCTGATGAGCAGTTATGCAGGAAACCGAGGACTGAGAAAAGTCCTGCATTGTGGTACATACACTCATTGACTAAAATAATTAAAGAACTCACCAAGAAGGAGTTGTTGTAATCAAATGAAATGTTATATGTATGAATGTAATGGTGATATATGTAAGGGATTACAATATTGGAGCAAAAAGATACATTTATTGGGGAAAACTGTACAATTGAATGGAGGCTCTAATACTCTGTTAGGCCGCCTCTAACCTGGATACAAGATGAGATACGGTTGGGCATGGAGGCGAACAGATTCCATATGGTACCCTGACACACATTTGCTCAAAGATGCTGCAGCTGGGCCTGTAGATTATTATCCATCACACCAGCAGTTAGGGCAGTGTGTTGCTCCATGGCAAAGGCAGGATTGAAGTGCTCACAACGAGGCAACCATACTCGAAACCAACTATCATCAGATCCCAAAAAATACCTGGATTAATGGCACCTGTTTTACCTCGTTATCTGTATAAAAGACACCTGTCCACAGCCTCAAACAGTCAGACTCCAAACTCAACCATGGCCAAGACCAAAGAGCTGTCAAAGGACACCAGGAAGAAAATTGTAGACCTGCACCAGGCTGGGAGAAGAGTGAATCTACAATAGGCAAGCAGGTTGGTGTGAATAAATCAGCTGGGGGAGCAATTGTAAGAAAATGGAAGACATACAAGACCATTGATAATCTCCCTCGATCTGGGACCCCACACAAGATCTCATCCCGTGGGGTCAAAATGATCATGGGAATGGTGAGCAAAAATCCCAGAACTACATGGAGGGACCTGATGAATGACCTGCAGAGAACTGGGACCAAAGTAACAAGGCTACCATCAGTAACACACTATGCCGAGAGGAACTCAGATCCTGCAGTGCCAGGCGTGTCCCCCTGCTTAAGCCAGTACATGTCCAGGCCCGCCTGAAGTTTGCCAGGGAGCATATGGATGATCCAGAAGAGGATTGGGAGAATACCATGTGGTCAGATGAAATTAAAATAGAACTTTTTGGTAAAAACTAAACTCGGCGTGTTTGGAAGAAGAAGAATGTTGAGTTGTGCCATACCTACTGTGAAGCATGGGGGTGGAAACATCATGCTTTGGGGTTGTTTTTCTGTAAAGGGGACCGGACAACTGATCCATGTTAAGGGAAGAATGAACGGGACCATGTATCGTGAGAATTTAAGACAAAACCTCCTTCCATCAGTGAGAGCATTGAAGATGGACTGTGGCTGGGTTTTCCAGCATGACAATGATCCCAAACACACTGCCTGGGAAACGAAGGAGTGGCTCCGTAAAAAGCATTTCAAGGTCCTGGAGTGGCCTAGCCAGTCTCCAGACCTCAGCCCCACAGAAAATGTGTGGAGGGAGTTGAAAGTCCGTGTTGCCCCAAAACATCACTCCTCTAGAGGAGATCTGCATGGAGGAATGGGCCAAAATACCAGCTACAGTGAGTGCAAACCTGGAGAAGACTTACAGGAAATGTTTGACCTCTATTCATTGCCAAAAAATGTTATGTTACAAAGTATTGAGTTGAACTTTTATTATTGACCAAATACTTATTTTCCACCATAATTTACAATTAAATTCTTTAAAAATCCTACAATGTGATTTCCTGGATTTTTTTTCTCATTTTGTCACTCATAGCTGAAGTGTATCTATGATGAAAATTACAGACCTCTCTCATTTTTCTAAGTAGGAGGACTTGCACAATCAGTGGCTGACTAAATAAATTTTGCCCAACTGTAATTGCCACTGTGACAACAAATTTCCTTCCGCTAAGCACCTGTAAATGGTCCGACAGAGACAGGGGTGTCTAGTGAAGGAACCCCCTGTGTCTGGATGTTCGAAAACAAAACTGTGGAAGCTGCTTGTGCTTGAAAGTGGATCAAACAATCCTCTCTAGCGTTGGTCTGTCTGGGCCGTCCGGAGCCTGTTCACCATGTGTGTGCCCTCATGGAACCACTGCTCCCAAAAGTTCCTAACAGCTAGGTCAGAACGGCCCAGATGGCAGGCAATTCGTCAAAATGTCCATCCTGCTTCTCTCAATCCAATGATGCGCCCCCTCTCAAAGTCTGTCAATAGGGCAAAGTGTTTTCGACTGCATTGTAGAGGCATGCCTAGCAGACAACGATCTCTCACCAAGAGATACACTACCCAAAAGTAGCCTCTGAGAGGATTTTTATATAGCAGTGGGGGTTGTGTCCATACAAGTCCTGTCCAAGTTTCACTGACTTCCATACCAATACCTTCATCCAGGTTAAAGTCCTGGTTCTGTCTGTGTTTGCCTCACGAGGTAAATCACCTTTCCTTCAAGTCTTTCCTCAAGTTGGGGGAACTGTGGCGAGCACATCTGACCAGGGGTGCTGTTGTGACAAATATGGTGTGTTGAATATCACATCAGATTATTAAAGACTAAAACAAAAAACATAAAATATGTGGAAAAAAACCCAAATACTATTTTAAAATCTAGCTGCACAGATGAGAGTGTAAATACAACACAGATGAAAAGTTAAACTATTAAAAGACCAAGAAACTAGGAATGAAGACATAGCATTTTAACATAATTGTACTTTAAAATTGAAACAGACTATTTTTTTTCCAGAACAGAACATTCGATTCAAACAATAACACTTTCATTTAGACTACCTGTTATGTATTTGAGATGCATTATTACATGTATGATGGAAGAGCCTTCACACTTCCAGCACCTTAATGGACAATTTCATTGCTGAAAATGAGGGAGAGATTGAAAAGTAGCGTGCATGTGTGTGAAAATGTGTGTATGATGCCTCTAGATATCGGAGATGAATGTGAGCTGCGACTGAATGATGCAATGATCCGTCGGGATGATTTAATAATCCACTGCCGCGATGATGAAGTTGCCATTTCAGGACTGAACAGAAATGTGTTTCTTCTCTCCGGAATGCAGCGACATTTAGCTTTCAGATTGACTCAGAGAACATTTTCTTTTCATGTGTAGGCGGCCTCTGGGTGATTTAGGTGGATTGGGCTGTCTAACATTGCCCCTGGGTGTGAAGGTGTGAGTATGGGATGGATTGTGATGGAGCAGTTATTTAAAATAGAAAGTTTTCTGGTGTTGGCTATGTGTTAACTTTACAAACGTATGCTTTTTGTGTTTTATATACAGTATAGATGTATTAGTATGCAGCTGCAAATGTCACCACAAACGTGAATGTAAATCAAGAATTATATACCTGTTACTATAAGAAATGTACATTAACAGGCTGATTAGATAACATAGTTAAAGAACAACCTGTGTTCCAAACAAATTTATTTCTATAGTGCTTTTATAACAGAGCATTGTCTCAAAGCAGCTTTACAGCTACTTAGGTCCACAGCCCTAACTGAGCTAGCCTAGGATAACAGTGGCAAGGGAAAACTCCCTAAATGTGATGAGGAAGAAACCTTGAGAGAACCACGACTCAAAAAGAGACCTGACCTCCTTGGGCAGCCTAGATGATATACGTAAGAAATAAAGTAAGTTACCTAAATGATACGTTTATAGTAATAGTTTAAATAAACCAAAGATAAATACAGTATTAAATTAAAATAGAGAGCATATTTAAAGTAAATATAATACTTAATAAAATACACTAAATATAGACTACAATAGATAGAGAAGAACACAATATTATGAAGAACCAGTTATGAACCAGTTTCTCAGCATCTATAAAAGATAGTATATTTCAGTTTTTATTTTTAGTGCTTATAGATTCTAGCATTTTACATAACAGTAAACATGTACGGTCATTTTAAATTCTCTTGGACGTTAAAAATAAAAAAGCAAAAATATATATAGGTATATTATTGATACTAATGGTACTAATTAAAATTACATGTTCACTAGTACTCAGATGTACAGTGAACTATACATCAACCTCAGACGCTTCCATTTTGTAAAGCTGAAGGTATAATGCAGGCAGAGTGCATCTTCAGCACACTGTGTTCTAAATTAATTATCTTTCACTTCTTCAGTGGTTCAGTATTCCTTCATGACAGACGCAGTGCCCATGATGACTGGATAAGTCGTTCCATATTTTCTCCATAGAACTTCCCTTTTTTGGCGTTCACGCTAATACGGGCTTCCAAGGTTAGTCTCTCTGGACTGTTACTACATAGCTGGATAGGATAAGGTCGAAACAGTGCGATCCTGGATCAGCGAATTACAGTCTGCAGTAAACAGGCTGGCAGATGGACACAGTGTAAGCACAGATGAGCAGATTAGAGGATTTACACAGTGATCATTCTCCTCCACAGAACAGAGTGCAGGACACGTTGGTTTACAGTTTTACAGCACAACTGGACAAACTGCATGTTTTGGTGGTTTTCTAATTGAAAAAATTGTTTTTTTTGTGTGTTTTTAAATGTTCAGATCTGGTTGCTCTACCAGATCTGAAAGTTGGAAGGTGGAAAGCAAACAGACAGATATGGCAGTCTGGTATTAACTATAGGCTTCCAAGAAAACCAAAACAACCAAAGTATTGCTAAGTTAAGCATTTTTAGCAATTTTTCTGTAGAAACATGGCTGGGTCATTTGTTTCAACGTGCGCAAACCTGGCAACCTATCAGAACACGGGAAATCAGCAGAGATAAACGTACGAAGAAGCTCGTAACATGGAAGCAGCTATTCCAAAAATAGTGAAGTTTGGATTCAAACATTATGTTGTCGATGAAATTAATAAAAAGGAGGACAGCAAGATGTAAGGTCTGAGGTTCAAAAATCAGTGACACAACAACCACAACATTCAACTTCATCCGTCACTGCAAAACCCACAAAGAATTTAAGTTAAGATATGTTAGATTTGGATTTGAAACGATTGTGAGATTGTGTTAATTATTGAGAAGACAAAACGGCACATTCCCTATAATTTTGGGCTTCTGCCATGCTGTGTATTTGGCATGATGAGTTCGACAGATGAGTTAAAAGTCAAAGAAGAAATGCAACAGTATTTGTTAATGTTGAAATAAACTTCAACTCTTTAAGATCAGTCTGTTAAGGATTTAAATGTGGAAACTGGAGAGCATCTTTGTATGGCTTGACTTGAGACTTGCTTGACTTATAGCAGGATCATGACTTCAGTCACACCTTGAGACTTAATTGAGACTTGTACATGTGACTTACTCCCACCTTTATTTATTGTAAGACAAACATTGGAGAACATTGACAGCAGAACAGGACATCACATACAGTATGGAATCGTAACACTAATACAGCAGGGTGGTTAAATGGAACGTCTTTCCTCCCTCTGTAAGCTTCAGACCGAGCCTCGTTGTTCACTTTGGCTCAGATCAATGTGGAGTCAGGATTACACTGTGTCCTGCTCGCTCCCATGTGTGAAACAGGATATTATTAAGAAGCAATGCAATAAGTAGCTCTCTTTGCCCCTTCAGTATTATTGCAGTGCAGTCATGTGGGACTGAACCTCGTCCTAGTTTGATCCCTGCTTCACATCAGCAGCATAGCGCATTATATATAGATTAAGGGCTTATGGTTGTACCATTGCAGGGTTACAATTGAGATTTAAGAGGTTATGCACTAATGGAAGCGCCGGTTATATCTCAAGCTGTGTTCAGTAAGTACTTTTGTTCAGTCCTCTGATTCACTGGAGTCTGTTTCAGCACTGGTGCCCTCTCTGGACAGGATGGCACCTTGCAGGCCTTGTAGAGGATGATGAAGAGGAGGAAGATGAGAACAGCGACGGCCGAGTTGCACACAATGGCCACCACAGCAGCTGAAGACAGTCCCTTCCTCGATTCTGTCTCCATTATACTTTTTTCAACTGAGCTTAGCTTCTCAGGATGAAGATGCCAGTCTTGGGATGTGTTTGTTTAAAGTAGATCGCCATCCATTGCTGGTTTGGATGATCCAGTGATCACAGAGAATCCATTCTCTAAGCTCGTGTACACCCCTGAAAAGCAAATTAGAGCAAAAAAATTTTCAGGTTCTGTCCGTTTAATAAAAATTAATTACAATCCTCATGCTGATTGCTACAGAGTCGATATGAACCTACTCTAATTGCAGCCGTTTCAGGACAGAAATTTATTCAAGTGTGAAATATGCATCAGAGGAAACAAGTACAGCCCAATAATCAGACTAATAAATCATTATTAATCGTTGTGATTTCTGGCTGAACTGGCACAGAAACCACGTATCTGCCATTCCTTCACTGAAACCGACGGATAAATCTCAAAGGTCACACCTACTTTACCGAAACTAATTGATCATACACAGGAGCCAGAACCAGAAGCCAGAAAAGTGACATCCTTCAAACAACTAACAGTTAATGCACAGAAGCCACGCCTGTTTCATTAGTAACAACAGGTGATGCACAGTGGCACTACCAACCTTACTGAGCGTGACAAGACTTGCACAGAAGCCACACCTCCTTACCTGCGAGTGACACTGGGATTGGTCGTGACAGGAGCCAAACTGTAACTGGGACAAACAGATAAACCTCAACAATCACACGACCTTTACTGATATGAACAGGTCATGCAGTGAAGCCACACCTCCTTCTCTGGGATTGCCACACACCTTTGCTGAGACTGACAGGTAATGGACAGAAGCCACGCCTCTTTACCTGCAAGTGACATTGTGATTGGTCGTGACTGAAGTTAGACCTCTTTCAGTAAGACTGACAGATACTGAATGGCCCTGTAACCACACCACCCTATCTTCACATTGTAAGCCCAGCCCAGGGTTCAAACCCAGGTCCTTAGAACCTGTTGCTCTTACCTCCGAGCCACAGGAGCTACCTTCTGATAATATTATATATGTGATGATATAGCTCATGTTGAACGTTGTCATTTATCATGTAACTGATTATCAGCACAGCTCTATTTTAGATATTGACCCAAAAAATAAGCAACTTTTTAAATAATTAAACTATTATACAGACAATATTACACTACTGTTGGAAAGTCATTTCAAGCTTCCTCTCTCTCATTATCACCCAGACTTTGTTAATGACTCAAAATTTGAGCCACAGGGAACGAGGACGTGCTCGAACAATCATTAAACACTCGTCACACAGCTGGGTGCTAAATCTGTTCCCCTCCAAAATAAATAAGACCGCAGCTCACTGACGGTCTTAATGAAGATATAACTTCTTGATTCACTGAATCTATTTTGGCTGCAGGGAGACGTTAGCATCAAGACTTTTTCTGCTTACAAGGTCGAATGAAATTCAATCACAGGCACTTCGCCAGGTCTCGGGACAATTCCCCTCTCACCCCCGCACCAATTTCACACCCGGTACCACTAATACAGAGACTGGAATGAGACGAGGTGGGAGGAAGATTGGAAAGGGTCAGTCTTTCCTTCAGACAAAATTATACATGGAGCTGAGAGTTATAACAAAGTCGCTTATTGTAATGCTGTTAGGTAAGAATAACAGAACCAAAGACTGAGATAAACTGCGAAGAATGAACGTCTTGTCATTATGATTGCTACAATTACAAAAAGATGAATCATGGATTCTAATGCTAGAAGTCCTGATGGCATTTACAAAACAGAAGTTTGCCGTTTACAAAAGAATTCGGGCTCCGTTCAAAGAGAAACTTCTCCATCAATCCTTGAAGTGTGGGATGATCTAGTCTTTAGTGTTAATTACGTGATTCTTGACATGCCTACTCAGATTGCATCAGTGTACTGATGGTTAGGAAGAGTTTTTGCCTTGTGACATAAAATGAATATGATTATTTGGGATGAATTGGCTGATCTTGGATCAGGACTATCAGAGAAATTTGTACAGACTCATCAATTCTACCCAACGTACCCTCATTCCAGGCTGCCTTCTCTACAGCGACTATGCATAAACAAAACTGTTTTTTCTCATATATACAGTGGTGCTTGAAGGTTTGTGAACCCTTTAGAATTTGCTATATTTCTGCATAAATATGACCTAAAACATCATCAGATTTTCACACAAATCCTAAAAGTAGATAAAGATAGCTCAGTTAAACAAATGAGACAAAAATATTATCCTTGGTCATTTATTTATGGAGGAAATGATCCAATATTACATATTTTTTGGAGAGCAGTGACTTTCTCCTTGCAACCCTGCCATGCACACCATTGTTGTTCAGTGCTCTTCTGATGGTGGACTCATGAATATTAACATTAGCCAATGTGAGAGAGGCCTTCAGTTGCTTAGAAGTTACCCTGGGGTCCTTTGTGACCTCACCTTCTATTACACACCTTGCTCTTGGAGTGATCTTTGTTGGTCGACCACTCCTGGGGAGGGTAACGTTTAGGACTTTTAGGCCTTGTGTGAAAATCTGATGATATTTAGGTCATATTTATGCAGAAATATAGAAAATTCTAAAGGGTTCACAAACTTAGGTATGAGGTATGAATTCTATAAGCTGATGGTGGTGGAGTTTATTGTATGAAACCTAGAACTTGGTGTAAAATTGCGTAAGCCCATGGTGTTTGTACGAAATGTTCCACTGATTTGAAGATGTTGCACATTCTTGAGGCTCAAATGGTTGGAAAGCTCCTCAGGCAGGTTAGGCATCACACACGACATGATTGCCCGTGCCTGAGGGAGGAGAGGCCAGTTAGAGAATCTTCTCCCAGCACTGCATCTTTGTGATGAACAGGCTTCCCATCCAGGCTATGTTCACACCTGCACCCTGTGTTCTTCCATGACCATGACCAGGAAAAGTCGAGTTAAAACATGAAAACAAGTATCTGGATTAATTAATAACCTTTGTATCTATAACAAAACTGAAACACTCGTCAGGTAGGATGACACAAATGAATAATAACAATCGCGAGGCTCTCCAAAAGCAAATGTGAAGCTCCAACTCAAAGCACATGTAGAAAGTTTAAAGCACAATGCAAGAGCACGAAGTACGAACACAAAGCTCATGGAGGCCGAAAACAAGCTGACACACACCCAGAACAAGAGCAAATGTCAAGCACTGAGAGATCAGACAGGCCAGTTTAAATGTTGACCCGTGATGAAGTGGAAATCTAACACAGCTGTCAATACTCCGGCGAGACAGGCCACCTCCTACTGTCTGCCTGCCATTGCAGCCTTTGGTTGCACTTAATGATGTTCTCTTGTGAAGTTACAGGGATATTGGGTTATGAGTTTGTCATTATGGCATAAAGTTCTTTGTATTTTTGCTGATAGTAATTGTTTCTTTATGGACAATCCAAGAGTGCCGTAAGAAGAATCACAAACAAACTGGGCGCTGCAACTCAAAATGCTCTTTGTGTGCCCCACAATGGAAGCATTTGGGGTGGGGTATAGCAGCTGGTCATGACTGTGGGTTTGAATACTAAACAGAACACCAGCGTACAGGGAACACATTCAGAGAACTGAACAGACTCAGCCAAACATTAACTTATTTATTATTCCTATATCATATTGACCTTTATAAGTAGCTTAACCATACAGACGATCTATTTAGTTCTATAGGTTTTTAAAATATGATTAAACTCTAATATCAAAAATACCCTACAAAGTCTACCAACTTTAGCCCTAAAGTTTAAGACATTAAAAGACAGGTAGCGTGATATGACTACTTTACTACTGTTACGTATTTAAATTACACACTTGTGATTAGACCTCTTAATATTGAAATGTTGATGGTTTTAACAGTTAGAAATATACCAACACTACAATCCTTGGCTGCATCTAGATCAGAGTTATGGTATAAATCTCCTGAGTTATTGGCATCCTTGGTTAAAGGG
This sequence comes from Ancistrus triradiatus, assembly GCA_025084515.1. Lineage (NCBI taxonomy): Eukaryota > Metazoa > Chordata > Actinopteri > Siluriformes > Loricariidae > Ancistrus > Ancistrus triradiatus. Next base: position 599,875 of record JAJAGP010000156.1, read on the forward strand.
TTTATAAAAATGAATATGTGAAATAAATTTTAATTCAAGTACACTTAGGGATCAAGTAATCAAGGAAATCTTTTTAAAAGTGCTTAGCACTTTATTAATACAGTGCAATCTTTGCCTACATAACTGCACTTCTGCTGTAATGCTTGATTAGAAGAATACAGAGCACAAAGTGAATAATCACTTGAAATAAAAATAAAAAACACCAACTACTTTGCAATTGTCTTTTGTATTCACTGAGCTGTTAAAATGTAATTAACACATTCTGTTGAAATGTAATGGCTTATAAAGAAAACTTATTTTGCTTTAATTTTATATATATATATATATAGTAAAATGATAAGAAGAGAGATGAGAGATATATAGAGATAGATAGATAGAGATATGAGAGTATATATAATAAAGGGAACACTGAAACACGTAACAACACAAGAACTCCAAGTGTGCCCAGTATAGACATAGAATATATAGAGAGGAGAGAGAGAGAGAGAGAGAGAGAGAGAAGAGAGAGAGAGGGAGAGAAAAGGTATGTGTATTATACATAGCTATGTATATATACACATAAATTATCTAATATATATATATATATATATATATTACAATATATATATATATATATACATCTATTATCCTTTAAAATACTATTCAAAATGATGATTCTGTTTCTTAAAGAGCAGATACATTTCTGTTTCTTAAAGAGCAGACATTTTCCATTCTCTCTGGCATGTAACTAATTTAATTGAATGCAAATTAAGATCGTATAAACATCCTACTACAAAGTGTATATGATTTAACACACTATCCTTACGCGTGGTTGTATTGTGTAGGTAAAAAATTAAAGCAAAAAGTAAATAAATGAGTAAATAAAAACATGCATACACATTCACTAAACCTTACATACTCCCGCACAGCCATTTGGTTCAGATAGCTCATTAGATAAGGTTTATTTATTACACTTTTAAAACAGGTCTAATTAGAGAGAAATGATCGCACCTGACCAGAACTTCTTCCTGAAGGAGCAGATCCTGGGCTGAGCTTTTCCAATAAATGTAACATTATCGGATAATACAAAAAAGAAGAAAAAGAAAATCAGGTTTCTTGCCCGTTATTATTTATTGATTCCATCTTGTTTGCTCTTTGGAGAGAGTTCAGTTCCATAAGAGCTCCGTCCCGTCCTTTCTCACACTGAATAAGAGAATAAGAGCAGGATCCTTGTGCATGCTATTAACCATGCTGGAGAGAAAACAAAGTGCTCTTTCAGGCGCGAGGACTCAGACAATACTGCTCCCAGATTCCCACATTATCCATTCAGCGAGCGAGAGAGCGAGAGAGAGAGAGAGAGAGAGAGAGAGAGAGAGAGAGAGAGGCGGGAATGAGAGAGGGAATCGGGGGCATGCATACAAGATCACTGGACACACACTATGAACTTAAACACATCTAAATTGCTCATTATGCAAAATTAATTAGAAAACAACAAACAAAGCAAACCATCCTGTTCAACCCCCGCTAGTCTGAATCCTATAACCCAAAACTCAGAGGGTAGGCAGAGGTACACCCAAGGGGGCACCAGTACATACACACCATGTTGCAAACCACACCTAGGATTCGAACCCAAACCCTCAGGCACTGCAGTTTCCAACAGTTGGCTTTTTCCAATGATCCAGTGGAGCTGCAAAAAACAAATACAGTAGGTGCCATTTAACGTCCATTCGATCAACATCTGTTCATCTTAATGGCTGAAGTCTTAAAAATTATAATAGGAAATAAATCTGTCTCTTAACTCCGGACACTGTGGCTGTAAACAGTGGCCATACACAGGCAAATCAGCAGAGACCCTGTACAGCACTGCCCAGTGTATGATGTTAGAGTATACAGTACTGTACTGAACTGTTTTTGTACAATACTGTATTTTCAATAATTATTGTGAAAATCCATAAATTAAAAAAAATTCCGCATGTGTATAACAGTTAACATTTAGAGCACCTAGCAGACACTTACAACCTTACAATCCAAGCAGTCGTGGGTAAGGGCTTTACTCAAGGACGCAACAGTGGAAAGCTTGGCAAAAGTGGGACTCCAGACTACCTGCTCCAAAGCGTAACTTAAGTAACTTAGCCGCTTGGCCACCAGAGTTACAGGAGGTTAGGCTTCTGATGCACTACCATTGTTTGCACACAGTTTTCTTGTAAAAATGCCCTTGACATGTATGTATGCTGCCCTTTATAAGCATTATCTGTAAAATATTATACAAAACTCTTACAAAATTGTCAGTGTCATACAAAACGAATAAAGAATGCCACTGCACACAAAAAGCGTTTGTTTACTGTCAGTTAAAGTTTGTGTTTGTGGTCCGTTACTCTATTGTATTATGCACAGAAAGTTTTATAAAAGATACAAAGATAAGAATTACTGTACAGTATTTCTACAGTGCTGGACTGTCATAAATGATTTCATGTTGTGTCTTAATATTTTAGGTTAAAATAAAGCACCATGTGCAAAATACCTAACTACAGCACTTAGTAACTGAAAGTCTCTACTTCCCCCATGGTAGAGTGGCCTAAATAGACTACGATATGTGACTACGATAATTTTTGGTCAATGTCCATTTCAGCTAACGCCCTGTTTCACAGAACGTAAAGCAGATGTTAAAAGTTCCACAGCTTTAGACACAATTATTTTTTCACACTTCCAGTATTACACATCCAGTATTTAGTTGTTTTATCCAGTCAGTAAACATTGTTAACAATGCAGGAGCGATGGTCTCAACAATGTACTCAAACACTGAGTAGTCACACAAGATCATCACTGAATGTAATCTTCTTCCATGCAGGTCTCTGTAAGAGTTTACTCATAAGCACAGTGCCTTGAAGAATGTAATAGAGTGGACTCATCGTTTATGGCTCTCCAGTAACTCATAAACTAAAGCATTAAACTAAACCTGCTTACACTGCTGTTTTCACAGGTTCTCTCTTAGCAGCTTTCCCAAACCCTGGGTAACCGTTAGAGCGCTCTGCACTACATTCTGTAGAAGTAAAAGGTCCAAGAAGAATGCAGCAAGACGTTTTAAAGGACAAAAACATATCTAAGCAGGGTTTCCTGTACCATTTGCTGCTGGATTTCTCAGTCGGAGGCAAATCTGTAAAAGAGCTGTCTGGTCATTAGTCATATATGCCATGCTCACTAGTTTAATGACACGGTGACCAAAGACAAATGACGACAAAGTTGTAGTATGGTCAATAATTGACTACAATGGACGAAGCAAAACTCAGAGGACAGCTCCAAGAGAGGTAGTAGCAATGGAGAGTCCAAAGTTTCATGGCCATCATCTTAAACAGTGATAATATAAGAGCACTGAGATTGCCCTGTCTAAATCTGGTATTAGTGAGATGTTTGGCCACCACCAGAACCCAGAACATTTCCAGTACAACCTGGTATAGCTTCTTCTAGAAATATCTAGGATTGTACCAAAGGATAGAAGAAGATATTCCCTCAACTGTTTTTTGGAGCTAAAAATATCTCATCGTTGTTCTATCTGGTGGCTCCAAAGTCCATAGTATATGATTTAAACCATTCTTTGAGCCTGTCTGCCCTGTGAGTGGGATATCATCATGCTACAAGCGAAAGAAATGAGCCACCAAAATATCTTTGCACTGATTTTCACTAAGCCTTTGCAATGGCTGGAACCAGCTCATGAAAACCTCTCACCCCCAACAGTTTATTTTTCACCCATCTGTAGGTAAAAACTCAAATAGGTACAATTTTACAGAGTTCCATAACTCATCATCCTTAGTTATGCAGGGGGCCATGATTACTCCCAGACCTCCTGCTATGCTTGGAAATCTGGCATCATATCCAGAACAAACCTGCTCTCCGAGGTGACCTTGCAGAAAGGAAAGATAATCTCACTTGGACTGGAAACGCTCATTTTGGCACTGGCACAAACCCGTAACGGTGGGAAGCATCTCCAACTGAACACCCGTGTTTGGAGAAGCTGTTCAGTTTCTCATGGTTGGCTTGGTTTCACATGATTTTTGTGTTTTGAAAAAAACTGTCCTCTATAACTGAACCCTGGTAGAAGTCAGCACACAGAAAAGTAAAGGAAAATATGACTGCACAAATTAATAAGAGAATTTTTCAAGATTTTAACTGACAACCTTCTGATGTTCATCCACAGTCACCACCAACCCATATAGATGTAGACAGACATATTCATACTGAAACAACTCTCTTCAGACACCACAACATACAGGAGGTAGAAAACCTTAAGGATACATGTGTTTCCCAAGGCCGAGTTGAACTCTGTGTCTCTCCAGGGCTCTGAGTTTTTGTAGCAAGAATCAGTAAACAAGTTTCTTTCTAAAACATTGCACATGGTTCATTCCTGAATCAAAAACATGATTATGGTATAACACTTACTTCTAAATTATTAAATTGAATACAACACATTGGTGTGATATTTTGATCTCATATTAAACAAATACATTGTTTTTATGACCTCAGAGTAATAGAGAAATTGTGGTAAATCATATTTAAATACGGAAAGCAAGATCTGATGCAACACCCGGTCACAAGCGAGAATCGAAAAATCTGAGCACTCAACATAATCTGACAAAGAAAAGACGACAGCTGTTACCACAAATCTTTCATAAATCCTCCAAATTGCTTTATACAGTATATAAATGTACTGCTTCTGAATGTGTTGTAAAAGTCCAATGTAGATACTCCAATGAATAATACAGTATGTATTAACTTTTAATAATATTTCTACACACACAAAATCTTAATCCCTTCTACATGTACATTAAAAAGGAGAGAGTCTTATGGATCACAACAAAACTTTTATTTTGTTATTGAAATCAGTTGAGCTTTAATTCACCTCAGTTATTCGTCATAACCTGAAAATGAAACACAAACAAAAAGATCAGGATTGCATAAAATAATATAACAAATTATAATTATTATAGCTAAGAACCAGGACATTATCAGTGATATTGGAACAATAGATCAGTGATTAGATCTTTATTTAATAAATGACAGCATTACAGAACCCACTGTGCAGTCTTACCTGGTCAATCCAGTCATTGTAGGCGGAGACGCGGGTGAAAGCGGTGGGTTTCTTAAACGTGTCACATCCCAGGCTTGAGACGAAGCTGGCAATGCCATGCACCTCCCAAACTCCCTCAGCGTTCCTACAGTTCAGAGGACCACCAGAGTCACCCTACAGGACAGGAAAGGTTCGTTATCAGCATTATCAGCCAAAATCCAAGCCAAATAAGGGGCAGTACTGGAGTTTTAATAACCTGAATAAAGCACATGATGCAGCTGTAGCAAAAAATAAGAAGGCATGGCAGAGAATCACCAGATACCCAGTGTTTTACTGACGTCTGGCGGCTTTGAATACCCAGTACCAATACGGATTCAATTAATTCTGTGTTTTTATCTTGACTTTAAAGGTAAAAATAGCTGTGATTTTGGACTGTGGGTGATGCATCAGTTAAAGACACAAGATTATAGACCACAAGGTCCAAGGTTCCAAGGTGCCAATGTTAGGCCCTTGTGCAAGGCACTTAACCCACAGTGTACACTGTAAGATTGTTTCAGTTATAGGATCCTTATATATAGTAACTGTAGTCAGGTGTGACTGCATTTTAAAGCTCAAAGTGTATTGCACTGGCACTCACGTTGCAGCCAGCGACGATGCCGTCTCCACCAGCACACAGCAAGGCATCGCTCAGTCCAGGACCCCACCAGTCGGGTTGAGTGCAGGTTTCATGGTCCACCACGGGCATCAGAGCCTGCTGCAGCTTATCAGCAATGGGACCACCAGCTGGAACACAACACACCTCTGTCTGAACATTTCATACTTTAAAGTTCATACTGATTCAGTACACAACAATGGCAAGCCTATGACTTGTTATGGACACTGGTGTGCTGATCAAGGTGCAAGAAAATGCGAGTTCCATGTTCCTATTGGACCAAGCTGGTTTATGCTGGATAGTGTGTGTTTTTATAAGGTTTTTATAACAGAACCCGCTTCTACCATACATTAAAGGGAGTAAAATCAGCAATCCAGAGCAATAACCACTAAGCAACCACTGTCCAGCTTGGTGAGTTTAGCATTTTATCTCCAAACAAACTAGTTCATTAAAACCCAAAGATAAGAAGATGGCTACAGCATCTATTTTGCACTGTGTGCATTACCATATACCATAATAATCTGCACCTAAATTTTACACAACAGTGCATCAATATACAATAAAGAAGTCAGAAACAGGAAAATATTCACGTTTTAACCCCATGACCTGCTTTTATCGTGTACAAAATGGCTGCCGCATGCATTCCGCTTCAAAGTTTAATGTTGCAATACCGACATTGAACAGAGGAGGCACTGTAGGATGGCGTGCCTTTATCCCTGTACAATGTACTACTCTACATAATTTTTCGATATCACTATGTTTGTATTGCACAAACCCGTTTAAATGTACTTTAATGTTTAACCTACAAATGTTTTAGTTTGCAGATTGAAACAGTTTTGAAAACTTGTACAATAGTTAATGGGCAAGCAGCACAGACACACTCCGACACTGCTACACACTTACTGATGAGCCTGCCCCATCCGGTGATGTAGCAGGGGTAGTTATTGGGGAGGGTGTCTCCAGCAGGGGGCAGGCAGCCCAATTGTACGGTGTCAGTCAGAGACACTTCTTCAGTGAGCTTAATCAGAGCCACATCAAACCTGAAATGACAATCAGCAATTACAAGGTGATTCAACTTATAATAACCGGATAAAAAGAGATACAGATAGCTTATTATAAGTTATGAGTCAAAAAATACCTTTAAATCAATACAGACCGCCAACATCAACAATATGTACCTAACATCTTAGTGCCAGATACTACAGGAGGTAGATACTACCTTCAGAGATCAAGTGGAGTCCGTGGCCGATGCACCATGCCACCACTGCTCTGACCTACACAATATTACGCAGGCTGTTTTTTATGTTATGACTAATCTGCATATGTATATATAATATGTACCCGGCGCTCAAGGCCGCAGGGTTCCACCTCTCGTGCACGATGATCTTCTCAGGAGTGAAAATCTCAGATCCGGCCTCTTCCTCCACCAGGTTGTACTTTCCAACGTACACGCGGTAGGTCCTGTCACTGTTCGAGTGAACGGCAGAATGTATCAGTTTTACTGATCACGTTAGAGGTGTAGAAACAGAAAAGTAGGCTTTCCTACCTGATACAGTGAGCAGCAGTCATCACCCAGTTGGTGGCGATCAGAGATCCTCCACAGGTGTGTCTCCATTCATCGATATTCAGCCACTGCAGAGAGATCTACAGAGGGGATCAGGAGTACAGTTCACATCCAGAAATCTACAACCCATGAAAGATGAAGGAACATGAGAAAAAAAAAGAATAAAGACCTGCCAGGGCCAGCTGTGGGGTACGGCGTCCACTCCACCGACCACACGGGTGGGATTGGGCTCGATGGGGGGAACCCCGCATCCCAGAGCTAAAACACCAACATAAGAATGTGTTATTAATTAAAGGATATAAGTTTCAGCATGTGGAATAAGCAGCTTTTCTTATAATCAAGTTTCAGTTATAGACAGCAGACTCCAAAGCTGGAATAGGAAAAATAACATGAAACTATAACTATTGCTGAAAGTGATCTGAAAAATAACAAGCATGGAAAACATTTCAGGGTTCTGATATTCTGATGTCACAGGTACACATTGTGTTGTTTCTCACCACCAGCGATGATCACCGAGGCCAAAACAATCTGGAGCATGTTGACCAGCTTCTGTGAATGCGTTCACACGGAGCTGAATTATAAACCCTTCTTCTATCTATAAAAGCACACCCACTTTGAAAAAAGAACACATCTCCGACCATTCATTGGACAAAAAATATCATATTCCTTTCAACCCCTTTAAGTTTAAAGCTGTGTGTACAGCTGCTTTTTAGGAATGCATTCTCATGGAGCACACACACACACAAAGACACACATGATTTTAATTCCTTTTTTGGGTGCATGTATGGCAGAAATATCAGAATGTCAGAGTGACAAGACGATATATTCATTCATTCATTCAATTCAAGACGTCAGCACAGGGCGCAAGGAAGGAACCAACCCTATTCGTGGCAGTCTATCTCAAGACACATACACACGTCCTCATGCTGGGACATTTTTAAGGATGCCAGTTGACCTAATGCATGTCTTTGTAATGTGCACAAACATGCAACCCCCACACAAGCAAAATCCAGGCCTGGATTTGAACTGGGGATGTTTAGAGCTTTGAGGAGACAGTGTTAACCACTGTGGCACTGAAGGTGCCAGCTGACTTATGACTTTGCTTGCCAATATGAACTGAGAGCTGGACTTTACCAAGAACAGCAGTTAGACTGTTAAAAATCGTAAAAGCAGTGGTTTCCAATCCGGGGTTCGAGTGCTGGCATTTTCAAGCTTTGTCTGTCAGGCTTTGAGTGCTAAATCCAGCTCCCTCAAAAGACTAGCACTGATATGTTCAATTTCATGTCGACAGGCACCTTCAAATGATTGTATTACATGTTGTACGTGTTCACAGATCAGTGTGTATGTGATGTTCTGCCTCAGTCTGAGTGCTCCGCTGGGGGCTGGGTCTGTAGTGGTCATGTGACCAAACCAGAAGTGCCCACAGGTTACATAATAGTTCCTTGTAGTCATTCTACTATTATTTTGAAGATAATTATATAACAAGGGAATTATGTTGTATTGTATGTCACTCCTTACATTCCTGATATTGATAGCAGTTTTTCCAGATATGCAGCAGTGCACAGGACCCTTTTTATTTTATTTATTTATTTTATTTAATCTTCAGTTTAACCCGGCGAGTCATTAACAACAGATTCTTATTTACAATTACGGCCTGGCAAGCAGCGCATGCCACTTAAGGAAAGGGAAGCAAAAGAGGGGAGAAATATACAATAATTATAAGTAATATATCAGTTTTTAAAAAGCAGAAGTATCTATGAGTGTGTTTACACTTAATAATCCGATCATAGTCGTATTTCTGCAGTTATCTGATTATCCAAGTGGTCACGTATACAGCATACTCCGATCTAGAAGTCAGATTAAAAAATCTGATTAAGAAAACTGGATTTTAACCCAGTAATCAGATTTCACATAGCATGTATATGAGTTACCCGATTTCCTAACCCAACACGGTTGCCAGGTTTGCCTATTCTAAATATCTGGCTTTGTTTATCCTCTTTATTCCATTGACTGTGACTGTTTTTTTGCTTGCGGGATCTGGCAACCCTGGTATGAAACGTGTCATGGAACCAAAGGCTGGTCAGGCAGGTCAGCATGTGGCCTTTTCTCAGGACAAAGCAGATTTTCCTTTAAAGGTGTAAAAGAAAATAGATATTACTTATTGTCTAGACTAATAACGTATGTCCACAGCAATTGTATTAAAGTTTGTAGTGTGAGGACACCCATCACCTCACCACAGTACTATACAAACCAGGGAGTGCCATGTTTTATGAACACACTGCCTTCATTCTTTTGTTCTTGCTTTAGAGTTACACAAGGCATTATTACACAAAGCTTACCTAGACCGCAGTGGAGTACTCATGTTGTTTTGGTCTTGAACCTATACATATTAAAGTCAAGGCTTGAATACCAGTAGCTAAATAAAGGGAAATGTTATTACCCTTTAGATTTTTCATCGAATGCTAATATCCGACAGGTTTCCCAACTAGGGAACTAACGTTACTCAACACTGTGAGTACTTACCAGTAGCAATACGAAGACTGTGGCCAAAACAAGGTACTTTCAAGGTACAAGGACAGGATGAATTCGCTTAAAAACTGTTTGAGCCAGCCACGTCAACTGACTCCTCTCGATCCAAAAGAGCAATGGATCCTATGCACAAACCTAATTTTCTCTTGGATATTCTGGTCACTAACAAAAGCTCATGTCCTTTGGTGAGTGTAGGCACACTTCAAATAACGTGTAATCTATGTGGAATAATAAATAATATTTCTGACCTTTTTTAATGTTTCTACACAAAAAGCCTTGTAAATCAGAGAGAGTGTAGATCAGAGACTGGCATAACAAAACGGAGAGAAACTTTGATAGCACAGCTTTTATTTTTGAAACCTTTATTGAAATCAGTTCACCCTTGACGCACTTTAGTTATTCACCATAACCTGAGAAGGAAACAGATGAAAATGGAGATCAGGATTACATAAAAGCTGTGGATCAGTGGATCATTCACTGATTAGAGCTTTATGTAATAAGTGGCAGCATTGCAGAATCCATCATGCAGTCTTACCTGGTCAATCCAATCGTTGTAGGCAGAGACGCGGGTGAAGACGGTCGGTTTCTTCTCAAGGTTGCAGCCCAGGCTTAATGCGAAGCTGGCGATGCCATGCACCTCCCAAACTCCCTCAGCATTCTTACAGTTCAGAGGACCACCAGAGTCACCCTGCAGGACAGGAAAGGTTCATTACCAGCTCACAATGAGTCTAGGCTAAAATCCAAGCCACATATGTAACTGTATTTTTCCTTTATAAATATGTTGTCAACTTTACAGTCTTTTGTTTCACCCCAGAGTGCAAAAACAAAACTGTCTCTCAAAAACAGCTTGTTTTTTATCTAACTTAACATGGCCTTAAATATGCATCAGATTAATCATTTTGGGGTTTTTGTTCAAAAGCCCATCTACAGCCTTAAAATAGATTCTGAAACTAAATCTATATACTCCCAAGTGTACAGTAAAAATGACTGTATGAACACTAGGTTGATTTAAATTGGTCTCTCAGCCTGTTCTGCTGTGAGTGGTTTCCTTTAACCCTTCATATGCAGACTGAACACTATTTTGACATTGACAGTAATCAGGCCTGAAGCTGTAAGTGTGTTTCAGTGGCACTCACATTGCAGCCACCAACGATGCCGTCTCCACCAGCACACAGCAAGGCATCGATCAGGTCAGGACCCCACCAGTCAGGCTGACTGCAGGTTTCATGGTCGACCACGGGCATCAGAGCCTGCTGCAGCTTGTCAGCATTTGGCCCATCAGCTGGAACGCAAACACCTCTGTCTGAACTTCATGCTGATTCATAAGAACTGCTAGACACCAGCTCCAAAATGTTCAAATAGTCATATATTCATTGTAAGTGTTGGGGTTTGAACTCACAGCCTTCCATTCACACACTTACTGGCAATTCTGCCCCATCCGGTGATGTAGCAGGGGTAATTATTGGGGAGGACGTCTCCAGCAGGAGGCAAGCAGCCCAATTGTACCGTGTCACTCAGAGACACATGGTCAGTGAGCTTAATCAGAGCCACATCAAACCTGGAATCACAATCAGCATTTACAGCAAGGTGAATCAGCTTTGCTAATATATATCGTATTAAGAACAAAATCACATCAGAGCGATCCAGAGTCCGTCCCAAAGATTCAAGCAGCCCCAACTCTGGAGACATCACATTTACTTTGTGTCACGCTCACGACTGACTCGGCTCCCCACGCACACAGGCTTCAGCGTTCCTCATCACCGGACTACTAAGTATCACCTGTTTCTCATTCACATCTCCATAGCCTCCCCTTCTTATGCCGACCTCATCCCTCATTCCCACGCTACGCCACAAGGTTCCTGACCAGCTCTAGCTCTACACTTTCTCTCCAAGCCAACCTAGTATAATTTCTAAATAAACAGCATTACCTTTTCTCCTCAGCCTGCGTTTGTCTCGCTCTGTCCGCCCGCGTTACAGTTGGCGTAGCCTACATGGAGGCAGCGGCTGCAGGATCCAATCTCGGCCCTAGCCCGGGCCTGGAACATTAAATCGCCGAGCTTCGTGCTCAGTTGCAGGAGGTCGCCGGCGCAGTCACTCTTCTGGCGGACAGCCAGCGCTCACTCGGCTCCCTGGTCCCCACGGTCGGAGAGCTCTCCCAGCGGGTGTCACAGCTATCGCTGCCCCCCGCTCCTGTGGTTCATCCAGCAGCGGTCCCGCTTCCCCCTAGTCCACCTCGGGCATCGCCCTACAAGAATCGTTGCGAGGGCTTCTTGCTTCAGTGCGAACTGTACTTTGTCCACTCGCCACCTGACTCGGATACGGCTCGCATAGCTTTTGTGATCTCTCTCCTCTCTCATCGTGCCCTGGATTGGGCCACGGCTGTCTGGTCTCAACAAGGAGCAGAGGCGAGGGACTATGACCGCTTCGTGACTTCATTCCGCTCTGTGTTCCAACATCCGAGAGAGGGTCGCTCAGCCGGGGAACTGTTGCTTCATCTCCGCCAAGGTCGTCGCTCGGCGGCCGAGTACGCCATTCAGTTCCGCACGCTAGCGGCGCAGAGTGGCTGGAACCCGCCAGCGCTCCTCACTGCTTTCCACCAAGGCCTGCGTCCCGGTCTTTGGAGGGAACACAGCGGGACGTGACCTCGACCTCACTTTGGAGGATCTCATCGCTCTTGCCATCCGCCTGGACCAACTCCTCGAGACCAGGCCACCCACAGCCCAGCGCTCCCCTTCCACACTAGTGGTTCGGGACCCGTCACCGCCACCGGAGGACATGGAGGTCGCGGACGCTTGCCTTTCCTCAGCGGAACGCCGCCGTCGCTTCGCCATGGGGCTCTGCTGTTACTGTGGATCCGACCGTCACCTTCGGCCCGACTGCGACCTCGCTCCGTCTCACGGGCCCTCTGCTGTGAGTGCCAAGCCAATGGCACGCACACCCCGGGTGAGTCTGACCCCAGAAATTCCTTCGTTTACGTTGCCTGTCGTTTGCGAATTGCTGACACCGATGTCTTCCTCACAGGCATGATCGACTCCGGCGCCCAGGGGAACTTCATCGCGGACCACATTGTCACCAGATGGAAGATCCCCTGCACCACACTCCCCGTGGCCCGGCGGATTACTACAGCTACCGGTCAGCCGCTTGGGTCGGGACTGCTCACTCGCATCACTGTCCTGGTGCACCTCTCCATCGGCGCCACCCATGAGGAGTCTATTGCTCTGCTTCCCGTTACCTCCCTTACACATCAAATCATCCTCGGCCTCCCTTGGCTTCGTCTCCACGACCCTCACATCTCTTGGTTCGCTCGAGACATTGCCCGCTGGTCTCCTAACTGTCAAACCCACTGCCTGTGTCGCCCAGCACTTCAGATCAGTTCTCTCCCGGTCTCCGGTCTGTCGTCCCTCCCTCCAGGTGTGCCTCGCGAGTACCTGGATCTGGCACCTGTGTTTGGAGATGGCACGTCGGCGCCTCTCCCGCCTCATAGATCCTATGACTGTGCCATAGACCTCGTCCCTGACGCTCAGCTGCCCAAAGCGCGGAACCGACGGAAGAGAAAGCCATGCAGGAATACATCACTGAATACCTAGACCTGGGCTTCATTCGCCCGTCCACCTCACCTGTCTCTGCGGGCTTTTTCTTCGTCCCCAAGAAAGACTCAGGGTTACGTCCCACCATAGATTATCGCCAGCTCAACCTCATCACTCGCAGGTATCCCTACCCGCTCCCCCTGGTGCCAGCGTCCCTCGAGTTGCTCCGCAACGCTCAGTGGTTCACCAAGTTGGATCTCAGGAATGCATACAACCTGATCCGCATGAGAGAGGGGGACGAATGGAAGACAGCCTTCAGCACCAGCTCAGGTCATTATGAGTATTTGGTGATGCCTTTCGGACTGACCAACACACCCTCGGTCTTTCAGGCATTTGTTAACGACGTCCTTCGGGACATGCTGGGACGTTATGTGTTAGTCTACCTCGACGACATCTTGGTATTCTCGCCCGATTTCGACACACACACCATCCACGTTCGCCTGGTATTGGAAAGGCTCCACTCACATCACCTCAGAGTAAAAGCAGAGAAATGTGAATTCCACACGCAGACAGTCCGCTATCTGGGGTACATCATCTCTCCCACAGGCGTGGCTATGGACGATTCCAAAGTCTCGGCGGTCCTCTCCTGGCCTGTGCCCATGTCGATCAAGGATCTCCAACGCTTCCTCAGCTTTGCCAATTTCTATCGGCGCTTCATCCGAGACTTCAGTTGGACGGCAGCACCCCTCACGTCCCTACTGCGGGGCAGCCCCCGTGCTCTGCGCTGGACTCCGGAGGCCAAACAGGCATTCACCGACCTCAAAGCGGCGTTCACTCAAGCTCCAGTCCTAGGTCATCCCGACCCGGGCCGCCCCTTTGTTCTAGAGGTTGACGCGTCGTCCGTGGGCATCGGGGCAGTTCTGTCTCAACGTCTGGGCAACCCTCCGAAGCTACACCCGGTCGCGTTCTACTCACACAAACTCTCACCAGCGGAGCGGAACTACAACGTAGGAGATCGCGAATTGCTGGCCATCAAGCTGGCCTTGGAGGAATGGAGGCATTGGCTGGAGGGCTCCAAACACCCTTTCTCTGTATTCACTGACCTCAAAAATCTGGAATACCTCCGCTTTGCCAAACGGTTGAACGCATGCCAAGCCCGCTGGTCTCTCTTCTTTGCGCGCTTTGCGTTCTCCATCACTTATCGGCCCGGGAGCAAGAATTCCAATGCCGAAAGCTCTCTCGCGCAGCCTCGTCCCCGCCTCCACTGCCTATTCTACCGGCTTCCTGCGTGCTGGGCGCTGTCCAATGGGACTTCGAACAGGATCTTGATGCCAGCCTCACTCGAACATGCATCCCATCAGAATGCCCTGAGGGCAAGAAGTTCGTTCCACCGGAGCTCCGTGACTGACTCATAACTTGGGTCCATGTCTCTCTCTGCTCAGGCCACCCAGGGGAGACCCGTACTCATCACCTTTTGGCAGCCCGTTACTGGTGGAACAACATGCGCCGGGACATCCACCGATTTGTGGCCTCTTGCAGCGTCTGCGCGCAAAGCAAAATTCCACGCACTCTTCCGTCGGGTCTGCTCCATCCCCTGTCGACTCCGCAACGGCCATGGTCTCAGATAGCCATTGACTTCGTCACGGACCTCCCTCTCTCCAATGGTAACACCGCCATCCTCTCTGTGATTGATCGCTTCTCCAGGGCTGTGCGCTTCATCCCTCTGAGCAAGATCCCCTCCGCGTTTCAGACGGCGGAGTGCCTCTTTGAATCTGTCTTCCGTTTCTTCGGCATTCCGGAGGACATTCTATCCGACAGAGGACTTCAATTCACCTCCGCTGTCTGGAGAGCATTTGTGGAGAAGCTGGGTGCCTCGGTGAGTCTGTCGTCCGGCTACCATCCCGAATCCAACGGCCAGTGCGAGCGCATCAACCAGAAGCTAAAGAAGTTTTTGCGAGCTTACTGCTCACACAACCCACGGGACTGGAGGCAGTTTTTTCCCTGGGCGGAGATAGCCCAGAACTCCCTTCGTCATTCCACCACTGGTCTCACACCCTTTCAGTGCGTCTTGGGATTCCAACCGCCCTTTGTCCCATGGGATTCCGCCGCTTCCGACGCCCCGGCGATTGACGATTGGTTTCACCGCAGCGAAGAGATATGGAGCCAAGTCCACCAGCGCATTGACCGAGCCATCCGCCGCTACCAGAGGCATGCTGACCGGCACCGGCTCCCCGCTCCCGCCTACAGCCCAGGGGATCGGGTCTGGCTTTCCTCGGGGACCTCCGTCGCACCCAGGGAAGTACACAGTTTACTCCACGGTTTATGGGGCCTTTCAAAATTATCAGACAAGTTAACCCAGTCTCTTACCGTCTTGACCTACCCTCTCATCTCAGGATCTGTCCGACTTTCCACGTCTCCCTCCTCAAGCCGTGGATTCCCGGGCCGCTGGCGGACACACCCCCGGCGGACCAGCCTCCATCTGCCGGGCTGGACGACGCCTCCGCCTTCACGGTCCGCTGCATCCTGGATTCCCGCCGAAGGGCTTCGCGCCTTCAGTATCTGGTAGAATGGGAGGGCTACGGACCGGAGGAAAACTGCTGGGTAGACGCTAAGGACATCCTGGACCCACTCCTCATCCAGGAGTTCCACGCTGCTCGCCCCGATCGCCCGGCCCCCAGGCCTCGCGGACGTCCTCGTCTGTCAGCGTCGGGACCCCCGGCCGTCGGCTCTTCACGGGCCCCCGTCTGCGCGGGTCCTTCGAGGGGGAGTACTGTCACGCCCACGACTGACTCGGCTCCCCACGCACACAGGCTTCAGCGTTCCTCATCACCGGACTACTAAGTATCACCTGTTTCTCATTCACATCTCCATAGCCTCCCCTTCTTATACCGACCTCATCCCTCATTCCCACGCTACGCCACAAGGTTCCTGACTGGCTCTAGCTCTACACTTTCTCTCCAAGCCAACCTAGTATAATTTCTAAATAAACAGCATTACCTTTTCTCCTCAGCCTGCGTTTGTCTCGCTCTGTCCGCCCGCGTTACACTTTGAGTTTTATTTCACTGCAGACAGTATGAACCTGAGATATTTCACATTTTTTGTCTGGTCAACTTAATTTCATTTGTTAATAAACATCTATTTCTGCATTTCAGGCCTGCAATACATTTAGAAAAAAGGTGGAGTTAGTGATAAATTAAAAAACTAAATAATGATGTGATGTCAAACAGGTGATTATAATCATGACTTGGTGCAAAAGCAGCATCCAGGAAAGGCTGAGTCTTCAGTGAGCAAAGATGGGCAGAGAAAATTATTGAAAGGTTTAAAATCAATGTTCCTCAAATAAGGATTTACATGTTTCACCCCCTACAGTGCATAATATCATTAAACGATTCAAAGAATTTGGAAGGAATTTCAGTGCATAAAGGCTAAGGGTGCAAACTTAAGCTGAACGCCTGTGATCTTCGATCCCTCAGATGGCACTGCATCAAGAACCGCCATTCAACACTAGGTAATATAACCACATGAGCAAGGGATTACTTTGGCAAATCTTACTTTAGCAGAGTACAATACAGAGTTACATTTACAAATGCCACTTCAAACTGTACTGTATAAAAAAGAAGCCTCAAGTTAACCATGTCCAGAAGAGGTGTCGACTTCAAAACGCAAAATACCTGAGATTTATACTTTATAAATTGACGCCTTTTGACTAACCAGAATCAATAGTCTAGAATTACAGTAGTCTTGCTGATTACCCAAATTCAATGAATGAAGGGTTCCATCGCTCGTGCACAATGATTTTCTCAGGAGTTACAGCTGCAGATCCGGCCTCTTCCTCCACCAGGTTGTACTTTCCAACGTACACGCGGTAAGTCCTCTCATCACTGTGCAAGCAAACGGTGCAACATATAAGTTTTGCTCATCACATTAGAGCTGTAGAAATAGAAAAGTAAGCTTTCATACTGGATACAGTGAGCAGCAGTCATCACCCAGTTGGTGGCGATCAGAGATCCTCCACAGTTGTGTCTCCACTCCTCGTTATTCAGCCACTGCAGAGAGATCTACAGAGGGGATCAGGAGTACAGTTCACATTCACAAACAAACAGTTCATAAAAGATGGAGTGACATATGTAAAAAAAGAAAGAATAAAGACCTGCCAGGGCCAGCTGTGTGGTATGGCGTCCACTCCACCGACCACACGACTGGGTTCGATGGGGGGAACCCCGCATCCCAGAGCTAAAACACCAACATAAGAATGTGTCATTAAATATAGGATCTAAGTTACATCAAGTGGAATAAGAGTCTGTAACTTTTCTTATCATCAAGTTTCAGTTATAGACAGCAAACTCCAAAGCTGGAATAGGTAAAGTAAAATGAAACTATAATTATTACTGACAGTGATGTATCTGTAAGTGAATATCTGAAAAATAACAAGCATGGAAAACATGTTACATGACATATGAAGACATTTTGAGGTTTCTTACCACCAGCGATGATCACTGAGGTCAAAACGATCTGGAGCATGTTGACTTGGTTCTGCTGATGCTTTCACACGGAGCTGAATTATAAATGTGTCTGCTATCCATAAAGTTACGCCCAGTTTGTAAAAAAAGAACAAATCATTCAAAATTCATTGGGCAAACAAAAGATAAAATTTATTCCACTCATTTAAGTTTAAGGCTGTGTGTACAGCTGCTGTCCAGTAATGCATTCTCACGGGTTTGGCAGAAATAGCCATAGACATCACAGTGAAATGACAATATATTCATTCAGTTTTTAATTTTTATACCCGCTTGACAGAGAAATGATCTGTTCCTCAGAAAAATATGGAGTCAAAGGTAAAACCTGGTTGTCAAGCAGGTCAGTGTTGGCATTGTGGTTCAAATTTACTGTCACCTCAACCAAAGCATAATTAAAAAACACCTAGAGCATCAAAGAACTTCCTTCGGCTTGAACCACAGCTTGCATGCAGTCCTCACTGTAACTGGGCAACTTTGCGAGCAGAAGTGAGCAAGGGCCTCTTGCATGCCACTCTGCTCTGTATGTAGACGGTATGACGAGGGTTCTTTCAGAAATTGGTTGTGATGGACCTGCGTTGACTTCTAGAAGGAATTCTTGTGTCTTCACAAGCCGTGAAACCTGTATGATTGTGCGCTTTGATACACCTGCGAATTCAGCAACTTCCTTCACACTATGGCCTTTTATACGCCCAAATGCAATCACTCCTTTTTTGCCAGTAATTAACATCTGCTTTGCAATTCATTTTCAATTCATTCAATGAGACATTCACTGTACTGTTCCACCTCTTCTCAATCTATGAATCTCGTCACACACCCTGCAGGTATTTATAGCCCGATCATCCTCATGCAACACCATCTGCAGGAGCCTAAAGTTACTACCACTTTAAAAACGCACGCTTCCCTCAAAGCTTTTATGTGAGAAAGTGTTTTGCTGGAATGTTGTACCTTGACTTTTAAGTATCTGTTTCAGTCATTTCATTTGTTACACCTACTCTTATATTATGTGCCATGTTTATTATTTTCTTCTCGTCACTGATTCTCACGTAACAATATCTCAATGTGGCAAGATTATATGGTATTTTAAATTATATCTGTATTATCGTGAATGATATTACATCGTCCACTACTTACCAGCCTTACAGAAAGGGTGCAGATGAGGACCAAAAATGTTTATCTGTTTATCTCTCACACGACATGACCAAGCTGAACTCATGCTTCATTACTGAATAAAAACCCGATTAAAGGATCATTTCCAGCTACCTTGATATAAAATATTAACATTCTTGAGCACAATGGAAGACTTTATTCCTATGTAAACTTAAATGAAAAATATTTTCATGCCCATAATCTTTCCTTCTGCTTTTCCTGGTGAGGGTCGTGGTGACAACAGGCTAAGAAAGTCAGACCAGACTTCTCTATTCCCGGGCACAGATTCCAGGTCCTACTGGGGGATCCCAGCTCTGAAATATACTCCCTCCAGCTTGTTCTGGGTCTCTCCTTGGATTTATGCAAGTGCCTAGAACAGCTCTAATGGGAGCCAACCACGTCAACTGGCAAAAGAGCAGTGGCTCCACTATTCACCCTGTCACAAACAATAAGCTCAACAGTCCTGTGTAGGAAACTAATTTCTGCTGCATGGATCTTGTGGTCACTACCAAAAGCTCATGACCCATTGGTGAGTGTAGGCACAGTACAAATAAAGTGTGGAATAATAAATAATATTTCTGAACTTTTTTAATGTTTCTACAGACAAAACCTTGTAAATCAGAGATTTTGTGAGCAGTTTTTATTTTTTTTAAGCTTTGTCAAAATCAGTTCATCTTTGTCGCAATTTAGTTATTCACCATAACCTGAGAAGGAAACAGATAAAATGTAGATCAGGATTACATAAAAAGATACTATTACAGCTAATAATTAGAAAATGTGGCTCATTAGATAACTGATTAGAGTTTTATTTAATAAATGACAGCATTACAGAATCCACTGTGCAGTCTTACCTGGTCAATCCAATCATTGTAGGCAGAGACACGGGTGAAGACGGTGGGTTTCTTCTCATAGTTGCAGCCCATGCTTGAGACGAAGCTGGCAATGCCATGCACCTCCCAAACTCCCTCAGCGTTCCTACAGTTCAGAGGACCACCAGAGTCACCCTGCAGGACAGGAAAGGTTCATTACCAGCTCACAATGAGTCTAGGCTAAAATCCAAGCCACACATGTAACTGTAATTTTTCCTTTATAAATATTTGTTTCACCCCAGAGTGCAAAAACAAAACTGTCTCTCAAAAACAGGTTGTTTTTGTTCTGTCCTTGTCTAACTTAACATGGCCCTAAATATACATCAGATTAATAATCTTGGGGTTTTGTACAAAAGCCCATCTACAGCCTTAAACTAGATTCTGAAACTAAAATCTAGATACATCTAGTGTCCAACAAAAACATCTGCATCAACAATGGATACCCTGGACTGGGCTGACTTAAACTGTTCTGCTGTGAGTGGTTTCCTTTAACCCTTCATATGCAGACTGAACACTATTTTGACACTGACAGTAATCAGGCCTGAAGCTATAAGTGTGTGTCAGTGGCACTCACATTGCAGCCAGCGACGATGCCATCTCCACCAGAACACAGCAAGGCGTCGCTCAGCAAGGACCCCCACCAGTCAGGCTGAGTGCAGGTTTCATGGTCGACCACGGGCATCAGAGCCTGCTGCAGCTTGTCAGCGATAGGACCATCAGCTGGAACGCAAAACACCTCTGTCTGAACTTCATACTGATTCATAACAACTGCTAGACACCAGCTCCAAAATGTTCAAATGGTCATAAATTCATTGTAAGTGTTGGGGTTTGAACTCACAGCCTTCCATTCACACACTTACTAATGAGCCTGCCCCATCCGGTGATGTAGCAGGGGTAGTTATTGGGGAGGATGTCTCCAGCAGGAGGCAAGCAGCCCAATTGTACTGTGTCACTCAGAGACACATGTTCAGTGAGCTTAATCAGAGCCACATCGAACCTGGAATCACAATCAGCATTTACAGCAAGGTGAATCAGCTTTGCTAATATATCATATTAAAAACAAAATCACATCAGAGCGATCCAGAGTCCGTCCCAAAGATTCAAGCAGCCGCACCACTTGAGGAGCTTTGGTGACTTGAATGAAGGACAATACCCCTGGCAAAGTGAGTACAGAATGAGGACCCAGGGAATGGCCCTCTTGCCCATCTCCTCACTACATCAGTACACTTCATCAACCAAGTCATGTTTGGTGTCTGATTTTGCATAGATAATTTAAAGATTAATTATGTTACCTGTTATGATCCCAACAATAATTAACCTATTAGAACGAGCTCATTAATATCACTCTATAATTTGCCAATCAGTTAAACAGTCGTGCTGCTATAGAAAATTAATCAACGACTTTTGACTAACCAGAATCAATAGTCTAAAATGACAGTAGTCTTGCTGATTACCCGAATGCAACGAATACCGGGTTCCATCTCTCGTGTACGACGATCTTCTCAGGAGTTAAAGCTGCAGATCCGACCTCTTCCTCCACCAGGTTGTACTTTCCGACGTACACGCGGTAGGTCCTCTCGTCACTGTGCAAGCGATGAGAAGAACGTACAAGATTTACTGATCATGCTAGAGGTGTAAAACAATTTTGTGTAGGCTTTTGTAGGCTTTCCTACCTGATACAGTGAGCAGCAGTCATCACCCAGTTGGTGGCGATCAGAGATCCTCCACAGGTGTGTCTCCATTCATCGATATTCAGCCACTGCAGAGAGATCTACAGAGGGGATCAGGAGTACAGTTCACATCCAGAAATCTAAAACCCATGAAAGATGAAGTAACATGAGTGAAAAACAGAAAGAATAAAGACCTGCCAGGGCCAGCTGTGGGGTATGGCGTCCACTCCACCGACCACACGGGTGGGATTGGGCTCGATGGGGGGAACCCCGCATCCCAGAGCTAAAACACCAACATAAGAATGTGTTATTAATTATAGGATATAAGTTTCAGCATGTGGAATAAGCAGCTTTTCTTATAATCAAGTTTCAGTTATAGACAGCAGACTCCAAAGCTGGAATAGGAAAAAATAAAATGAAACTATAATTGCTGACAGTGATGTATATGTTAAGTAAATATCTGAAAAAACAAGCATGGAAAACATTTCAGGTTCCTCGTGTCTCAGAGTCCTGATGTTAAATGACATATGAAGAGATTTTGTTGTTTCTCACCACCAGCGATGATCACCGAGGCCAAAACGATCTGGAGCATGTTGACTTGATTCTGCTGATGCTTTCACACTAAGCTGAACTATAAACTCTCCTTCTATTGATAAAGTTACGCCCAGTTTGTAAAAAGAACGAATCTCTGATCCTTTAGTGGAGCTAAAAAGGCTAAACCCCTTCGTTTCCACCCCTTTAGCTTTAAGGCTGTGTGTACAGCTGCTTTCCAGTAACACATTCTCACGACCTTCACTGCCTAACACACAATTTTAATACGTGTAGGGTAAAAATATCCACCTGTCAATATCCTCAAAGGTTTGGGCAGTGACTGAAGAAAAAGGTCTAGGGTGCAAGAGGCAGAAATGAGGTGCCTACGCAGGAACGCTGGGTTTACTTTTCTGGGACGGTTTGCCCCTTCAGATCAAGTGGAACCAGTTGAGCCACCAGAGCTTTCCAGGCAGGTTCTTCTGGACGAAGGCTCCGGGGGAGACCCAGGAGAGATTATAAGTCAAAGTCAGATTGGGAATGTGTGCGGATCTCCCAGGAGAAGCTGGAATCTGTGGCCAGAGATAGAGAAGTGTGGTCTGGCTTTCTCTTCCTCTTACTACCAGGACTCTCACCAGGAAAAGCAGCTGCAAACTGTGACTGAGGTCAGATGGTGGGTGCAACTGTAAATTGGACTGACTATCCCATCTCTTTTTCTCATGGCATTATCTGGTTTTGTTAGTTGTAGAATTGTCTACTTTATATTTGTTTAACATTATTATGTTTGTTATATCTGTTGGTAAACAGGTTGGTTAGGTTTAATATTGCCATACGGAGGCACCACCGGTCTTCTTGCGCTACCACAGATCCCTGCCCACGAGACAAGATGAGGCAAAACACAAACACAGATAGACAGAGACCCAGCAGCAAGACTTTTCCAGGCCAACACCTTGGAAGCCAGTACCTAAGGTCTCACTGGGATCACACACCCTGGAAGCCGGTTCAGCAGTAATGAGATTCCTTGTCCTAACACAGGAAGCAACTCAGACATGCAATAGGACTGATGTGCAGGCCTCACTTTGCCAGAGCCTGGTACGAACCAAGGAGGCTGTGCTTTGGGAACCAGGGGCTGGATTCACAAAAGCTTTCTTAAGAGGAAACTTGCAAAGGTTTGTAAGACAAAGACTAAGAAGTTCATAAGAATGTTCTTAAATTCTATGCTTGAAAAAAAAATTTAACAGCTTCTCAAATATTATCTTAAGAAAATCTTAATTATTTCCTTAAAATGTTCTTAAGAAAATCCTCATTGTTTTCTTACGTAGGCTGTGACAACTCTTACAGCCATATATAGATATACAGTGGGGCAAAAAAGTATTTAGTCAGCCACTGGCTCCGTATAAATCATTTCAAGTTCCTAGAGTGGCCTAGCCAGTCTCCAGACCTCAGCCCCATAAAAAATTTGTGGAGGGAGTTGAAAGTCCGTGTTGCCCCAAAACATCACTGCTCTAGAGGAGATCTGCATGGAGGAATGGGCCAAAATACCAGCTACAGTGTGTGCCAACCTGGTGAAGACTTACAGGAAACGTTTGACCTCTGTCATTGCCAACAAAGGTTATGTTATAAAGTATTGAGATGAACCAAATATATTGACCAAATACTTATTTTCCACCATGATTTACAATTGAATTCTTTAAAAATCCAACAATGTGATTTCATGGATTTTTTTTCTCATTTTGTCTCTCATAGTTGAAGTGTACCTATGATGAAAATTACAGACCTCTCTCATCTTTCTAAGTAGGAGAACTTGCACAATCAGTGGCTGCCTAAATACTTTTTTGCCCCACGGTATGTATATATATAGTGATGTGTAGGGTTCTATGTTGCTGCTGCTGTAACAATTCAATTTTATCTGTCTATTTAATTACATTTTCTTTCTTAAGACACTTTTGTGAATCCGGTCCCAGCTCTAGTCACTACAGTTTGTGTCCCTCCTCTGGAGAAGTGAGATAAGTCTGTGTTCTCTTGTTGTGCTCTGCCTCACCATAGGCTTCTGAGTTTCAGGGTTAGTGGTAGTGGAAGAAGACCAGGGGTGTCTCCATGTTCTGCTCATTTCTCTTAGTAATTGGTTCTGTTTAATTTGACGATGCTCACCCTGTGGGGCTGTGTGATCAGTACAAACTTATTTCTGGTATTTGTTGTATGTTATTACTCTGCAGTTTCCCCTGACCTAGTATTAATGGTTTTTTTTCTCAAGTTTGATTAGCACTTGGTTTGATGTTGCAGCTCCACCAGAAAGCAGAACTTCGCCAAAGCACTGACTGATTTTCACCTTCTCCTTCTTAATGTACCAAACAGGGTAGGGACAGGGACGGAATTTCCTCTGGTTTTTATTTTCATTTAACCCATCTCTAGGTAATTGTAAAAAAAAATCCATACGCTCCACAGCTCATCATCCTTGCTTATGTAGGGGGTCCGCCTCCTCACCGGGACCTCCTGCTATGCTTGGAATTGCAGCATGATATCGAGAACAAACCTGCTTTCTGAGGTGAGCGTGCAGAAAGAAAAGATGATCTCACCTGGGCTTTCGTTTTGGCATAAGTGCTTGCGGATAACTGTGGGAGACATCGGCAACTCAGCACTGGTGTTTGGAGCAGCTGTTTTTTTCTCATGGTCAGTTTTGGGTTTAAGTAATGTGGTTTTCAGCATAGATGCATAAATATAAGATTATTTATGATTCTATAAGATTACACCACAAAGGAAATAACAAAAATTAAAATATCACGATGACAAGCACATGACCCCAAACACAATCTGTGAGGGTAAAAATCTCACACAAAGCAAAACCGAGCAGATCTTGAACTTTATTTCCTGAGTCTTATAGATGCTTAACGTATCGCTTTGATTTTGTGAAGTGTTACCAGTGAATCTGTGGAATGATAATTAACATTTCTTAAATCTTTAATGACATTTCTACACACGCAAGATGTTAGTCAACCTTAAAAAGAGAGAGAGGCGTATTGATTGCAACACAACTTTAATTTATTATACTGTTTAAATAAACTCATCCTTGATACACCTCAGTTATTTGTCAATACCTGAAACGAAACAGATCAAGAAAAGTTATATTTTCATACAGTTATATAACATAAATCATTATTACACCATTTTGTATTCATTAAAGAATGTTATACTGTATAATAATGTCAATATGGTTATATTGTAGTTATATGATGTGTAAAGCCAGTTTAAGAGACAATATTTCTTGACTCAATTAATTATACAAAAAAAAGCCATGTCCATGAAAATCATAAAACATACTACTGGGTAAAGGGGGCACCCCAGTCTGTGTCATGTGACCACAGACCCAGCCCCCATGACAAAGGAGGGCTAAGACTCTGGAGTCTTATATTATATATATTATATTCACAACTTTTGGACTTTTTCAACATGCCAGGAACAGGAATAGGCACGTTAATAAAGTGCCATGTTATTGCCATGTTAAAAAAGCAAATGATTAATAATTGTAGTTGTATTAGTTATACAACCTTTAGAAAATATGGCAATAATAGTTGTATTACTGGCAAAGGAGCATTAAAAAGGGTATACATTTATGTGCTATTAGGGAAATGCATTGTATAGCTGGGGTAAATAATTAAAATTAATTATTACCAATGTTCTAAATTAAAAATGTGCAATTACTAGGTATACAGTACTGTGCAAAAGTCTTAGGCCACCATAAGATCTTTGGCATCCCTATGAATCTGCCAGATGCTGCTATTGTTCGAGTATAAGGGGAATAATTTCTGGTTGTATGCTAATAAAGAGAGTGATAAATAATTATATATGGTTATTATAACATTACTGAAACAATGATATATCTAATCTAATGGTGGCCTAAGACTTTTGGACCATTCTGTATATTAAACATTACTAGCAATATTAGGTCATTACATAACTGATTAAAAGTTTTATCTTTCAAATTTCAGCATTACAGAATCCATCGTGCCCTGTTACCTGGTCGATCCAGTCGTTGTAGAACGAGACGCGGGTGAAGACGGTGGGTTTCTTCAACGTGTTACAGTCCAGGCCAGAGTTGAAGCTGACAACGCCGTGCACCTCCCAAACTCCCTCAGCGTTCTTACAGTTCAGAGGACCCCCGGCATCACCCTGAAGGACAAGAAAGGTTCATGAGCAGCTCTCAGTAAGAGACTAAACTCTCTGAAATGAAACCAAATTCACACACTGTTTTGACACTGGCAGGATTCAGGACTGAATGCATTTTAAAAGCTGAAAGTATCTATTGGTACTCACTCCACAGGCAGCGACGATGCCGTCTCCCCCAGCGCACATCACATTTGCGCTCAGTGTATCGCCCCACCAGTCAGGCTGAGTGCAGGTGGCACGGTCAACCACGGACAGCAGAGCCTGGTGCAGCTTGGCAGACATGAGACCAATAGCTGGAACAAAATACAGAGCCATAGTTTCACTTATAGTTATGTCTTTAGCCTTACATACACTCCTAGAAGCACTGCTACTGGTGAATATGCTAAGAGCACACACACTCAGCACTGACCACACACTTACAGGTGGTCCTGCCCCAGCCCGTGAGATAGCAGGAGTAGTTATTGGGGAGGATGTTTCCAGCACTAGGCAGGCAGCCCAGCTGTACAGTGTCACTCAGAGACACATGTTCAGTGAGCTTAATCAGAGCCACATCAAACCTGCAATCACAATCAACATTTACGGCAAGGTGATTCAACATGCAATCGCCAACTTCCTGACGGTGATTCAGCCCAGATTTAAGGAATGCTACTAGGAAATTACAAACAAATTGTGCCACACCCCCTGGCCACAACCACAATCAGAAAGAGCACAGTTCGCACTACACGACTCAAATCCATCAAACAAACCTAACCTCGTCACAGGCAGAATAAAAGCCAGTGTGGCTCAGCATTAGAGAGCCTTTCCTCTGTGCTTGTCAATGAACTTTTAGCAATGACTGTATAAAATTATTTCTCAGTCTCTTTTTAAGAACCAAACAGAAAACACAGAAAATATGTACAAAAAGTTAAAAAAACGAACAAAATTATTTAGTGTGAAATCCCTTTGCACTAATCTTGAACTCTTTTGGGAAGACTGTCCTGAGGTTTATTTTATTTTTAAGTTATTTTCCAGCATATTGCACCAGGATTCTTTCAGCCCTTTCTGTGGATGTTTTCATTTTTTTCATACTGTATACAAATTTCCTGTATTTTCTGGTTGTGCTCTAAAAAAGAGACGATTAAACAGTGGTTCTTGAAAGATTGTGAACCCTTTAGAGTTTTCCATATTTCATATTTCCATATGAGCTAAAACATCATCAGATTTTCACACAAGTTCTAAAGTACATAAAGAGAACCCAGTTAAACAAATGAGACAAAAAATACATGCTCAATTATTTATTGAGGAAAATGATCCAATATTACATATTAGTGAGTGTCAAAAGTATGTGAACCTCTGCTTTCAGTATCTGGTGTGACCCCCCTGTGCAGCAATAACTGCAGCTAAACGTTTCCTGTAGCTGTTGATCAGTCCTGCACACCGGCTTGGAGGAATTTTAGCCCATTCCTCCGTATAGAACAGCTTCAGCTCTGGGATGTTGGTGGGTTTCCTCACATTAGCTGCTTGCTTTAGCTGCTTACATGACACTTTTCTTTTAAACCAAAAAGTTTTATTTTGGTCTCATCCGTCCACAAAACATTCTTCCAATAGCCTTCTGGCTCGTCCACGTGATCTTTAGCTAACTGCAGATGAGCAGCAATGTTCTTTTTGGAGAGCAGTGGCTTTCTCCTTCCAACCCTGCCATGCACACCATTGTTGTTCAGTGTTCTTCTGATGGTGGACTCATGAACATTAACATTAGCCAATGTGAGAGAGACCTTCAGTTGCTTAGAAGTTACCCTGGGGTCCTTTGGGACCTCACCAATTATTACACGCCTTGCTCTTGGAGTGATCTTTGTTGGTCGACCACTCCTGGGGAGGGTAACAATGGTCTTGAATTTCCTCCATTTCACACAATCTGTCTGACTGTGGATTGGTGGAGTCCAAACTCTTTAGAGATGGTTTTGTAACCTTTTCCAGCCTGATGAGCATCAACAACTTTTTTCTGAGGGCCTCAAAAATCTCCTTTGTTCGTGCCATGATACACTTCCACAGAGATGTGTTGTGAAGAGCAGACTTTGATAGATCCCTGTTCTTTAAATAAAACAGGGTGCCCCCTCACACCTGATTGTCATCCCATTGATTGAAAACACCTGACTCTAATTTCACCTTCAAATTAACTGCTAATCCTAGAGGTTCACATACTTTTGCCACTTACTAATATATGTAATATAGGATCATTTTTTTCAATAAATAAATGACCAAGTATAATATTTTTGTCTTATTTGTTTAACTGGGTTCTCTTTATCTACTTTAGGACTTGTGTGAAAATCTGATGATGTTTTAGGTCTAAAGGGTTTACAAACTTTCAAGGACCGCTGTATATGGTTGGTCATTATACCACTGCTAAAACAATAAATCTAACGACGGTCTAAGACTTTTGCACAGTACTGTAGCTTGCTGATTTGGTGACATAAAGTATTGATTTGACTCCAAATGAGCACAGGTAGAATAAAAGAAGCATAAATAAATTGAGCTCACCTCAAATTTACTTCATCAACCAATTCATGTTTGGCGTATTGCTGTAGAAACTTAATCTAGACCTTTAGACTAACCAGAATTTCAGTCTTCCTACTTCTGTTCTTACCCGAGGTTCACGAATGAGGGGTTCCAGTTCTCATGTACGATGATCTTCTCAGGAGTGAAGACCCCAGATCCAGCTTCGTCCTCCAACAGGTTGAACTTTCCGACGTACACACGGTAGGTCAGCTCTTCGCTGTGCGAGCAAAGGGAGGATCATTTACGTTTTGCTCGTCACACACTCACAGTGGTGTAAAAGTACACAAGCAGGCTTTCCTACCCGATACAATGAGCAGCAGTTAACACCCAGTTGGTGGCAATTAGAGATCCTCCACAGGTGTGTCTCCAATCCTCAATATCCAGGTACTGCAGAGAGATCTACAGAGGGGATCAGGAGGACAGTTTCATCCAGAAATCTACAAGCCATGCAAGATGAAGGAATATGAATAAAAAAATAGAAAGAATAAAGACCTGCCAGGGCCAGCTGTGGGGTACGGCTTCCACTCCACCGATCACACGGGTGGGGCTGGGCTCGATGGGAGGAACCCCGCATCCCAGAGCTAAAACACCAACATAATAAAGCGTTACTAATTACAGGATACAGGTTAGATCATGTGGAATGAGTCTGTAACTTCTGGCATGGAGTCAAGTTGCAGTTCTAGACACAGGAAACACTGTATAAACTGAAATAAAAATAATGTACAAATAGACTGCAAAGAGAAACATTTCAGGTTCCTGATGTGTCTCAGAGTCCTGATGTTGAATGGGGTTTCTTACCACCAGCGATGATCACCGAGGCCAAAACGATCTGGAGCATGTTGACTCGATTCTGCTGACGCTTTCACACTGAGCTGAATTATAAACCCTTCTTCTATCGATAAAGTTACGCCCACTTTGTAAAAAAATAACAAATCCCTGATCCTTATCGATGGAAATAAAATTTAATGCTGCATGTTCAGCTGCTTTCAACTACCACATTCTCATGACCTTCAGGGTCAAAACACTCACACGCAAATAAACAGTGATGTAACGATGCTGTATGTTAATATTAGAATACAACTTCAATGGCAAGATGCCTCAGTGGGTAGTGCTGTAGCCTCACAGCGAGAAGGTCCTGGGTTCAATCCCAGGTGGAGTGGTCTTGGTCCTTTCTGTGCGCATGTCCTCCCCTTGTCCATGTGGGTTTACTCTGGGTGCTCTGGTTTCCTCCCAAAGACCACCGGCTTTCCTGCGAACCCTGATCAGGATTCAGTGGATAAGAAAATGAATGAACATATTATTAATTCATTTTTCACACCGATTAAGCCAGTTCAGGGTCGCAGAAGGGCCAGGCCCTGACTGGCAGCACAGAGTGCAAGGTAGGAACCAATCCCAGATAAGGCACTGAGACAGGAAAAGTGAGATTATGGAAAAAGTTCTACGATATCTATGATTACACATGACTCCAGTTACATAAAATGTTATTAGACACACTTGAAGGCCATTAATTACTTTTCCATGAAGGACGCCATGTGGCACTTTCTCATGTCAGAGCAGATTTTTCCTGTAAAGTAGTGGATTAGTTAGCCATTAATAAGACATTTTATTATTTTCTGACACCATATGGACAAACGTTTTGGGACACTCACAAGTTACACCTACAGGAGCTTTTATGACACCCCAGTCTAATCTAAATTCTAATTTCCCTCAGTGGAACTAAAAGGCCCAGATCAACTCCTGAAAAACAACCCTATAACATTACAGTTGGCACAGTGCAGTCAGACAGGTAACGTTCTCCTGGCATTTACCAAAGCCAGACTTGTCTGTCAGACTGGCAGATAGAGAAGCATGATTCTTCACTCCACAGAACACGTTTCCACTGCTCCAGAGCCCATTGGCGGTGTGTTTTACACCACTCCATATGCTTGCCATGTGCACCACTTCATGTGCTTGGTGCTGTAAGACTTGCATGGAAACCCATGCATGAAGCTCCCAGCGCAGAGTTTTTGTGCTGATGTTAATGCTAGGGGAGCATTTGAATGCTGCTGTTATTGGGTCCGCAGAGTGTTGGTGACTTTTACCCAACAATGCACTGACGCATCTCATCACTTGGTAACTTTACGTGGTCTGATAGTTTGTGGCTGAGTTGCTGTGCTTCCTAAATGCTTCCACTTTACAATAATACCACTCACAGTGGATTGTGGAATATCTAGGAGAGAAAAAAAAATCACCAACTGACTTATTGTGACGGTGCCATCCTATTATAGTACCAAGTTCAAAGACACATTCTTTCACTAATGTTTATAAAGGCAGCTTGCATAGCTAGGTGCTTAATTTTATACACCTGTGGCAGTGGGACTGAATGAAACACCTGAATTCTTTGTGTAATTATTATACAGTGTCTCTTGAAAGCCCTGTATATCACTCTGTGGGGGGCGCTGTCTTTTTTTGGAGTCGATCCGATTTGTCGATTTTCATAGATTTAAGTTTAAAAATGAAAAGGTTCCCATAGAAATGCCTTGATGGGATGTTCAGATTCAAATCCTAAGCACAAAAATTTAATTGTAACTGAAATCGATGATGTCACCACAGAACCCTCAGTGTCTGTGAGACTCGGTGGCCTGTTTTAACATCATCTGTTACATACACACAAACACACACACACACACCACACACATGCTACCAATTACTCTATACACTCATACACACACACACACACACACACACACACACACACACACACACACACACACACACACACACTAACCCGCCTGTGGCTAAAAGTATTGGGACACACCCCCACGCAGCCAAAAGTATTGGGACACACCCCTGCTCGCAACCAAAATTATTGGGACACGCCCCCACACAACCAAAATTATTGGGACACACCCCTGCTCGCAGCCAAAAGTTTTAAGACACGTCCCCATGCAGCCAAAAGTATTGGGACACGTCCCCATGCAGCCAAAAGTATTGGGACTTGCCCTTGCACGCTGCCAAAAGTATTGGGACACGCCCCCACACAGCCAAAAGTATTGGGACAAACCCCTGCTCGCAGCCAAAAGTATTGGGACACACCCATGCTCGCAGCCAAAAGTATTGGGACACACCCCCACACAGCCAAAAGTATTGGGACACACCCCTGCTCGCAACCAAAAGTATTGGGACACGCCCCCACACAACCAAAATTATTGGGACACACCCCTGCTCGCAACATAAAGTATTAAGACACGTCCCCATGCAACCAAAAGTATTGGGACACGCCCCCATGCAGCCAAAAGTATTGGGATACGCCCCTGCTTGCAGCCAAAAGTATTGGGACACACCGCCATGCTGCCAAAAGTACTGGGACTTGCCCTCGCACACTACCAAAAGTATTGGGACATGCCGCGACACACAGGCAAAAGTATTGGGACTTGCCCTCGCACTCGGCCAAAAGTATTGCGACACGCACCAATGCAGCCAAAAGTATTGGAACTTGCTTTCACGCGCTGCCAAATGTATTGTTAAATGCCCCCACGCTGCCAAAAATATTGGCACATGTCCCTGCACGCTGCCAAAAGTATTGGTACACACCCCCATGCTGGCAAAAGTGGGATCTGCCCTCACACGCTACCAAAAGTATTGGGACACGCCACCGTACGCGGGCAAATGTATCAGAACACAAGCCACATTCTTTCCGTTTGCCACATTTCAAGCACTGTTGTAGTTCTTTCAGGAAATGTAGTTTAATCTAGTTTAACTGCATGCTGTTACAAAAGGCAGCACAGTATTGCCTAAAGCAACACCCCTGCTCATCTTGCTCCGTACCGAACGTCTAATTATTCATCTCAAACTTGTTGTGCATTGTGTAGCCGGAGACGTGATCGAGGATCTCACGAGCGTACTCTCGCAGAGGAATCTGCTCTCGCGTGCAGCGCTGCATCTCCTGTTGCTGCCGCAACTGCGCTCGCTCACGCTGGCGCGGTCCAGCAGCCTCGTCACAGCCAACCTCTGCCACCTCATCGCCGTGCGCTGCCAGGTTACACGAACACGACACGACCCCAGGTCTGTTCAATTCATTTGCATGGTCCCAGTTCACACTCTCTCTCTTTCAGTCTCTGAAGTCGCTGGACCTGAGCGGCGCCCTAAACGTGTCCTCGGTGGCTTTGTGCGCTCTCATGAGGGACCTGTCCCGCCTTTATGTCCTGTCTCTGGCTGGAACTCTGTGTGACCATGCCGTGATTGCCATCGTAGCCCGGCAGTGCCCGGGGCTGCAGCGCCTGGATGTGTCCCGATGCCACCACCTGAGCCCGAGGGCCCTGCTACCTCTGGGATGGCCTGAATCTGGGCGCGGGATGACACGACTTGGCAGCCTTTTAGCTCTGGATATCGGCCTGGAGGAGACTGAGGGTGATGGGTCTGCCGTGGCTGCTCTTCTTATGCTCAGTGTGCCGAGTCTGCACCGACTGCCGTTAGAAGGGGCGGGAGAAGCTTGTGTGTTGATAGAGAGTAAGAACGGACGATTTAAATTCTACCCGGAGCACTCTTTTGACCCAAGGCTTGTCCAGGTGGGCGGGTCGCCTCCATTCTCTGTCTCTGCAGTTCCCCGGCCCTCTGTCAGACCTGGTTCCTGCTCTGGAGCTCTGCGGTTCCTCTCTCCTCTCCCTCACGCTGGAGGGCGTCCGAGCCGATGGTAACCTTCCTTTCCTTGCTTTCATCCGTGCCTGCCCCAGACTCACCACCCTCATAATTCACATCGACCCCCCGCGGTCCAATCAGGAAGATGATGATGATGATGATTACGTAGAAGACTGGAGCTTACCCTGTCTTCCGGACCTTCGCACGTTAGCGCTGAAGTGAGTAAACAAAATTCTAACCGGTTCTCCTTCTAATGAGGTCCTTTCCAGATTTTAACTCTCCTTATTCCGTTACAGTTTCTCTTTGGATGAGAGGCAGCTCAAGCCCGTGCTGTGCTGGACGTCCCTGAAGGGGGCGCTGTGGTCTTTGCTGAAGAGAGCCCAGCACCTCCACACCCTGTCTCTGATCGCCGCTCCGTGTCGGCTGGATCCCGTGTTCCGATTGGTCCTGGATCGCCAGACCGAACCGCTCCGACGTCTCAGGCATGTTAGCCTGAAGCGCTCCGACGTGACGATGGAGACCACGACGCGCCTCGTGGATGCCTGCTATCACTTACGCACTCTGGATGTGAGTGGGTGCTGGTCTCTGAGTCTGAGCAACATCAACAAAATGTTCGTTTGTAAGTGTAGGATTTCATTATTTTTATACAGACATGAACATGAAGGTGCTTGTGGTGTCTTATGATGTATTTATCTTTTTAAAGATACCAAAAACACTACACTACAGTGCACTTGTACTTTTATATACAGCTTTTGCTTTTCCGTTTTTCACTCTGTAATGACAATTTCATATCTGACACGCAGTTTTACTGTTTTACCGGCAGATGGCGCCACATATTCACGTTTTTAAATGATCTAGTGACATCTAGCGGTAGAACAGCGGAGTACCCCCACACGAACGCATTTATTTATTGTTGTACGTATTAAGTGTTTTTATTAAGCAAATTTTCATTTTTCAAATGTAATTCGTGCGACTTGTTTTCAAGAGCCGAATAAAAGTCTGAAATTCCGCTGTTCTACCGCTAGATGTCACTAGATCACTTAAAAACGTGAATATGTGGCGCCATCTGCCGGTAAAACAGTCTGTGTTCTCTTGTTGTGCTCTGTCTCACCATAGGCTTCTGAGTTTCAGAGTTAGTGGTAGTGGAATAAGACCAGGGGTGTCTCCATGTTCTGCTCATTTCTCTTAGTAATTGGTTCTGTTTAATTTGACGATGCTCACCCTGTGGGGCTGTGTGATCAGTACAAAGTTATTTCTGGTATTTGTTGTATGTTATTACTCTCCAGTTTCCCCTGACCTAGAATTAATGGTTCTTTTCAAGTTTGATTAGCACTTGGTTTGATGTTGCAGCTCCACCAGAAAGCACTGACTGATTTTCACCTTCTCCTTCTTAATGTACCAAACAGGGTAGGGACAGGTACGGAATTTCCTCTGGTTTTTATTTTCATTTAACCCATCTCTAGGTAATTGTAAAAAAAATCCATACACTCCACAGCTCATCATCCTTGCTTATGTAGGGGGTCCGCCTCCTCACCGGGACCTCCTGCTATGCTTGGAATTGCAGCATGATATCGAGAACGAACCTGCTTTCTGAGGTGAGCGTGCAGAAAGAAAAGATGATCTCACCTGGGCTTTCGTTTTGGCATAAGCGCTTACTGTGGGAGGCATCGGCAACTCAGCACTGGTGTTTGTAGCAGCTGTTTTCTTTCTCATGGTCAGTTTTGGGTTTAAGTAATGTGGTTTTCAGAATAGATGCATAAATATAAGGCTATGTCCACACGTACACGGGTATTTTCTAAAACGGGGGTTTTCAAATTCGTTTATAAAAAACATCGCGTCCACACGAGCACTGTTTAAACAAAACAGGTCGTCCACATGAAAACGCAAAAACGCACACAGTCGCTGTCAAGAGCAGAGCCAAACCAGCAGTCCTATATGCTCACTCAACGACAACAGCAACGTCCTATGCATACGAACATTTTCTCGCCATTCTTCTTCAACAACCACTTCGTTTTGAAAGCTGTCCCACCAACGACAGGTCCGACCGGGTCTCGTCCCAAACCGGCGACGCTGGGGGCGGGAACTGCTTCGTGGGTGTGATGGATATAGTAGTGATGGGGATTTCGGCTCTTTTCAGAGAGCCGGTTCTATTAGCTCGGCTCACTAAAAAGAGCCGGCTCTTTCGGCTCCCAAGTGGCTCTTTAGATTTTTTGTTGCTTAATTTATTACCAAATTATGTGTAAAATGAATTACTAATGTAAAAACACGTAATATCCAATGTTTGTTGTTATTAATATGCTTTTTATTTATATACTCACAATGGAACACAGTAAAATCAATTATACAGAACAAATATATTTATAATTATAATACAAATCAATTATAAAATACAAAACCGAAGACCGATCTTAATTACAGGTCCAATCTGGTGTCAGGTCTCTGATTATGTGTATTATTTGTAAATTTGCAACTATATACAGGGAAACTTTTTTTTTTTTTTTAAAGATTAGATTCAACTTTATTGTCATACAAGTACAACGCAACGAAATGTAGTTTAGCATCTAACCAGAAGTGCAATAAGCAGCAATGTGTCGGAATGTACAATGAATTAAAAAATATATAAATCGGCTCACAATCAGGAACCGGCTCCCGTCATTCATTTCAAAGAGCCGGATCGGTCGCGACCGACACATCACTAGTAGTGACCTCTGTAGCGCATTCTGACGCCTCTGTTCTTCAGTGTAATGAAAAAGTAATAATTGTAAATTTATTTGTAGATTTGTAACAAGTTCGGTCAGCAGTGTTACAGCTGGCACTATTTTGGCTACTTTTTTTGGGCTACGTTCCGCCTATTGCACAAAATCGCCCTCATGTAAACAAAGGAGATAACGGCGCACAAAGTGACGTTACAAGCAAGAAAAAAAAAAAAAAAAAAAACGTTGTTTTTTTTTTTTTTTTTTTTTTTTTTTTTTTTTTTTTTTGTTTTTTTTTTTTTTTTTTTGTACAAGCAAGAAACTCCGTTTTCCCCAGTCCACACGACAACGCTGAAAACGGAGTTTCTGAAAATCTTCACCCTGGAAGGAGTTTTGCAAAAAGTCCGTTTTCAGTGACCTAAAACGCCGTTTTCGTGTGGACAAACAGTCAAAACGCATAGAAAAAGCTACGTTTTTAAAAATACCCATGTTCGTGTGGACAGAGCCTTATTACTCATGATTCTATAAGATTACACCACAAAGGAAATAACAAAAATTAAAATATCACGATGCCAAGCACATGACCCCAAACACGATCTGTGAGGGTAAAAATCTCACACAAAGCAAAACCGAGCTGATCTTGAACTTTATTTCCTGAGTCTTATAGATGCTTAACGTATCGCTTTGATTTTGTGAAGTGTTACCAGTGAATCTGTGGAATGATAATTAACATTTCTTAAATCTTTAATGACATTTCTACACACGCAAGATGCTAGTCAACCTTAAAAAAAGAGAGAGGCGTATTGATTGCAACACAACTTTAATTTATTATACTGTTTAAATAAACTCATCCTTCATACACCTCAGTTATTTGTCAATACCTGAAACGAAACAGATCAAGAAAAGTTATATTTTCATACAGTTATATAACATAAATCATTACTACACCATTTTGTATTCATTAAAGAATGTTATACTGTATAATAATGTCAATATGGTTATATTGTAGTTATATGATGTGTAAAGCCAGTTTATGAGACAATATTTCTTGACTCTATCAATTATACAAAAAAAAGCCATGTCCATGAAAATCATAAAACATACTACTGGGTAAAGGGGGCACCCCAGTCTGTGTCATGTGACCACAGACCCAGCCCCCATGACAAAGGAGGGCTAAGACTCTGGAGTCTTATATTATATATATTATATTCACAACTTTTGGACTCTTTCAACATGCCAGGAACAGGAATAGGCACGTTAATAAAGTGCCATGTTATTGCCATGTTAAAAAAGCAAATGATTAATAATTGTAGTTGTATTAGTTATACAACCTTTAGAAAATATGGCAATAATAATAGTTGTATTACTGGCAAAGGAGCATTAAAAAGGGTATACATTTATGTGCTATTAGGGAAATGCATTGTATAGCTGGGGTAAATAATTAAAATTAATTATTACCAATGTTCTAAATTAAAAATCTGCAATTACTAGGTACAGTCGTATGAAAAAGTTTGGGCACCCCTGATAATTTTCATGATTTTAGTTTATAAATCATTGGTTGTTCAGATCAGCAACTTGAGTTAAATATATCTTATAGCAGATGAACACAGTGATATTTGAGAAGTGAAATGAAGTTTATAGGATTTACAGAAAGTGTGCAGTAATTATTCAAACAAAATTAGGCAGGTGCATAAATTTGGGCACCCCAACAGAAAAATGTCATCAATATTTAGTAGATCCTCCTTTTGTAGAAATAACAGCCGCTAAACGCTTCCTACAGCTTCCAGTCTGGATTCTGGTTAAAGGTGCTTTGGACCATTCTTCTTTAGAAACATCTCCAGTTCAGTCAGGTTTGATGGTTTCCGAGCATGGACAGCCCACATTTTCAGTAATATTCATGTCTGGGGACTGAGATGGCCATTCCAGAACGTTGTACTGGTTCTCTTACATGAATGCCTTAGTAGATTTTTGAGCAGGGTTTGGGGGTCGTTGGCCCGGTGTGGCAACTTTGTCACTGATTCTTGAACATGTTTCTCAAGAATCTGGAGAATATTAACTGGATCCATGCGACCCTCAACTTTAACAAGATTCCTAGTACCTGCACTGGCCACACAGTCCCCACAGCGATGATGGAACCGCCACCCAAAATTTTACCTGTGGGTAGCAAGTGTTTTGTCTTGGGATGCTGTGTTCTTTTTCCGCTCCTTGTTATGTTTTTTGGGTTTGTTCCGTCTCCGCTTTTGTTATGAATGGGTCCAATAACTTAAACGAAATCATTAAGTTTTCCAATCAGTACACAGGCACTGTATTCGATATTCCAAAATGAAGCTTGATTGGGGTCCAATGTGGCTGGGAGCAACACCTCAAGTTGGGACTCTGGTTTGTGTGGGCGGTGTCTGCCAGAAAAGGCTCTGTTGTGGCGTTGTCTGCAGAAAAGGCTTCTTCTGCATTACTCTCCCATACAGCCTCTCTTGTGCAAAGTGCGCTGTATAGTTGAACGATGAACAGTGACACCATCTGCAGCAAGATGAGGTTGTAGGTCTTTGGAGGTGGGTCTGTGGCTTGACTATGGCTGTTTCTCACCATCCTTTTTGCCTCTGCCTATCTGAGATTTTTCTTGGTCTTGCCACTTCGGGAGTTCCTTAACTAGAACTTTGCCTGTGGTCTTCCATTGCCATTTTGCCACTATGTTCCTCACAGTGGAAATGGACAGCTGAAATCTCCTGAGAGAGCTTTTCCTTTCCCTTTCCCTGAACCATGATGTTGAACAACCCTTTGTTTTCAGGCCATTTGAGAGTTGTTTTTTTTTTTTTGTTTTTCAGGCCATTTGAGAAGTTGTTTTTTTGAGGGCTGCCCCAATGTTTGCCACTCTCTTCATGAGAAGATGCAAAGAGGAGAAAAACTTCCCCAATTGGCCACCTTAAACACTTTCTCATAGTTGGATTCACTTGTGTAGTGTAGATCAAGGTTCAATGAGCTTACAAAACAAATATTTGTGTTCCAATAATTAGTGCTAAAGGTATTCAAATGACAAGGGTGCCCAAATTTATGCACCTGCCTAATTTTGTTTGAATAATTACTGCACACTTTCTGTAAAACCTATAAACTTAATTTCACTTCTCAAATATCACGGTGTTCATCTGCTATATGATATATTTACCTGAAATTGCTGAGCTGAACAACCAATGATTTATAAAGGAAAATCATGAAAATTATCAGGGGTGCCCAAACTTTTTCATACCACTGTATACAGTACTGTGTAAAAGTCTTAGGCCACCATAAGATTTGCTGTATTTTTATTTTTCCTCTTTTCCACTGATCTTCATTCCATGAAAATCCTTTTGGTGAGGTTTAGCATATCTTATCCTTCACACTGTTCTTTTTCTGAAAAAGTGGTTTCTTGACTGGTACCCTTCCAAAAGGCCATTCCTGATCAGGATTCTTCAGATTGTACAAGGGTGAACTGGGCATCCCTATGAGGCTGCCAGCTTTTGCTATTGCTCGAGTATAAGGGGTCCCACTAAATACTTGCCACTCTAGCCTATATAAGTTTTTTTGTTTTGTTTTTTCTAGTCTTTAATACTGCATACAAATTTTCTGTATTTTCTGGATGTATTGTAATAGAAAGACTGAGAAATAATTATATATGGTCATTCTAACATTGCTAAAACAATGATATATCTAATCTAATGGTGGCCTAAGACTTTTGGACCGTACTGTATATTAAGCATTACTAGCAATATTAGGTCATTACATAATTGATTAAAAGTTTTATCTTTGAAATTTCAGCATTACAGAATCCATCGTGCCCTGTTACCTGGTCGATCCAGTCGTTGTAGAACGAGACGCGGGTGAAGACGGTGGGTTTCTTCAATGTGTTACAGCTCAGGCCAGAGTTGAAGCTGACAAGGCCGTGCACCTCCCAAACTCCCTCAGCGTTCTTACAGTTCAGAGGACCCCCGGCATCACCCTGAAGGACAAGAAAGGTTCTTAAGCAGCTCTCAGTAAGAGACTAAACTCTCTGAAATGAACCCAAATTCACACACTGTTTTGACACTGGCAGGATTCAGGACTGAATGCATTTTAAAAGCTGAAAGTATCTATTGGCACTCACACCACAGGCAGCGACGATGCCGTCTCCCCCAGCGCACATCACGTTTGCGCTCAGTGTGTCGCCCCACCAGTCAGACTGAGTGCAGGTGGCACGGTCAACCACGGACAGCAGAGCCTGGTGCAGCTTGGCAGACATGAGACCAATAGCTGGAACAAAATACAGAGCCATAAGTTCACTTATAGTTATGCCTTACATTCACTCTTAGAAGCACTGCTACTGGTGAATATGCTAAGAGCACACACACACACACACACACACACTCAGTATTGACCACACACTTACAGTTGGTCCTGCCCCAGCCCGTGAGATAGCAGGAGTAGTTATTGGGGAGGATGTTTCCAGCACTAGGCAGGCAGCCCAGCTGTACAGTGTCACTCAGAGACACATGTTGAGTGAGCTTAATCAGAGCCACATCAAACCTGCAATCACAATCAACATTTACGGCAAGGTGATTCAACATGCAATCGCCAACTTCCTGACGGTGATTCAGTCCAGATTTAAGGAATGCTACTAGGAAGCTACAAACAAATTGTGGCTAGACCCCCTGGCCACAACCACAACCAGAAAGAGCACGGTTCGCACTACACGACTTAAATCCATCAGACAAACCTGACCTCGCCACAGACAGAATACGAACCAGTGTGGCTCAGCGTTAGAGAGCCTTTCCTCGGTGCTTAGCCTCCCTGGATGGAACTGTTAAGTTTGTCTTTATAAATATCAAGTACTGTGCAAAAGTCTTAGGCCACCTTTAGATTTGCTGCTTTAGCAATGACCGTATAT
This sequence comes from Ancistrus triradiatus, assembly GCA_025084515.1. Lineage (NCBI taxonomy): Eukaryota > Metazoa > Chordata > Actinopteri > Siluriformes > Loricariidae > Ancistrus > Ancistrus triradiatus. The sequence continues at coordinate 640,821 of JAJAGP010000156.1, forward strand.
AATTAAATATACGTCTCTTTTTAAGATACAAACAGAAAACACAGGAAATATGTAGACAAAGTTAAAAAACAAACAAAATGGCTTCTACAGGCCAATGTCACTATTTAGTGTGAAATCCCTTTGCACTAATCTAGAAGTGAAAGTGACTCTCCCATTCTGTGTAATTTTAACAGTAATGATTTCATGACTTTCTTTAATGATAAGATAGAAAACATTAGGCATAAAACTCAATGCTCATCACATCACCAAACTGTTCAGCAACCTTCCAGATGCAGCACTAGTGAAGACATCTGTTCAATTAGCCGTAAATCAAGATTAGAATCTTTTACCCCAATTAAATACTGAACTATCCGCACTGATCAGCTCGTCTAAGTCATCAACATGTTTATTAGATCCAATTCCTACACGTTTACTCAAACAAGTAATACCTAGTATTATAGAGCCACTGTTAGTTATTGTAAATTCATCCCTTACCTTTGGTTATGTCCCCAAATCCTTTAACTCTGCTGTTATCAAGCCACTGATTAAAAAAGCCAGTCTTGACCCTTGTGTGATATCTAATTATAGACCAATTTCAAATCTACCGTTTCTGTCTAAAATCTTAGAAAAAGCCGTCTATCAGCAGCTCTGTAGTCACCTCCAAAGGAATGATATTTATGAAACATTTCAGTCTGGCTTCAGGCCCCATCATAGTACTGAAACAGCACTAATTAGGGTACTAAATGACTTGTTAATGTCCTCAGATAAGGGATGTGTTTCTTTTCTTGTTCTGTTAGATTTAAGTGCAGCATTTGACACTATAGATCATGATGTTTTACTAAACAGACTAGAAAATACTTTTGGTGTTAAGGGATTAGCACTTTCTTGGTTTAACCTACTTAACCGACCGGTACCAGTTTGTTCATATAAATAATCTACGCTTTAAGCTCTCAAAAGTGAAGTATGGCGTGCCTCAGGGGTCAGTGCTTGGCCCGCTTTTATTCTCTCTGTACATGCTGCCACTAGACTCAGTTATTCGTAAACATGGCATTAGTTTCCACTGCTATGCAGATGATACACAGCTGTACATATCAGCCAAACCTAATGACAGCCTTACAATCAACAAAATTGAGGCCTCTGTAAAGGAAATAAAAGATTGGATGTTATTTATTTTTCTCTTAATTAACTCAGATAAAACTGAGGTTCTATTAGTGGGACCCAAGGCTGTGAGAGACAGGTTGGCTACATCTGTCCTAAATCTAGATTGGCTCTCCAGTATTGTCCAGTCCATATGTAAAAAACTTAGGGGTCACATTTGATTCAGATCTCTCCTTTGATGCGCATATTAGCAGCATCACTCAAATTGCTTTCTTCCAGTTACGTAATATCGCAAAACTTAGAAATATCCTCTCTTTTAATGATGCAGAGAAACTTGTTCATGCGTTTATAACTTCAAGGTTGGATTACTGTAACGCCTTACTTACTGGATGCTCTAGTAAATCTATAAATAAACTTCAGTTAGTTCAGAATGCAGCTGCCCGAGTGCCAACACAAACTACAAAATTTGATCATATCACTCCTGTTCTACCATCACTACACTGGTTACCAGTTAAATTCCGCATTGATTACAAAATGCTTCTTATAACTTATAAAGCTCTACATGGCCTGGCCCCACATTATCTGAGTGAACTCTTAGAGTTTTACAATCCAGCTCGTCTACTTCGTTCGCAGGGTGCAGGGTCTTTTAGTTCCTAGAATAAAAAAAATCATAGCAGGGGGAATGACTTTCTCATACATGGCCCCCCAACTATGGAATAAACTACCCACTTTCATTCGAGACTCAGACACTCTCCAAATGTTTAAGTCTAGGCTAAAGACATACTTATTTACACAGGCTTTTGGTTAGACTTAGCCTGGGATGACTCGGGTCACTGGGGCCGGCGTCTGGAGTCATGTTTGGCCTGCCGGCCTGCCTTGTCCGTTAGCCAGGAGTGTCGGGTCTGGCTGAACTGGGCTTCGGTCCTCGTGATCGTGACTCGTGCATCCTTGCCTTAGACTAAGGGCAGAGCTGGGGGTTCATAGTCAAAGAGTCTTATGGTCATCAGAGACATTGGGTTGCTGTCTTCTGCCTCCCGTGGGGTTGCCGATGTCTCATGTGATCCCTCTTGGCTGTGTTACATACCAGTTCTCCTCTTTCTAGCTATGCTGCTATAGCTAATGCTGCCGGGTCTCATGCTACACTTGGCATCAGTGATTGACATGGCATCAGTGATTGTTAATAGACACTGTGCTCTTAATCAATAACTAATTACATTTCTGTTTTCTCTCCGAGCTGTGTTCCCGGCAGTTCCGGCCCCAACACATGATGCTACATCTGATGGAGCTCCACTGTTGCATAATTCACATTTATTCGGACATGACTCCATGACTTTAGTTTCGCTCTTAGATTTATCATCATACCCCGGCCACTTAATGTCGATGTGCATACTTCACATTCTATTCAAACTTTTGACTCCATGACTTTAGTTCGCTCTTAGATTTATCATCTACGAAACGCTACGCCCAAAGGAGGTGGGTCCCTTTTTGAGTCTTGGTCCTCCCAAGGTTTCTTCCTAGAACTAGGGAGTTTTTCCTTGCCACTGTCGCCCTAGGCTTGCTCAATTTGAGATTGGACGTAGTTATTAGGAGATAATCTAAACCTGTAAAGTTGCTTTGAGACAATGCTCCATTGTAAAAAGCGCTATATAAATAAATCTGACTTGACTTGACTTGAACTCTTTTGGGAAGACTGTCTTTCTGAAGTAATTTTCTGGGATATTATACCAGGCTTTTTTAAGCCCTTTCTGTGGATGTTTTAATTTCTTTCATACTGCATACAAATTTCCTGTATTTTCTGGTTGTGCTCTAATAAAGAGACTGAGAAACAATTATATATGGTTGGTCATTATAGCATTGCTAAAACAATAAATCTAACGGTGGTCTACGACTTTTGCACAGTACTGTAGCTTGCTGATTTGGTGACATAAAGTCTTGATTTGACTCCAAATGAACACAACTAGAATAAAAGAAGAATAAATAAATTGAGCTCACCTCAAATTTACTTCATCAACCAATTCATGTTTGGCGTATTGCTATAGAAACTTAATCTAGACCTTTAGACTAACCAGAATTTCAGTCTTCCTTCTTCTGTTCTTACCCGAGGTTCACGAATGAGGGGTTCCAGTTCTCGTGTACGATGATCTTCTCAGGAGTGAAGACCCCAGATCCAGCTTCGTTCTCCAACAGGTTGAACTTTCCGACGTACACACGGTAGGTCAGCTCTTCGCTGTGCGAGCGAAGGGAGGATCATTTACGTTTTGTTCGTCACACACTCACAGTGGTGTAAAAATACACAAGTAGGCTTTCCTACCCGATGCAGTGAGCAGCAGTTAACACCCAGTTGGTGGCGATCAGAGATCCTCCACAGGTGTGTCTCCATAGCTCGTTATCCAGGTACTGCAGAGAGATCTACAGAGGGGATCAGGAGGACAGTTTCATCCAGAAATCTACAAGCCATGCAAGATGAAGGAACATGAGTAAAAAAAAGAAAGAATAAAGACCTGCCAGGGCCAGCTGTGGGGTCTGGCTTCCACTCCACCTGTCACACGGGTGGGGCTGGGCTCGATGGGAGGAACCCCGCATCCCAGAGCTAAAACACCAACATAATAAAGCATTACTAATTACAGGATACAGGTTAGATCATGTGGAATGAGTCTGTAACTTCTGGCATGGAGTCAAGTTGCAGTTCTAGACACAGGAAACACTGTATAAACTGAAATAAAAATAATGTACAAATAAACTGCAAAGAGAAACATTTCAGGTTCCTGATGTGTCTCAGAGTCCTGATGTTGAATGGGGTTTCTTACCACCAGCAATGATCACCGAGGCCAAAACGATCTGGAGCATGTTGACTTGATTCTGCTGACGCTTTCACACTGAGCTGAATTATAAACCCTTTTTCTATCGATAAAGTTACGCCCACTTTGTAAAAAAATAACAAATCCCTGATCCTTATCGATGGAAATAAAATGTAATGCTGCGTGTTCAGCTGCTTTCAACTACCACATTCTCATGACCTTCAGGGTCAAAACACTCACACGCAAATAAACAGTGATGTAACGATGCTGTATGTTAATATTAGAATACAACTTCAATGGCAAGGTGGCTCAGTGGGTAGTGCTGTAGCCTCACAGCGAGAAGGTCCTGGGTTCAATCCCAGGTGGAGTGGTCTTGGTCTTTTCTGTTCACATGTCCTCCCCTTGTCCGTGTGGGTTTACTTTGGGTACTCTGGTTTCCTCCCAAAGACATGCATGTTAGTGCCCTTAGTGTATGACAGTGTGTGTGCCCTACGATGGATTGGCACCAGGACAAGCGAGGTTACAATGGGAGAAAAAAATATAGGTTTTCATTAGTACAATTTATTTTTTTAATTGCTATCTCTATGTTAGCTTTAATTATGTAGTGTGGCTTTGTTATGCATTATCAATTAGTAATATATATAATTTAGGGTGGCACAGTCGTGAAGCATCCCTGGTTCTATCCTGACCTCGGACTCCACCTGTCTGGAGTTTGCATGTTCTCTTTGTGTTACTCTGACTCATCTTTGTTAGGTTAACTGGGGTTTCTAAAGTAGCCTTAGTGTATGAGTGTGTGTATGTGTGTGTATCTGCCCTATGATGGATTGTCGCCCTTTCTAGGGTTGTTCTGGCCTTGTTCCCTGTGCCACCGGCTAAGCACCGGCTTTCCCGCGAACCTTGATCAGGTTTCAGCGGATAAGAAAATGAACAAATGAATGAACATATCACTTATTAATTAATTTTTCACACCGATTAAGCCAGTTCAGGGTCGCGGAAGGGCCAGGGCCTCACTGGCAGCACAGAGTGCAAGGTAGGAACCAATCCCAGATAGGGCACTGAGACACTTTAGAGACTCCAGCTGACCCAATGCATGTCTTTGGAATGTGGGAGTAACTGGAGTACCCAGAAAAAAACCTGTGCAGACACACAGGGAGAACATGCAAACTCCACACAGACTGGGAACCGAACCCAGGTTTATGGAGCTGTGGGGCAACAAGTGCTTACCGTATATATGCAAGTACAAAATATGTGTTTATATATTTTTTTATTTTACTTTTAGTTATAGTTAAATTTACCTTACATAACCCTGTCATAAGAGCTAGGATAGGAGCTGACCCTGACCAGAAAAAGTGCGATTATGGAAAAAGTTCTACGATATCTATGATTACACATGACTCCAGTTACATAAAATGTTATTAGACACACTTGAAGGCCATTAATTACTTTTCCATGAAAGACGCCATGTGGCACTTTCTCATGTCAGAGCAGATTTTTCCTGTAACGTAGTGGATTAGTAAGCCATTAATAAGACATTTTACTATTTTTTGACACCATATGGACAATCGTTTTGGGACACTCACAAGTTACACCTACAGGAGCTTTTATGACACCCCAGTCTAATCTAAATTCTAATTTCCCTCAGTGGAACTAAAAGGCCTAGATCAACTCCTGAAAAACAACCCTATAACATCACAGTTGGCACAGTGCAGTCAGACAGGTAACGTTCTCCTGGTATTCACCAAAGCCAGACTTGTCTGTCAGACTGGCAGATAGAGAAGCGTCATTCTTCACTCCATAGAAGACGTTTCCACTGCTCCAGAGCCCATTAGCAGTGTGCTTTACACCACTCCATATGACGCTTGCCACTGTGCTTGGTGCTGTAAGACTTGCATGTAGCTGCTCGGCCATGGAAACCCATGCCATGAAGCTCCCAGCGCAGAGTTTTTGTGCTGATGTTAATGCTAGGGGAGCGTTTGAATGCTGCTGTTATTGGGTCCGCAGTGTTGGTGACTTTTACCCAATATGCACTGACGCATCTCATCACTTGGTAACTTTACGTGGTCTGATAGTTTGTGGCTGAGTTGCTGTGCTTCCACTTTTCAATAATACCACTCACAGTGGATTGTGGAATATCTAGGAGAGAAAAAAATCACCAACTGACTTATTGTGGCGGTGCCATCCTATTACAGTACCAAGTTCAAATTCAGTGAGCTCTTTAGAGAGACTCATTCTTTCACTAATGTTTATAAAGGCAGCCTGCATAGCTAGGTGCTTAATTGTATACACCTGAGGCAGTGGGACTGAATGAAACACCTGAATTCGACGGTTTGGAGGTGTGTCTCAGTACTTTTCTCCATCTATTGTATTTTTGTCGTGTTTTATATAGTTCTGGAAAGACATATTGACACTTTCACTCCAAGCTTTGGTACTGCCCTCGCTTTTTTTCAAATGTAGGCCTATTCCTCAAATCCTCAGACAATTCTTTCGTCGACTTTTATTTTTTCACAAAACATAAGGTTTGACTCGGTGTTTCGCGATCTAATTTCACTAAAGCCGCTATGATTACAGGTACAAAACGCAAACCGGAAGCACTCCTTCGAAACATTTTTGTCCCCACCCGTTTTCACTCTTAGCCCTGCTTTGATTGGCTAGAATTGGCTCACACGTTCTTTATTTATTGATTTAACGATTTAAAAAATAAATAAAGTCATACGTGAATGGAAATATGTTTGACATACTAATCTCATCCATTTAAATAAAATAAAATAAATGTGGAACGCGATTAAGCAGCGTAGCTAAACTACCAGCCAATCACGAAACGGGAGACAGGGTTCACAGAAAACGGGTAGCATTAAAAAGGGTAACGCCAAGACACTCGGGTTGCGTTTCAAACCACATACTCCGTACTATAGAGTGGGTGAAAACCTGAGCGGAAGGCCACTAGGTTTCCACACTACTTAGTACTTCAGTGTGAGGTTTAGAACACAACCTGAGTTTGTCAGCACGTTGGAGCTTCCTGGATTTTATCAGAATTTACCGATAATAGCGAACAAAATCTCAGCGTCTTACAAACATTAGAAGATACCAGAATAATATTACTGTTTGTTTACGTTTTGTTTAGTCTTTAAGTTTTGTAAGGATTCACAGTGGCACTGGAAGGTGTTATTTACTTCTTAAAACTGACTTATAAAGAGAAATATCAGGTATTGGGTGAGAATATTTTATTATTATTTGCTTTTAGGTTGAACGTTATTGAATAGGAAGCTAAAACGGAATGGTTGGCTCCGTTGACAGCTTGTTTTGGCTAATAATAATAATAATAATAATTATAATAATAATAATAAGTGGACTCGCCTCCCAGCTCACAGCATCCCTGGTTCGATCCCGACCTCGGGCTCCACTGGTGTGGAGTTTGCATGTCCTCCCGTGTCCGTGTGGGTTTACTCGGGGTACTCCGGTTTCCTACCAAAGACATGCTTTAGTTTAACTGCTTACGTTAAAATGGCCCGGTGTGAATGTGTATGACTGGTTTCGTGCAACCTTGTGCTTGCCATGAAATGGCCACTGGAGCTGGGACGATGTTACATAAAGCTAATTCCTTTTCCATTGACGGAACGCCTGGTCAGTTGTTTATAATTTCAAATTATTGACAGGGAATAAAGGTGTATCTACAAACTCACCTATATTGTAGATGAGGCTGAATAACTCTGGACTCTTATTGAAATACCAGCTAGGCTTTTATAATAAGACAGTTAGTGAGTGTTTAGGGAGTCCTAAAGTGTCTTAGTTCTCCTGTCCTGCGCTCTTCAGACTCTGGGGTGCTCTGGCCGTACAGGACGAGGAGCGAGCGATGCCTCTGTTTCGACAGCAGCCGGAGGTCAGACCGGAGCAGGACAGAGAGAAGCCGAAGAGGAAACCTCGTAAGCGTGAGTGGGACGAGGCAGTGGAGGATGAGCTTTTGTCTCTGAGGCATCTGTGCCTCGTCAGCCTGGCGGAGAACATGAAGGACGTGTGGACGCAGGACTACGCACAGAACTACATGGACCGGTACTTCTTCAGACACATCATGGGGCCCTTCAACCTGCTGCGTAGGTGTTGCGTTGGTTCACAGCGTATCTGCGATTGCTTTGTGTAATTATTATACCGTGTCTCTTGAAAGCCCTGCATATTGTTTTCCCTCATGCTTCTTCTTATAGTCGGCGGTTCTTCTTGTTCCACACATTTCTGTGATGAATACAGCCTGAAGCGTTTAACGTACAGACGCGGTTCAAGCAGCGTTGGGTAGATCAGCGCTCTGTGGGGGGCGCTGTCTGTTGTTGGAGTCGATCCGATTTGTCAATTTTAATAGATTTAAGTTTAAAAATGAAAATTCTCCCATAAAAATGCCTTGATGGGATGCTCAGATTCAAATCTCAACCGACAAAATTCAAATTGTAACTGAAATCGATGATGTCACCACAGAGCCCTCAGTGTCTGTGAGACTTGGTGGCCTGTTTTAACATCATCTGTTACACACACACACACGCTACCAATTACACTATACACTCATACACACACACAAACCAGCCTGTGGCAAAAAATATTGGGACACGCCCTCGCACTGTGCCACAAAAATTGGGACACGCCCCCATGCAACTAAAAGTATTGGAACACACCTCATGCTGCCAAAAGTATAGGGACATGCCCCCACGCTGCCAAAGGTATTGGGACACGCCCCTGCACGCCGCCAAAAGTATTGGGACACACCCCCACGCTGCCAAAAGTATTGGGACACACCCCCACGCTGCCAAAAGTATTGGGACTTGCCCTCGCACGCTGCCAAAAGTATTGGGACATGCCCCTGCTCGCAGCTAAAAGTATTGGGACACACCCCCACGCTGCCAAAAGTATTGGGACTTGCCCTCGCACGCTGCCAAAGGTATTGGGACACACCCCCATGGAGCCAAAAGTATTGGGACACGCCCCTGCTCGCAGCCAAAAGTATTGGGACACTCCCCCATGCAGCCAAAGGTATTGGGACACACCCCTGCCCGCCGCCAAAAGCTTTGGGACATGCCCCTGCACGTGGCCAAAAGTATTGGGACACACGTAGCCAAAAGTATTGGGACACACCGTCATGCTGCCAAAAGTATTGGGACTTGCCCTCGCACTCGGCCAAAAGTGTTGAGATACGCACAAATGCAGCCAAAAGTATTGGGACATGCCCCTGCACACGGGCAAAAGTAACAGAACACAAGCAACATTCTTTCCGTTTGCCACATTTAAAGCACTGTTGTATTTCTTTCAGGAAATGCAGTTTAATCTAGTTTAACTGCATGCTGTTACAAAAGGCAGCACAGTATTGCCTAAAGCAACACCCCTGCCCATCTTGCTTCGTACCGAACGTCTGATTTTTCATCTCAAACTTGTTGTGCGTTGTGTAGCCGGAGACGTGATCGAGGATCTCACGAGCGTACTCTCGCAGAGGAATCTGCTCTCGCGTGCAGCGCTGCATCTCCTGCTGCTGCCGCAGCTGCGCTCGCTCATGCTGGCGCGCTCCAGCAGCCTCGTCACAGCCAACCTCTGCCACCTCATCGCCGTGCGCTGCCAGGTTACACGAACACGACACGACCCCAGATCTGTTCATTTCATTTGCATGGTCCCAGTTCACACTCTCTCTCTCTTTCAGTCTCTGAAGTCGTTGGATCTGAGCGGCGCCCTAAACGTGTCCTCGGTGGCTATGTGCGCTCTCCTGAGGGACCTGTCCTGCCTTTATGTCCTGTCTCTGGCTGGAACTCTGTGCGACCGTGCCGTGATTGCCACCGTAGCCCAGCAGTGCCCGGGGCTGCAGCGCCTGGATGTGTCCCGATGCCACCACCTGAGCCCGAGGGCCCTGCTACCTCTGGGACGGCCTGAATCTGGGCGCGGGATGACACGACTTGGCAGCCTTTTAGCTCTGGATATCGGCCTGGAGGAGACTGAGGGTGATGGGTCTGCCGTGGCTGCTCTTCTTATGCTCAGTGTGCCGAGTCTGCGCCGACTGGCGTTAGAAGGGGCGGGAGAAGCTTGTGTGTTGATAGAGAGTAAGAATTTCGGTCTGACTGAGGGGTTCACGTACAGAGAAGGTGTTCCTGGGCTGAGGGAATTATGGGATGAGAGAGTTGCCGGAAATGCTGAAGCCGAAACCGTGGAGGAGGAGCCAGATGATGGCTTGACTGAAGAGGAAGACCAGTGTTTACGTTTAGACACGTTAGGCGTCCGTGAAGTGAACGAGGAAGGGTGTAGGAACGGAAGAGAAGAACCGGGAAAGGGTTTCAAACTGCACCTGCGAGATCTGCAGGGAGCGACTCTCATCAGTCTCGATGCTGTCAGCAAGTTGTGCCCGGACCTTTCCTCACTGTCCCTAAACTGCCACGATGAGCATGAGGACGAGGACGATTTAAATTCCCCTCGGAGCACTCTTTTGACCCAAGGCTTGTCCAGGTGGGCGGGTCGCCTCCATTCTCTGTCTCTGCAGTTCCCCGGCCCTCTGTCAGACCTGGTTCCTGCTCTGGAGCTCTGCGGTTCCTCTCTCCTCTCCCTCACGCTGGAGGGCGTCCGAGCCGATGGTAACCTTCCTTTCCTTGCTTTCATCCGTGCCTGCCCCAGACTCACCACCCTCATAATTCACATCGACCCCCCGCGGTCCAATCAGGAAGATGATGATGATGATGATGATTACGTAGAAGACTGGAGCTTACCCTGTCTTCCGGACCTTCGCACGTTAGCACTGAAGTGAGTAAACAAAATTCTAACCGGTTCTCCTTCTAATGAGGTCCTTTCCAGATTTTAACTCTCCTTATCCCGTTACAGTTTCTCTTTGGATGAGAGGCAGCTCAAGCCCGTGCTGTGCTGGACGTCCCTGAAGGGGGCGCTGTGGTCTTTGCTGAAGAGAGCCCAGCACCTCCACACCCTGTCTCTGATCGCCGCTCCGGCTGGATCCCGTGTTCCGATTGGTCCTGGATCGCCAGACCGAACCGCTCCGACGTCTCAGGCATGTTAGCCTGAAGCGCTCCGACGTGACGATGGAGACCACGACGCGCCTCGTGGATGCCTGCTTTCACTTACGCACTCTGGATGTGAGCGGGTGCTGGTCTCTGAGTCTGAGCAACATCAACAAATTGCAGAGCCGAACCCGCAGGAGGCGCCATAAACTACAGATCACGTGGACCTAAAGGAAACCAGGAGGCGCACCATCATCAGGACAGTGGTGGAATGGCGGTTAAGGTACTGGAATATTGGCCAGAAGGTTGAGGGTTCAAGTCCCAGCAGCCACCGGTGACCAGGCCTCTAACACTCAACTGTTTAATTGTATCAGCTCCGTTCGCTAAGTGCTCCGAACGCAAATGTTCGTTTGTGAGTGTAGGATTTCATTATTTTTATACAGACATGAACATGAAGGTGCTTGTGGTGTGTTATGATCTATTTATCTTTTTAAAGATACCAAAAACACTACACTACAGTACACTTGTACTTTTATATACAGCTTTTGCTTTTCCGTTTTTCACTCTATAAAGAGAATTTCATATCTGACACGCAGTTTTACTGTTTTACCGGCAGATGGCGCCACATATTCACGTTTTTAAATGATCTAGTGACATCTAGCGGTAGAACAGCGGAATTTCAGACTTTTATTCGGCTCTTGAAAACAAATCGCACGAATTACATTTGCAAAATGAAAATTTGCTTAATGAAAACACTTAATACGTACAACAATAAATAAATGCGTTCGTGTGGGGGTACTCAAACTCGAATTAAAATGATATTTTGTTGATTTTTGCACTTACAAGCATTATTCCAACTAATGAGCTTAAAAACGTTTTTAATATAGGCCAGTGTCCCTTGAAATGTTATAATGTCACACACAGGCACAGTCATCCCCAGCAGCCCTTACCCAGCCCTCTGATGCACTGCACTTACACTTATGTTCTCCGGGATAGAGTGTGCACCATGTCACAACCCTGAGCGCATATAGAAAGTGAAAAAATAACTATATCATATGATATATAATAATAGCTTTTTGTCATAAAAATGATTATACCTTTGAGCTGAAGTTGATTATGAAGTTGATTATACATTTCAGAGAGTTAATATAACATTAAGCATCATAAATGTGATTAGCAATCACATTAAAGAGATTCATTTCTCTTTGTAGTCTGCACTGTTCCTAGACTTATTTTTGGGATACTGATATCCAGTTTTTTCTCTTGCTTGATTTATTGTTAATAAAGAGTTCTCTGTTTGAACTGAGGGCTTTGTGTCTTTTGTGGCTCTGTCGACTTTTAAAAAAAAGATTAAAATGCTTCTGATAGTACACCAAAAACCTTCCAGCTGAGGACACAAGATCCTCTGTGTAGCTGACTAAATAATGCCAATATGCACATTTTTATGTTATTTTGTTCAATATTTGTTATTATTTTTGTTATATTTGAACACATGTTCTCTTTGTTCATATTTATTTAGCTTCTATTTATTTAAACGATTACTATAAATGTATTACGTAGATAACTTAGTGAGGAGGTTTGGTCTCTTTTTGAGTCTTGGTCCTCACAAGGTTTCTTCCTTATAAAGTTTAGGGAGTTTTTCCTTACCACTGTCACCCTAGGCTTGCTGACTTTGGGATTGGCTATAGATATTAGAAGATACTATAGAACTGGAACGCTGCCTTGAAGTTACTTATACCAACTACAGCCAGAAGGTGGTGCTATAAACCCTGTAATCCTCAAGAGGGTGTTGTCTTTTATGTCATTGGCCTCTTCAGTTACGTCACTCCCACGTCATGTCAACTTGAACTGGCGGGAATCTGCGCTCGTGCGAGTTCGTTGTGACTCTTCGCTGTGTTTGAACTGTGGCGTGATTTTAACGTTAAGACGGTTAATCATGACGCGCGTGCTGAACTGTATCGTTGCGGTCTGTCCTGATATGGGCATCGGGAAAAACGGTAACCTGCCGTGGCACCCGATTAGGCTGAGGTGAGTACGGTTCAGTCTCAAACCGCTCAGTAGCAGACTTAGGGTGCACTGTATAGGCAGTAAACCGGCGCTGACTGATACCTAATTCAGTGCACTTGTTTAGGCAGTAGGACTCCGTTTGGTATGCGGTAGCTAGCCGATTCACTCACAGGTAGAGTGTTCGATTCCTGAAATGTAGGAGTCGACTCAGTTGAATTCTCGTTGTTAGAAATATTGTTATTTTGGTTGTTTCTGTTTGTTATAACCCCGTTTTTCCTGCCGCAAATGGCGCAAATCCCCGGTCATTAGCAGGACTCGGGTAGGTTTCGCTGTTGAAGAGCCGAGGGATAGTGTTGGGAGTTCATTAAAAGAGTCGATTCTTCAGTTTTTACAAAACAAACATATGGAAAAACGGATATCTTTGAACGTATATCATGTAATATTAATCACAACTTATATTAAAATAAGCTGTGTAATATTAATTGTTTGATACATTTAAATAAATTATGTAATACAAGCTCCCAAAATTGACCTTTTAAAGGAAATTGTGTAGAATTAGTTTGTGTTTGTGTCGATACGCTGACGTGTGGTGTATTAATATATTATTTTACTACAAAAATGTATTTAAGGTGTGATGCAAATATTATATTTGTCAGGTAATAAGAGTGGGGTTGCTCTCTCTTATGTGAGAGCCTAAAAAGATATGTTAAACTGAAGAAACTGACCCAAAGAACACCAGCTTATTTTACGCAGTACCACGCTTGCTTTGCGATAGTGGTAGCCTAGTGGGTAAAGTACTGGACTAAGGAACAGAAGGTCCAGGATTCAAATCCCACCTCTGCCAAGCTGCCACTGTTGGGTCCTTGAGCAAGGCCCTTAACCCACAATTGCTTGGATTGTAAGGTTCTATCAACTGTATGTTGCTCTGGATAAGGGTGTCTGCTAAATGCTGTAAATGTAAATGGTTTGAGCCTAAGACCTCAGGATACCAGGTGCCACATGTCTGCATGTTTTGATGAACTGAAACAAACAGAACGGGCTGCTTAGGCTAATGTCAGGCTTTGTGTTTGCAGTAATGAATTTAAGCACTTCCAGAGGATGACCATGACTCCTAGTGTGGAAGGTAAAATAAACCCTTGCATCTTTTTGCTTGTCCACCAGTTATAGAGAATGCTTTATTCATGTTACCTTTGTGTCGTACGCTCTACAGGCAAAAAGAACGTCGTCATCATGGGCAGGAAGACCTGGTTCTCGATACCTGCACAGAACCGGCCTCTCAAGAACAGGATCAACGTGGTGCTCAGTCGAGATCTTAAGTAAGCACTTCAATCGTCCCTGTGTAATTGTTCCCTGTGGGGTTTGTGAATTGATCATGATTAACACTGAAGCTCGTAATTAAGCAAACGTTTGGCATCGCTGGCGGAGTGTTTCCTAAGAATGTGACTGAATTTCATGCCAAGCTGCAAGTCAGGTGCAAGAAATACTTGCCGGTAATATTTGCTGACCTTACGAATTCGAAGCAGTCCAGAGTTCACAGACGGACCTGATCTAAGGCCTGACAGAAAGATAGCAGGCTCAATAAAAAGTTAGCAGCTCCTGACCACATTAACCCTTAAAGGTCTGTTTTGGTTGTGTTTTATTATGCTTTTTGTGCATCCTGTTTGTATTAGGATGGCCCCTGAAGGAGCTCACCACCTAGCGTCTGACTTTAGCTCGGCGCTCCACCTGCTGGACTCTCCAGAGCTTCAGACTCAGGCTGATCAAGTGTGGATCATCGGAGGCAGCTCACTGTACAAGGTCAGCTACAGGGTCTCAAACATCTCACCATCACTCTGGGCGTGTCCCAAATCACCCCTTATTCACTATGTACCCTACAGTACTGTCTTCACACACATCTAACAACACTAACAATAAAACCTATACAGCAGAATGAGATGACTTTAAATACGATGACATGAAGATTCTGTTCTGCAGAAACTCACCCAAAAAATGTAACTTTGTAAAGTAGGTTAATATCAATCATTTAATCTAAAGGTGAGAACGTTTCTTTCATGGTTCTATAAATATATACCTACGTGATGTCATGTATGTAGCATTTACTCTGTGCTGGAATGGCAAAGAAAATCCAACAAACTGTCAAACACAAACATCTCAGCACCACCATTCCACTGTGGGCGTATCCTAAATCACCCATATTCCCTATGTAGGCTACATTACCATCATTCCACTGTGGATGTGTCCTAAATCACCCATATTCCCTATGTAGGCTACATTACCATCATTCCACTGTGGATGTGTCCTAAATCACCCATATTCCCCATGTAGGCTACATTACTACTACTTTATTGTGGATGTGTCCTAAATCACCCATATTCCCTATATAGGCTACATCATTCCACTGTGGATGTGTCCTAAATCACACATATTCCATATATAGGCTACATTACCATCATTCCACTGTGGATGTGTCCTAAATAACCCATATTTCCTATATAGGCTACATTACCTTCATTCCACTGTGGATGTGTCCTAAATCACCCATATTTCCTATATAGCTTACATTACCATCATTCCACTGTGGATGTGTCCTAAATCACCCATATTTCCTATATAGGCTACATTACCATCATTCCACTGTGGATGTGTCCTAAATCCCCAATAATCCCTATATAGGCTACATTACCTTCATTCCATTGTGGATGTGTCCTAAATCACCCATATTTCCTATGTAGGCTACATTACTACTACTTTATTGCGGATGTGTCCTAAATCACCCATATTCACCAGGTACGCTACATTACCATCGTTCCACTGTGGATGTGTCCTAAATCACTCATATTCACTATGTAGGCTACATTACCATCATTCTACTGTGGATGTGTCCCAAATCACCTATATAGGCTACATTACCATCAGTTGACTATGGATGTGTTCCAAATCAAGCTGTGTTATACATTTTACCCTGTGTGTGTGTGTGTCTGTGTTCTGAATGCTGCACAAACTCAGAAAAGACACATATGAATCTTCAATCCATTCCCCAGTGCATTATGGGTGATCCTCACCTCGGCAGGGTACATCGTTGGTAGGATACATTGTTCTTCGGCGTGTGCTGACTGTTCCTCACTAAGTTTCTGGACAGTGTTATAGGAATGGAAGAATCCCTAAAACAGTGAATAGGGAACATTTTCGAACACAGCATGTGGAATTTCATGAAGTCGCAGAAATGTCTCTCGGATATTTGAGGCACTTTAAGAAAAGACATTAGTTTAGCGTGACATTATCGAGCAGCTCTTGCTCGTGGTCGTCTATGGAAACACTTCGCCCGAGTTGGTTTGCAATGGCACAGAACGCTGCTACGATTTCACAGTAACCACACACAATGCCTGGTTTCCACGCAGCGTCGGCGCTCCGGAGTTGATCGGCATGGCAACGGCGTCGCTCAAGGACGCTGTTCACAAAAGGCCTCTCTCCCTCGCCCTCTTTCGCGCTCACCCGTCTCTCCTCCTCTTCAGTCCTCCTTTCTTCTGTCCCTCATGATCTCGGAGTTTGAAGGCTAAGAGTGAACGCTGTGTGTTTGCGGACCGTGGGTCGGACGAACACTGCTCACTGTGAACTTTTGAAAGAAATGTGGGTGACTGATGTGTGGCTGTGCTGAAACGAAATAAAATGGGAGATGAGATGACATATTTAATCATAGTAGAAAAAAATTGTTGTGTAATCAGGCCAGGACGTGCTGAAAAGAAAAAGCAAACGCGTTTGTTCCTCACATTCTGACCTGCCGCGTTTCTCACTCATACTGACAGGAGGCGATGGAGAGCGCGGAACACAAGCGCCTCTTTGTAACCCGGATTCAGAAGCAGTTCGAATGCGACACGTTTATTCCTAACATCGACCTGGACAAGTTCAAGCTCCTGCCTGAGTGAGTCGAGTCAATCTGTCCAAACCCAAAATTCACTCCATCACTGCTGATCATCAGTAATCTGTACTGCTGACATGATGAACCTGTGGTGCAAGTGGAAAGGAATCATTTTTACCTTAAGCTTTTTTCTTAAAATTTAAACCTGTTTTAAGTAAAGCGCTGCACGTAAAAATGATTCCTGTCCTTTTGGATCACAGGTTCATCATTTCAACAGTAGAGATCACTTATGATCAGTAGTAATGGAGAGAAGTTTGGTTTTCCTAGATCATTGTTTTTAGTACATTACAGTGGGGCAAAAAAGTATTTAGTCAGCCACTGATTGTGCAAGTTCTCCTACTTAGAAAGATGAGAGAGGTCTGTAGTTTTCATCGTAGGTACACTTCAACTATGAGAGACAAAATGATGGTGAATCATGGTGGAAAATAAGTATTTGGTCACCCACAAACAAGCAAGATTTCTGGCTCTCACAGACCTGTAACTTCTTCTTTAAGAAGCTCTTCTGTCCTCCACTCGTTACCTGTATTAATGGCACCTGTCCACAACCTCAAACAGTCAGACTCCAAACTCAACCATGGCCAAGACCAAAGAGCTGTGGAAGGACACCAGGAAGAAAATTGTAGACCTGCAGCAGGCTGGGAAGAGTGAATCTACAATAGGCAAGCAGGTTGGTGTGAATAAATCAACTGTGGGAGCAATTGTAAGAAAATGGAAGACATACAAGACCATTGATAATCTCCCTCGATCTGAGCTCCACGCAAGATCTCATCCTGTGGGGTCAAAATGATCATGAGAACAATGAGCAAAAATCCCTGAACTACACGGAGGAACCTGATGAATGACCTGCAGAGAGCTGGGACCAAAGTAACAAAGGCTACCATCAGTAAACACACTACGCCGAGAGGGACTCACATCCTGCAGTGCCAGGCATGTCCCCCTGCTTAAGCCAGTACATGTCCAGGCCCGTCTGAAGTTTGCCAGAGAGTCTATGGATGATCCAGAAGAGGATTGGGACAATATCATGTGGTCAGATGAAACCAAAATAGAACTTTTTGGTTAAAACTCAAGTCGTCGTGTTTGGAGGAAGAAGAATGCTGAGTTGCATCCCAAGAACACCATACCTACTGTGAAGCATGGGGGTGGAAACATCATGCTTTGGGGCTGTTTTTCTGCAGAGGGGACAGGACGACTGATCCGTGTTAAGGGAAGAATGAACGGGGCCATGTATCGTGAGATTTTAAGCCAAAACCTCCTTCCATCAGTGATCACTGCTCTAGAGGAGATCTGCATGGAGGAATGGGCCAAAATACCAGCTACAGTGTGTGCCAACCTGGTGAAGACTTACAGGAAATGTTTGACCTCTGTCATTGCCAACAAAGTGTTGAGTTGAGCTTTTGTTATTGTCCAAATATTTATTTTCCACCATAATTTACAATTGTCATCTCTCATAGTTGTTGATAATTACAGACCTTTCTCATCTTTCTAAGTAGGAGAACTTGCACAATCAGTGGCTGACTAAATACTTTTTTGCCCCACTGTAAATCACGTTAAGCTTTTTGCTTATAATGGGTTTAATTGGTAAGGAAAAAGCTTAACGTGAAAATAATTACTTTTGAAGTAATAATAAATGCGTGTGTATATATTATATCATAAAAATGATCAAAAAACCCTAGAAGTTGGTGACTGAAATGTCATAATCAGCTATATGGAACTGGCTTATATTTTTGTTTGCAAATAATTTGTGTTAAGGTGTATTCACACAGAGTTTGAAAAAATGCATGCAATTTTTACGTTTTTAACCTTCATACCAGGTGTGCTCTTTTTTTTTTTTTTTTGTCTAAACACTCTGAAAACTCCATATCCACTTTTGCTTTCTTTAATTTCCCTTCTCTTAATGTGTCGGAGATTTCGCCGTGTGTTTTTCACCTCTGCAACTTAAAAAACACACAAGCGAAGATGAGTGCAGGAAGCTCTAGTTTGTGTTTCTGTGATCATGAACACACTAGAATGCACTTGGATAAATAATCAAACGGCTCCTTACAGTCCCTGTGAGCTTCATCATCATTCTCCAGCCTTTCAGTTCTATTCCACCAGATCTTTTCTTTCATATCCATGTTCTTAGAGGCAGCCTGTTGCTCGTCCTATAAGCTCCTGATGAGCTGTTCTGCCCGGCAACCGAGCTCTGATTGGTCAGCCTGATTTTTTTTAACAACGCAGAAATTAGAAAAGGCTCCGATTTAAAGATTTACTCAGCTTCACGGTGCGTCAGTTTTCGACTCGATTTTGGATTTCGATTCAGTTTTAGTCATAATTTAGTCATATGAATTGCTTTTAGTTTTAGTCGATTAATTATAATCAGATTATAGTCGACTAAATCTACAGTAGATTCAGCTGACTAAAATATGAAATTTAAAGGTTGCAATACATAAATGCTTTTTTTAACATCTCTCTTGAATTATTCACGTCTTAGACAAACTGTGTGGACATTCAGCAGAGATTCTAGAATAGAATCCAGTTGGAATGAATGATGCATAATTAGATCTAATTAAGATATAAGCTTAGGTCTATATGCATGCATTGATAAGATTATACAGTAAAGTGGTCACCAAAACTCCATTTCTATCAAAGATCTGCTTCAATGTCGATGTGGACACTCATGAGATATTGTAGAATTGATTCAAGTTGTAATAAATGATATATTATGAGCTTTATTGAACATGAGATCAGATATGTGCATGCTCTATATGTATGTATTCATAATTACAGTATAAAACGGAGTTATGTTACCCGAATACTCCTAGTATGAACACATTTTAGACAAAGTAAAATATATCCGCGTCGCGAACTGAAAACATATTTTAATTTCTAATTAATTAGCTGAAATATTCGCTTGAAAATAACGACCTGCATTTGCAGCGCAGTACCGTAATACCGCTAAAATAGGAGCTCTCGCCATTTAGGCGCGAATAGCTTAACCGCAGTTTCGGCACGACACGCCTGCCGATCTCGTTTTAAGTTTTGTATTTTTACCGGAGATCGTCGCCCACACGGTTTAGAGAGTCTTGTTTTCGTTGACACCAAGTGAGAAATGTTCCAATATGTGGACTTTCCTCTTTCTCTCAGGTGTTGACATTGATACCGTTGTACCGTCTTCCCGCGGTTTGATCAAATATGTGCGTCTTACCGCCTTACTGATTGGATCGCTACCAAACATGTCCCGCCTTTCCACAAACCTAAATCAGATCTGATTGGATGTCGTCTCTGTCAAACATTTTTGCCTCGTTTTTATTCGTTGACAGCAGTGTCAGTTCATTTCGTCCTAGTTTGTCGTTTTTCAATCATTTTAATTTAGTCATGGTCGTTTTCGTTAGAACACAAAAAAGAGTCGCTGACAAATCATTCGTCAACGAAATTAACACTGGTTGTGAGTTTTTAAAAGCTTTGAGCGCCTCTTTCCTCATTACCTCAGAGCTTTTGTTCTCTGCGTTTTTGGGTGCAGGTTCCCAGGAGTCCCGCCGGGGCTGCAGGAGGAAAGTGGCCTGCAGTACGTATTTGAAGTGTATGAGAGCGTGGAGCAGTGAACGGACAGTTTTACGCACTTTTTGTTTGGACTTGACTCGCTACAGGAGCGTCCTCTGACGCGTGTAGCAAACCTTTTTAAAAAACCAAAACATTAAAATATGTCTTAAAGCTAATTGGAGGCGCTGGTATTATTATTCACCCACTCGCGTCCTTTTCATCTCGGCGTTTCATCTTCACGTCGTAGCTTCTTTCGCGCTCCGAGACGGCGCCGAGCTCATCTCCATACGCGCCCGCCTGCACGAGCGTGAAGTGGCTGTTGTTTAGCCGGACCCACGTGTGACCGGTCCGTTCTCATGAATATGCACTCGGGCTTCCGTGCAGGGAGCTAATTGTTTGCGTGAACGCGACAGACCTTTAAACAACCCCATTTAAGAAAAGCTAAAGGCTGCAATCAGCGCTAACCTTTGAGGCTGATTGGTTTCAGATCCCACCAGGATGCGGAAAATTAGCGTGATGGACAGGCCAATTCCCAAAGTCGCCCCTCCTTTTCCACCCGAAACCCTCCTAGAGACACTTGGATTTCATTTCAGACTCTTTGACATCTTACATAAGCAGTCTTTGTCCTTTTTCTATGCTAAGAAGTAAGCAAACATCCGAACATCACACCAAGGAGCACTCGTGGAACATCTTATTCCAGGACCATGAACGTTACTTTAGAGTCTGGCTCCTTTTTTTCCCCCTTTTGCTGCTTTTGAAGAGTCTTTCCACGCCTTTCCTGTACCATAATGTTCCACAACCCTGCGTTCGATTTTTGATTTTTTTTTTCATAAATATGACCTCATCAGATTTTCACACAGGTCCTAAAAGTAGATCAAGAGAACCAAATGAGACCAAAATACAACACCAAATCAGAAAAGTATGGAAAATGCAAAATGTGGTTCTATCAGCTATTGATGAATGATGGTTCTTGATGGTTCAGTGTCGTCTGAGGAATTGGAGATCACCCCTCTTCAGTTTAGGCTTGCGCCCTTACCCTTTACACACCGAAATTACTTCAGATTCTGAATCGTTTAATAATATTATGCACTGTAGAGTCAGAAATATGGAAATCTCTTCCACTCTTTCTTTGAGGAACATTGTTTTTAAACATTTCAATCATTTTACATATTTGGTGATAAACTGGAGATCCTCTGATCATCTTTGCTCCTCAAAGCCTCAGCTTTTTGTGGATACTGCTTTTGTACCAAATCATGATTATATTCACCTGTTTGAAATCACATCATTTAGTTTTTTACCTCATTACTAGCCCTAAACTGCTCCATCCCAACTTTTTTTGGAACGTGTTGCAGGCCTAAAATGCAGGAATGGATGTTTATTAACAAATGAAATGAAGTCGACCAGAGAGAACATGAAATATCTTGGGTTCATACTGTCTGCGATTAAATAAAAGTCAAAGAAAATGTAAAGGAAACTGCCTGTCTTTTTTATTTTTATTCTCCATACAGTCCCAACTTTTTCTTATTTGGGGTTGGAGTTCGTTTGAAGGTGATGGGTGGGCATTGTGGATGGATGAGACCAAACTATAATGAATTAAACGAGAAGTGTTATACCTGTTGAACGGGAAACGCAGCACAAGAATCTCATCCTGTATGTGAAACGTGGTGGTGGTAGTATTAATGTTTGGGCTTGTTTTGCTGCATCTAGGCCCAGGTGGATTGTTATCAATGAAGGTACAATGAGTTATGACTTATCCTTCTGAGACCCAGAAAAACTGAAGTTTGATAATTCAGTAATTTTGAAATAAAATAAGTCTGAGATGAGAAAAAACATGTCACAAGGATTTTTTCTCAAAAACACTTTGTTTATTTTTTTTATCAAATGTCCTGTATAAGGGACAACGGGACATGGTTCAGTAATGTTCTTTATGTATTTTGTTCCCCTTCTGTCTCAGACCAAAATATTGGATGTTATTAAAATTTCTCTGACTTAACTCGGATAAAATGGAGGTTTTATTAGTGGGACCCAAGGTTGTGAGAGACAGGTTGGCTACATCTATCCTAAATCTAGATGGCTGTCCAGTATTGCCCAGTCCATCTGTAAAAAACTTAGGGGTCATATTTGATTCAGACCTGTCCTTTGATGCACACATTAGCAGCATCACTCGAATTGCTTTCTTTCAATTACGTAATATCGCTAAACTTAGAAATATCCTCTCTTTTAATGATGCTGAGAAACTGGTTCATGCGTTTATAACCTCAAGGTTGGATTACTGTAACGCCTTACTTACTGGATGCTCCAGTAAATCTATAAATAAACTTCAGTTAGTTCAGAATGCAAAAAAAAACCCTGCTTTGAAAATGAGCTAAAACTGTTTTCTACGTAAAACATGTAAATTATAGGCTTTAGAAAAATCCTTAATACATACTATTCAACAATTCACTTCTCTTGCGTCTGTAAAAGGTGGTCGCTGAGATTTTAGCCATTTTGAATAAGCAGATCTCTGGTTGCAAATGACCCCCGACACCCCACCCCACCCCACCCTTATGAGGATAGATCAGCAAATTCTGAAGGTCATTTGTCCATGAACTGAATCTCAAGAGAACAACCCTAGTCACAACATATTTCAAGAAGAAGACTGTTTTGGAAAGGCCAAGTCAAAGTCCTTAAAGGACCCCCATCTGATAGAAATGTTATGGAAGGAGTTTCTACATGCTTCAAACCAGACGGTGTGTTTTAGAATTGCTTCTTTCTGTGAACATTCTGCGTTTTCGCACTTTTTTGGACCTTATTCTTAACCGATCGCGTCAACCGCCTTCCCTGGAATCATCACGTGATGAGCTGCCTTGCTGCACACAGACATCGTGACATCAGCGCATCGCTGTGGCCTCTGGTTCAGGGCCGTCATGACATCAGAACTGTGTGGGCTGAATACCTGCATGCTGGAAGCTCGCTCACCTCAATAATACAGCACAATGATAACCAGATCGGGTACTGACGCTCTATGCGAAGACTGCATTCGCGTTGCTCGCTCTCTCTCTCTCCTCTCTCTCTCTTTTGCGCTTGCTGTACTGTAAGGGGTGTCTGAATCGGGACCTGAGAGCGCACGCACCTGTTCCCTCCCTCGATCAGCCTTGCTTTTCTGTAGCGCAGCACATTACGGACCTGCACACGCACTCTGCCTCATTTATCCTGCACTTGTTGACTCTTCATCGGCCGTATTGGATAACACTCGGCCCCTGGCTGGGGTCAGAGACACCCATGGACCAAAACGAAGCAGATCAGAACTGAGGTAAGCTCGGTTAGGGTTATAGTTTATTTACAAGCTGTAATGCTGTTCTGTCTGGGTTTTAAATTCTGCTTGTTTAGGAGAATCAAAACAGGAAATGCTTTATAGGGACAATTCAAACCGCAGTAGTATTAAATGTGCATTTCCAAAGATCGTCTTGTGATCTGTATAAACTCAAGGCTTTAACTGAGAGAGTTACCGTCAACCCCGTTTTACCTCCTATCATCTGGAATTCACTGAGCAGAGCTACACCCTGAACGGGCACCAGTCCACCCTGAGGTAGTGATAGAGTAGAAAAGGGGAATATAACTGAAGTTATAGGATTTCTATCACCCTCATCTTACATTTTAATGCTTTTTTGCATTTATTCAGTGCTGTTTGTTTTCTTTTAAAGTGGTTACCATGACTTTTTGTTTAAGCTGTTTTCTTGTCATTATCCAAAACACAGATCGGTAGTTCATGGGCGGAGCCTTATTTTAGCCAAAACCTGAATTTTAGACCCTGAAGTGAGACTGCACCCCGTCGCTCATTGCCGCATGGTGAGTAGTTCGATCTTCTTTTGAACCTAATGTGTACCAAATTCTGATAACCAGTGTTTAATGTTAAACATTCTCCAGCTGAGTGTTTTCTGTTTTAAGAAGTTTTTATTATTTAAAGCTGTACTTGATAGCCATGTACTAGCTCTCTTTTGGATGTTAAGGTCATAAATTGTCACTACCGAAACATCTGGCAAGGCTTTGGGAGAGAAAAAACATTTCAAAAGTAAAAGTACAATCTGGAACCTGACTGGACTTTTACCAGATGTGTGGACCTTAAATATGGTACAGTATTCTGAAATACATTTACAGCATTTAGCAGACGCCCTTATCCAGAGCGACTTACAATTGATACAATCCAAGCAATTGTGGGTTAAGAGCCTTGCTCAAGGACCCAACAGTGGCAGCCTGGCACAGGTGGGATTTGAACCCTGGACCTTCTGGTCCATAGTCCATTACCTTACCCGCTAGGCTACCACAGTCCACAGTCCCACAGCATTAGAAATATGGTTTATGTTTTCAACTTGAAGCATCCCAGGAGATTTGAGATGTTCCATAAATATAATGGCAAATCGTACGTACCTGGTACGTCAAAACATGTTACGTTTACAATTCGGAGCGTTCCCTACACGTTCCCTACACGTTCCCTGTTCTCTCTGGAGCTTAATTTTGGAGTCGAACTCTGAGATAGCTGCACTATAACTTGGTAATGAACCTACATAATCTGGTTCGGACCTAAAAAGTGGTTTCATTAGATTTGGGTTGAGTCTGATATCATTTGAAAGCAGATTATTAAAATGATTCCTTTGAACTCACTCCGTCCAAAACTAAGCCAAACGGCTCCGCTTCCCAAACCAATAAAAATCAGTGCGGAATCCTGAAATGGGGACCGGTGCGTCCCTGGCAGGTGTTCCATTAAAACGAAAAATAATGCAGACTATTAAAATATGAATCGGCAGCCTGCGCAGGTGCGTCAAGTGGCCCGTTTGGTGCTCCGGTCTCGAGCCCTGACTCATGGTGGTGCTGCTCATTTGTTCGGGGCTCTTCAGCACCAGGCGCACAGACAGGGTGAGGGGATTCATTAAGCATTCTCTGTGTTCGAGGGCTCGATTGAAGGCTGAGAGAAGAGCGCACAAAGCGCGCCGGGGCTATAAATGCCATCCCGGGGGGTGTGCGGCATTAGCAGCCGGAGCTTTGGCATCCTGCTGGTGGAGTGTGTGTACCAGCCAATCAAGGATACACTGCATGCATATTTCACTCTAGAGGATGCAAGGAGTAAAATATAAATATCTGATTAATGAGGACTAAGGATCGATCATGTTTGCATTAGGTACACACATGTTCCACTTACCTTATAGGAGCCATTTGTAGTTCTGTAATTACAGACTGTAGTCCATCTGTTTCTCTACATCCTTGGTTCGTCACCTTTCACTGACCATTGACGACGAGTGTTTCTTTGAAACTTTTATGCATTAATACTGCAGCTTTAAAACAAGCATCTTCTGTCAGTTTTTCTTATGTCGACTGTATTTCATTACTCAGTTGCTGTGCATTACCAGACCTATGGAACACAATACCAAAGCTAGTTTTACTTATCTCTAGTCAAAAACCATTTGTTTGTTTATTTTATTTAACGGCACTTTTGGCATCAATGGCTTTAAGTGCTGCCGCCGCCAGCAGGCGAGACTAAGAATTGCATCGTGCTGATCAGTCACGAACAGCGTATATCGCATTGGCCCTACAGCCTGACTTTGGACTCCCCTGGCCTACAGGATGCTGGTGGCTGGACATTTTTGGCTGGTGGACTATTTTCAGTCCAGCAGTGACACTGAGGTGTTTAGAAACTCCAGCAGCACTGCTGGATCCAACCACAGATGTCATAACCACGTGCCCCGTCCTTGCTTCAACTGGCTTTAAATGAGAACGCATCTGCTCACACGCCAGGCTCTTTAAGGAACGTTTAGATTACGTTTTATCTTTTTGTACAATACTTTTTTGCGCTCAACCTTAAAATGAAAAAAAAAACATCATTTCTGAAGCTGGAATAGAACGGACTCTGGACTTGCGCGCTCCGCTGCGAGAACAAGGCCGCGTTCACAATAGAGTCCATCAGTGAGGCAAATCCAGAGGAGCTTTTCAGAATCGCAGCATGTTCGTTTCCACCTTTTTGCTGTTAACAAATGCAGCCTGATCATGTCTCCGTCTAAAATGGTGAGGAATACATTAGGGCTCGATGCGAGTTCTGCGCACCACTCTATTCACGTTCAGACAGACGCAGGGAGGAGAAGGAAGAAAAAACAACCTTGGACCGATGGAGTCTAATGAAGAGGCTTACGTAAAGGGATTAGATAACCGCGCCGGCCTTCTCGTGCCTTTGACACAAACAGTTTTGCCACTATCTTAGGAAAGAATGCACGGCCTGCACACAGTTTGAGAAATCCACCAACCGCTGACCAAGCTGCAGCTGATTTTCTGAGGTCAGTGAGTATGTCCTGATCCTCGTCCTTCTTTTTTGTCCCATGACAGCTGATCCCAGCAGAAAGGCCTCAATTGTGGATGGTCCTGTAAATCCCAGAGCCGCCTGCCCCTCTGAAACATCGTGGCCATGGAGGACTCCACCGAGGTGTGGACCGATGGCAACTCCCTTCTGAAGGCTGTTTATCTCTGCCGGTTGCGACTGACGCGGCTACTGCTGGAGGGCGGAGCTTACATTAACGAGAGTAACGAGCGGGGCGAGACACCGCTCATGATCGCCTGCAGAACCCGGCACGCCGACGCTCAGAGCGTGCCAAAACACAAGATGGTCAGGTATGACTCGCTCCAAATCCTGAGACTGCTTAAGTAGGGTCAAATAAACACCACAATTGTATTATTTTATCTACAGTACTACATATGTTACTTGAACGATTGTACATATTTATCATTTCCCTGACACTTGAGTGCATAGAATATACAAAATAGAAACAGCAAGTCCATTTAGAAATACAGTGGTGCTTGAAAGTTTGTGAACTCTTTAGACCTAAAACATCATCAGATTTTCACACAAGTCCTAAAAGTAGATCAAGAGAACCCAGTTAAACAAATGAGACAAAAATATTATACTTGGTCATTTATTTATTGAGGAAAATGATCCAATATTACATATTAGTGAGTGGCAAAAGTATGTGAACCTCTAAGATTAGCAGTTAATCTGAAGGAGAAATTAGAGTCAGGTGTTTTCAGTCAATGGGATGACAATCAGGTGTGAGTGGGCACCCTGTTTTATTTAAAGAACAGGGATCTATCAAAGTCTGCTCTTCACAACACATGTTTGTGGAAGTGTATCATGGCACGAACAAAGGAGATTTCTGAGGAGCTCAGAAAAAGAGTTATTGATGCTCATCAGGATGGAAAGGGTTACAAAACCATCTCTAAAGAGTTGGACTCCATCAATCCACAGTCAGACAGATTGTGTACAAATGGAGGAAAATTCAAGACCATTGTTACCCTCCCCAGGAGTGGTCGACCAACAAAGATCACTCCAAGCAGCAAGGCGTTGTAATAGTTGGCGAGGTCACAAGGACCCCCCAGGGTAACTTCTAAGCAACTGAAGGCCTTCTCTCACACATTGGAAGTGTTTAATGTTCATGAGTCCACACCATCAGAAGAACACTGAAACAACAATGGTGTGCATGGCAGGGCTGCAAGGAGAAAGCCACTGCTCTCCAAAAAAAAGAACTGTGCTGCTCAATCTGCCAGTTTGCTAAAGATCATGTGGACAAACCAGAAGGCTATTGGGGAAGAATGTTTGTGGATGGATGAGACCAAAATAGAACTTTTTGGTTTAAATTAAAAGAAAAACGTTATGGTTTTCAGAAAGGAAAACACTGCATTCCAGCATAAGAACCTTATCCCAAATCTGGTGAAAAACATGGTGGTGGTAGTATCATCATGGTTTTGGGCCTGTTTGCTGCATCTGGGCCAGGACGGCTTGCCATCAATTGCATGGAACAATGAATTCTGAATGATATCAGAGAATTCTAAAGGAAAATGTCAGGACATCTGTCCATGAACTGAATCTCAAGAGAAGGTGGATCATGCAGCAAGACAACGACCCTAAGCACACAAGTCGTTCTACCAAAGAATGGTTACAGACGAATAAAGTTCTGGAATGTTTTGGAATGGCCAAGTCAAAGTCCTGACCTTAATCCAAAGGAAATGTTGTGGAAGGACCTGAAGCGAGCAGCTAATGTGAGGAAACCCACCAACATCCCAGAGCTGAAGCTGTTCTGTATGGAGGAATGGGCTAAAATTCCTCCAAGCCGGTGTGCAGGACTGATCAACAGCTACAGGAAACGTTTAGCTGCAGTTGTTGCTGCACAGGGGGGTCACACCAGATACTGAAAGCAAAGGCTCACATACTTTTGCCACTCACTAATATTTAATATTGGATGATTTTCCTCAATAAATAAAAGACCGAGTATAATATTTTTGTCTCATTTGTTGAACTGGATTCTTTTTATCTACTTTTAGGACTTGTGTGAAAATCTGATGATGTTTTAGGTCATATTTCTGCCAAAATATAGAAAATTCTAAAGGATTCACAAACTTTCAAGAACCACTGTAAATGTAGCAGAGAAAAATGATGCGTTTCCGTTATCTTGTCAGGTCTACCTAATGAACTGTAAAAATCACCTTCCAGATACAGATCATCGTAGCATCAAAACAAAAAAAAGACAGCCTTACACCAAGCGATCGTGTAAAAAAGAGCTTGTTACTGAAGTCCCCAAAATCTTCAACAAGACCAAAACCAAGTAATGGAATCACTGTGAGGAAAAAAATTCTGTACAGGAGAAAAAATACATCGAGTAGAGCTGGGCAATTCAACATTAATTGATACCGACATTCAGGAACCTTATTTCCATTTTTTTGTTAATACTTCAAAAATAATCTCTTAATGTCCTGTTCATGTTCTGTCCCATTAAGAAAATACTGCCGCATGTATAGTCACGTGATTCTGCCCCGCCCATTCAGTAACATGGAAGCAACATGAAGGAGAACTCAAACACTGATCGTAGAAGAATGCTGTGTCTATCACATAAATAACACACCCTTACTCCTGTGCATGCAGACCACTTTGCAGAACTGTTTCAGCGTCAGGTGAAGGGAATCCGCATTTCTTCCACAGGTATCTCCTTGAGAGTGGTGCAGACCCAAATATCCAGGACAAGTCCGGGAAGACGGCCCTAATGCACGCCTGTGTGGAGAGAGCTGGACAGGACGTCCTGTCCCAGCTGCTGTCCAGCGGGGCCGACCTGAGCTTGGAGGACCGCTCCGGTTCCTCTGCGCTGGTCTACGCTGTGAACGCTGGAGATAAGGAATCTCTGCGAGTGTTACTGGACGCCTACAAAGCCAAGGGCAAGGAGGTCATCATCATCACCACAGATAAACTCCCTTCTGGGAGACAAATGACCAAGCAGTACCTGAACGTCCCCCCTCCTCCAGATTTGGAGGATCGGTTGCACTGTGCCCCCGCGGCCTGCATGTCGCCCTCGGAAATGAAACTCCCTGCGCCCCATTCGAGTGTGCTTTTGCACCAGATGGAAAACCAAGGATTGGCGTCGCCGTCATCGGCGAGCAATTCAAAGCCAGGGTCACCTACGCAGGACCAGAGTCCGCTGCAGGCCGGTGGCGTGGCCAAGCTTCTCCACCTGCAGAGGCTCCACTCCGAGCCGTGGCTGAAGATCCCTCCGTCTCTGCTGCTCCAGCAAAGCAAGGCTTCGTCCCTGACTGAGGAACTTCTTGATATCACCCCAGAAGAGGAACTGTCTTTTGGCTTCAACAACCGAAGACGCCTGTCTCAAAGAGCACCTCCGGTCGCCCGGCATCAAAGTATGGACTCCACCGGTCTGCTCAGAGGCACGGACCAGTTCACTGATGCTGAGAAAGAGCAACACAAGGAGGCCAAATGGCTGAGCAGGAAAATGTCCTATGATGGTGTTTCGCTGCCGCACTCCACCTCGCACCAAAACCTTCTCAAAGAGGCCTCGGCCAACGAAGCCGTCCCTACGGACAAAGGCCTGGACTGCTTGCCCAACCTGGCCGTATCCAGCCTGCAGAACGTGGTCCGTCGACGCAACATCGGCATGGACCACTACAGCTCAGACTCCCAGCTCCCTCAGTTTGGGAGCCGACACTCGGACGAGCCTGCCAAAGCTGGAGCTGTAGGAGGGGGAACGGGGGCGACCGAGAAGCGCAAGCTAGTGTTCAGTCGATCCTCCACCCTGTCCGACTCCAGGGAGTCCCTAGAGAGCATCGTCCAGTGGAGAAGCTCCGCCATGATGGAGCGCCGGGGATCTGGGGCTCTCCTACTGGATCATATCTCCCAGACTCGGCCAGGCTACCTGCCACCTTTGAACCCCCACGCGCCAATTCCAGACATCAAAGTGAACATCAGCACGGCCTCTGCCGGTGGCACCAGGTCTTGTCCGGGCACAGGACCTGGACCTGGGAGTACACCCATCGCTCCTGCCCAAAGGCATTTCGTGCCCTGCGCCCCGAGCGTCCCCAGAGACCTGAAGAAGACTCTGTTAAGACGGCATTCCATGCAAACCGAGCAGATTAAGCGGCTGGCCAAGTTTGGGGAAATTTTCGGACAGTAAATGCACTGGAGCTGTGACCTGATTCCTCTGCCAGTCTAAGCTGGAAACACCGGAGACGAGGATGTAGTAAGCCATTGTGACTTTTAGACAGGACTTTTAATATAAAAAATTAATTAAAACATGTTAATAACTGTATTTGGACATGTAAAAATTCAATTCTTACATGTTCAGACTGAATTGTTACTAGTAAACACAATTCTTACAGGTGTAAATTTTATTCTTACTAGTAAACATTAAATTTGTAAAGATGTAAAAATTGATGTAACTTACACAAAAACTTTTAGTGAAAAACGTTTTTCCTAGTGATAATTCAACAATTTTCCCCATTCGTCAGTGGGCCCAGAATATTTACTAGTGTACATTGAATTCTTTCTAGTAAAAGTCACATACGAAGATTTAAAAATGAAATTCTTCCTAGCAAATTTGAATGTTAAAAAATAAACTTCTTACTAGTAAACTCCAAATTTGAAAATGTGAAAATTGCTTTTTTACTAGTAAACGTTAAATTTGAACATTTAAAAATAC
The DNA here is from genome assembly GCA_025084515.1 of Ancistrus triradiatus. Taxonomy (NCBI): domain Eukaryota; kingdom Metazoa; phylum Chordata; class Actinopteri; order Siluriformes; family Loricariidae; genus Ancistrus; species Ancistrus triradiatus. Next base: position 672,091 of record JAJAGP010000156.1, read on the forward strand.
ATTTTTTATCAGAAAAAAAGGTTCAATTTGAACATTTGAATTGAATTCTACAAGTAAAAGTTGTTTTTACTAGTGAGAATTCAAGTTTTCCCCATTCACGTCAGTGGGGCCATAATTTTTACTAGTGTAAATTGTACACTTTCTAGTAAAAGTTCAATTTGAACACATTAAAATCGAATTCTTACTAGTAATTGTTACATTTGAAAATGTGAAAATCGATTTCTTACTAGTAAATTTGAATCTGTTAAAATTCTTACTAGTAAACTCTAAATTTGAAAATATGAAATTCTTAGTAGTAAACATTAAATTTGAACTTTTGAAAATGAAATTCTTGCCAGTAAAGGTTCAATTTGAACAATTTGAATTGAATTCTACAAGTAAAAGTTGTTTTTACTAGTGAGAATTCAAGTTTTCCCCATTTACGTCAGTGGGGCCATAATTTTTACAAGTGTAAATTCTTTCTAGTAAAAGTTAAATTTGAACACAATCGAATTCTTACTAGTAAACGTTACATTTGAAAATGTGAAAATTGATTTCTTACTTTGAACATTTAAAAATAAAATCATTAGTAAACGTTAAATTTGAACATTTAAATATAAAATTCTTGCTAGCAAATTTGAATGTTAAAATCAAATTCTTACTAGTAAACTTTAAATTTGAAAATGTGAAAATTGCTTTCTTAGTAGTAAACATTACATTTGAACATTTTAAAAATGAAATTCTTACTAGGAAATGTTCAATTTGAAAATTTGCAAATTGATTTCTTACTAGTAAACGTTAAATTTGTATCTGTGAAAATTTAATTCTTACTACTAAACATCAAATTTGAACATTTATAATTCTTATTAGTAAATGTTAAATTAACATGTAAAAATTTTATTCTTACTAGTAAATTTGAATGTATTAAAATCAAATTCTTACTAGTAAATGTTAAATGTGAAAATTAATTTCATACCAGAAAAAACTAATTTGGAACATTTAAAAATAAAATTCTTAATAAATAGGAACATTACAATTTCATTCTTACTAGTAAACGTTCAATTTGTATTGAATTCTTACTCGGAACAATTGTTTTTACTAGTCATAATTCAACTGTTTTCCCCCATTCACTTCAGTGGGGCCAGAATTTGTACTAGTGCAAAATAAATTTGTATGTGTTAAAATGTAATTCTTACTGGTAACTTCAATTTTTACTATTTCTATAGCGCTTTTTACAATGGAGCATTGTCTCAAAGCAACTTTACAAGTTTAGATTATCTCCTAATATCTACGTCCAATCCCAAATTGAGCAAGCCTAGGGTGACAGTGGCAAGGAAAAACTCCCTAAGTGTTATAGGAAGAAACCTTGGGAGGACCAAGACTCAAAAAGGGACCCAACCTCCTTGGGCGGCGTAGATGATAAATCTAAGAGCGAAACTAAAGTCATGGAGTCATAGTTCAAATAAAGTGTAAAGTATGCACATCGGCATTAAGTGGCCTGGGTATGGTGGGGTTGGAGCTATTTATTTCTAGTAAGATTAATTGTATATGAACATGTATTAATTCAAAGTGAACGTCTAAGAATTGAGTTTTGACCAGTAGTAATTGTTTTTGAATATGTTCAGATCTGTGATCAGACATTCCTTGAATAAAAGTCACAACAGCTTGCCATCAAGGACGAGGCACTGAAGATCACTGTAATGCCTGTAGGGGCAAGGAGTCATTGTTATTATTATTATTATCGCGGAGAAACTCCACACCGTCGGGAATTCAATTGTGCGCCAGTTTATTTTCTTTACTTAGGACATTTCAGGATGCTGTTACAAGATCGCTGTTCATGATACAGTCATAAAACATTGTGGTGTCTCTATTAAAATGTGACCTAATTTAGGGTTTTTGTTTGGCTGCATTCACAGCGGGTAAAAGTGGCCCAATTCGGACTTTTGTCTCTCATATGTAACAGATCTGCTGCTTCTCAACCTTTTCAATTCAGATCTTGGGGTATTTCTTATGTGATCCTGAAATATCTGATCTGTGGCCTCCATGACTCCACAGAAAGCTCGTCCTCATGACTGTGAGACTGAGAACCTTTCAGTTTTGACGGGTCAGCTACCTGTTCAGACGTGTGTTAGATACAGGCCACATTCATCTGTACCAGTTTAATCCTGAGCCTGGATAAAGTGCAGAACTCCTTCTGTGCTTGTGTCGGTTCCAGTTGGACTCTAGGGGGCGCTGCTCTTTTCCGTGTACCCGGCTAAACTTTTAAATGCTGTAATCTGACTCTCCAGCAGATCGTAGTAGATCCTGGACGTGGTGAAGTTTTGTCTGTAGGGTAACAGATCCTCCACGTTCAGTACATCAGCCTGACCTGTCCATATGGTCAGAGTGTACCTGTGAGACACGAAGGAAAAGACATGCTTCAGCAACATCAAGATCGTCCATTTGGCGTCAGCAGCAAATCTGAACATCAGGAGGTTTGGTAAGATGATAACCAAGCGCTGGCATTTCTGAGCATCCTTATTCCCAGCATTTTTCTGTCAGCGCTGGGTCCATAGTTTTGAATATTGTGCTAATTTGAGCATTTATTACTCAGTATTATTTATTCATAAATAAGAGGACAAATCAGTGCACATTTGAACATTTAACAATGAAATTCTTATTACTAAACGTTAAATTTGAACATTTCAAAATAAAATTCTTGCTAGCAAATTTGAATGTTAAAATTCTTACTAGTAAGCTTTAAATCTGAAAATGTGAAAGTGTGCTGTCTTACTAGTAAAAGTTAAATTGGAACATTTAAAAAAAAAAAATTCTTGCTAGCAAATTTGAATGTGTTAAAATTCTTACTAGTAAGCTTTAAATTTGAAAATGTGAAAATTGATTTCTTACTGGTAAACGTTAAATTTGAAGGTGTCAAAATCAAATGGTCATAAATAAATATTGTGCTAATTTAAGCATTTATTACTCAATATTATTTAGTCATAAATAAGAGGACAAATCGGCGCACATTTAAAAATAAAATTCTTATTAGTAAATGTTAAATTTGAACATTTCAAAATAAAATTCTTGCTACCAAATTTGAATGTTAAAATTCTTACTAGTAAACTCTAGATTTGAAAATGTGAAAATTGCTTTCTTACTAGTAAACGTTAAATTGCAACATTTTAAAAAATTCTTACCAGTAAAGGTTAAATTTGAACAATTTGAATTGAATTCTACAAGTAAAAGTTGTTGTTCCTAGTGAGAATTCAAGTTTTCCCCATTCACATCAGTGGGGCCAGAATTTTTATTAGTGTAAATTTAATTGTTTCTAGTAAAAGTTAAATATGAACACATCACAATCGAATTCTTACTCGTAAACGTTACATTTGAATGTGTCAAAATCAAATAGTCATAAATGAATATTGTGCTAATTTAAGCATTTATTACTCAATATTATTTAGTCATAAATAAAAGGACAAATCAGCACACATTTGAACATTTAACAATGAAATTCTTATTACTAAACGTTAAATTTGAACACTTCAAAATAAAATTCTTACTAGCAAACTAAATTTGAAAATGTGAAAATTGCTTTCTTATTAGAACATTTTAAAATAAAATTATTGCTAGTAAACTTTAAATTTGAAAATGTGAAAATTGCTTTCTTATTAGTAAAAGTTAAATTGGAACATTTAAAAATAAAATTCTTGCTAGCAAATTTGAATGTGTTAAAATAAAATTCTTGCTAGTAAACTTTAAATTTGAAAATGTGAAACTTGATTTGTTACTAGTAAATGTTAAATTGGAACATTTAAAAATAAAATTCTTATTTAGACATTAAATTTGAACATTTAAATAAAATTCTTGCTAGTAAATTTGAATGTGTTAAAATAAAATTCTTACTAGTAAGCTTTAAATTTGAACGTGTCAAAATCAAATAGTCATAAATATTGTGCTAATTTAAGCATTTATTACTCAATATTATTTAGTCATAAATAAGAGGACAAATCGACACACATTTAAAAATAAAATTCTTATTAGTAAACATTAAATTTGAACATTTAAAAAAAATTCTTGCTAGCAAATTTGAATGTGTTAAAATTCTTACTAGTAAGTTTTAAATTTGAAAATGTGAAAATTGCTTTCTTACTAGTAAACATTAAATTGGAACATTTAAAAATAAAATTCTTGCTAGCAAATTTGAATGTGTTAAAATAAAATTCTTACTAGTAAACTCTAAATTTGAAAATGTGAAAATTGCTTTCTCACTAAAAGTTAAATTAGATAATATTTATAATAATCGATGATAATCTTTGTCTAAATTTCATCATCTGCCCAAACCTAGTTTATTTTTTATTTTACTTTACCATACAAAATGTACAATGATTTACAGTACTGTGCAAAAGTCTTAGGCCACCATTAGATTAGATTAGATATACCATTGTTTTAGTAATGCATTTTCACTAGAAAAATGTCTCGGTTCTCGTCGTAAACTTGCACGAGTCGAGCCGCGTGAATCGTTTCAGCCGAAACTCGATTTGCGATTCATTACAGTGATTCAGATTCACAATAGCCCTCACTCAGTGCAGATCTCCACTGAGTTTATCGTGTTATTCTTTATGTTTACATCTACGGTACTGTATTTGGTGCAGATAAATCTCCATGGGTCCTAAAAAGGTTCGTTATAAGAGCCAACTGAAAAAAACAGGCTGCAGTTAGTTCAGCAATAGACTAAGTATTTTGCATTCTCAATCCATTACTCACTAAATTACATGAGATTTTTAACTTTACTATGAAATGCGCTGTGTGTTATTGATTTTGGCCGACTGTAGGTTCATGTCAGTGCTTTAAACAGTGACTTCATTGCTTGTCATGAGGCGGAATCTCCATCTACAGGCGCCGCAATGTAACTGCAGTCATTTAAGGACCGGCAAATGTAAATAAGAAGCCGACTCCGTTGTGATGCACCAAACCCTCATCGAACTCCTCATCGACATGTATCTTATGATGGATTTGTTGAACATATCCGCATCATAAATCAGGAGCTCCTGTACAGTACAGCTCCATTAATGCTGACGATGCCTTATACAGGGGGATTTCTGGGGGTCTGGAAGCCATTCATTCAGTTTACATTATTCCTTATGGGAAAATTTACTTGGTACCCGTCATTTTCGGTTCTCGATAACATCTGGAATGAATTAACTTCCAGCACCGAGGTACCCCTGTGTTTACAGACTTTGACAGCTACATCCCATCCATTTGCCAATAAAACCAGTTTAATTCCACAGAAGTCCAGGGTTTCTCTGAAGCCCACTGACGTTTGGAGCCACATGCTCTGTTCAAGGACGGCGCTAATTCGAGGCGACGCTGCTGGAGCACGGCTTCAGTACACCGGCGCTGGAGAAGGAGATTAAAGCAAGCCTCCTCCCGGGGCGACAAACTCCGCCCCCTACCCCATACAGCTCCATCGAGTGCCCCTTGAGGACCTGGTACCAAATTATAGCTCTGGCTCTGTATAGGCATCCTGATTAACTGTTTTTGTTACATAACGTGAATCCAATCAGGCAGGTAATCAGCAGCTCGGCTCTAACGAGCACTTAGGAAGCCAGCAGCCCCGCAGCGCGGCCCCGGCTGCCCCTACGCTGAATACCGACGGGCCGGCGAGGGTGGAGAGTCAAAAATGAAGAGTCCCACCTGTCCGACTGCTGCAACAGCCAGTGTAATTGAGAGAAGGACCGGGGCAAAAGAGCCGCCCGCACCGGAAACGTCACGCCCTGGGTCAGGTTCCTGCAGACCACCTCCATCTGCTGAACCATCTCCCAGCTGTAACCTTCAGCAGCGAGACAGAACAGAGCCAGGTATGAGCTTCCGAAACAGCTTTAGAAGTCAGTGTTAGAGATTATTAAAGGGGTAACGACACACCTGGCTCACCAGTCCACTTTCTTACAATGTCTGAAGCACAGACGATGCAAAACGCTGCACAGTTTGGTGTATAAGCTCTTAACCTCTGGCTTCTTGCCATTAAAGTAAATGACTAGAAACAGGTTTAAAATCGTAAACAAAATGTTCTGTTGTAGAAAACATTCCTTTTTATTTCTGATGAATCACAATTCAAAATGCTCTACTTTTCTTGTATAATAATTTAAATAAAAAGAATCTTTAGTCTGCTGCAATTAAAAGAAATTAGGAGTTTTAAAAGTATATTTAAAGCACCATGCCCTCTGGTGTTCAAAGAATGCAATTGCATTAGATGGCATAATAAACAAGACCGCCATATTTACTGCCTTATTCTTCATTCTTTCTCTCTTTGGTTTCTTTTTTCTGCTTTTCTTTTTCTTGAATGTTTTAGTTTTTAAATATTTTGTCTTTCTCACTGCATTCTTAAATTTTCTTTCTTTGCTTTCTCATTGTTTTTATGGGTTTTTTGTTGTTTCTGCATTTTCTTTTTCTGTTTGTTTAGTGTATTTTCCTTTTTCTTTCTTTCTCTCTGTAAACCTCTTTTCTCTTATTTCCCCTTCTTTCTTATTTTTTCTTACTCTTCGTTTTGTCTTTTCATGTATTGTTTGTTTTTAATTAGTCTTTTTCATTTTTGTTTTGACCAGAAAAAAGTTATTTCCTACGTTTTTGTTTGTCTGACTTTGCTTGCTTTCTGTGATTTTCACCCACCTTTTTTTTTACTTTTTCTTATTATTGTATCTTTCTGCCTTTGTTTATTTTTGAGTTACTGTATTTCTTCTTTCTTCTTTCTCATATTTAGCTTCTTTCTGGCTTTCTTTCATTTCCTTCTTCTTTTTCCCCTTCTTTATTCTTCTGTATTTCTCTTTGTTTTCTTGTGTGTCTTCTGTTTTTAGTTCTTTATTTCTGGCCTTGTGCTATCTGTGGTTAGTTGTTAGTTTATTTATATTACCTTGTTTTTTTTCCTCTCTCTTTTCGTCTTTTTTTTCTATTAATTGACCAGAAAAAGGGCAGAATTGAATCTTTTTTTTTTTTTTTTGGGTGTAACTTACATTTACAGCATTTAGCAGACGCCCTTATCCAGAGCGACTTTCAATTGGTACAGTCTTACAGTCCAAGCAGTTGTGGGTTAAGGGTCTTGCTCAAGGACCCAACAGTGGCAGCTTGGCAGAGGTGGGATTTGAACCCTGGACCTTCTGGTCCATAGTCCAGTACCTTAACTGCTAGGCTACCATAGTCCCATTTTCTTTTGATAACTGATCTACTCTAAAGCTGTCCTGCACACTGGAGGGTGGCTGTACCGGGGTTGTCTTTTTCCGGAGACCATCCGGTGGTCCAGCCCAAGGACAGCACGTCTCCGTCCCCTTTCAGAGCCACTGCCTGTAAAAAGGCCTGGGCGTCCAGGGGCGTGGCCGTGCCCCCGGGTCCTGGCAGGATGTCTGCGTTGATCCACACGGGTCCTTTCAGCTGAGCTCGAGCCTCGTTCAGCAGGTCCATGGAGGGCGGCACCGCTGCCAGGCTTCAACAGAACAAAGAGGTGAAAAACCGGTTCAGCATTCGCAGCTCTCGCACCTCTCGCAGCTCCATTCACCAACCTCTTAAAGTCCAGTTTGATCCCTTTATCCGATTCCACCACCATCCTGAGCCACTCTCGCAGTGTGATGTCACTGTCTGTGTCGGGAGGATGGGCCATCACGGGCTTCTGGGGGTCCCGGGCCCTCAGCAGGACGTCGGCTTCAATCATCTGAGCGGCTCCTGGAGCACGGCCATTAAACAACACACCACATGATGATACCTACAGAATTCCTGCAATCATTCAAAATCATTCTTTTTCTTTTTTTATTGGCTTTGCTTCACTTGGATTTATTTCTTTCATCTGTATTTAAATTTTTCCCCTTTTTGTTTTTAGTTTTTCTTTTCTGGCTTGTTTTACTGATTACTTATTCTTGATTTTGTCCCATTCTGTTGTTTCTTTGTGTCTCATTTCTTTTGTTTCTTCTATTTCTTTCTCATGAAATTCCTTAGCTTTTTTTCTTTGCTTCTTTTCATCTTTCTCATTGTTTCTTTTTTGTTTTCTATTCTTTCTGGCCTCTTTGTCTTTGTTTAATGACATTTCTTTTTTCTTTCTTGCTGTTTTTATGTCACTGTTTGCTCTCTGCATACTTTTTTCTTTTCTCATTATTATTTTTGTTTTTTTCTTTTTTATTCTGTCTTTTCTTAGTTTTTACTTTTTGTTTCTGTTTTACTTTTCAGACTTTTCTTTTGTTTCTTTTGTTGTTTATTTTTGTGTTACTGTGTTTCTTCTTTCCTTTCTGTCATATGTTGCTTCCTTTTTATCTTACCTTGTTTTCTTGCTCTTGACATTATTTATTTTTTTTGCCCTTCTTTCTTATTTTTGCTTTCTCTTTGTCTCATGTATCTTTTGTTTTAATTATTTTGTCTTCCCTTTCTACTTAATTCTTTATTTCTTGCTTTGTTAGCTTGTTTATGTTTCCTTGTTTTTTTTGTTCTCTCCTTTTCATGTTATTTTCTTAATTGGTGTTGTTCTCTTTTTTATTACTGACATTAATCCGTTTCTGTCTTTTGTCCTCTTTGTTTCTTCCAGTCTTTTTTCTTTCTTTTTTTTTTATTTATGTCTTGTTTCATTTTCTTTGTAAACTTGAATCTTTGGATCTTTATATATTCTTTCTTTTGGTCTATTTTGGTTTTGTTTGTTGCCTTTGAGTTTATGGAGGTTTTTAAAATTATTATTCCTTTGTTTGGCCTTTGTTTCTCTTGTTACTTAATTGTTTTTTTTCTGTTGTGTCTTTCTTGACCTTATTATTTCTTGTTACTTTCTTCTGTCTTTGTTTCTTTTATTTCTTGTTAGGTTTTTCCTTCTTAATTCTGTACATTTTCTCCTTTGTTCACTTATTCTTTGTTTTCTTTGTCTGCTTTTTTCAGGTTATTGCTCTTTCTCCTGTATATTGCTTTATTGGTTGTTTGTTTACTTTCTAAGTAACACCGGGCTGAATGCCTGTTTACAGACTACATTTGAGGTAAAGCTGAAATCGTTTCTCCTATTTCGGAATGAACAGATGATTTAATACTGTGCAGGAAGGACAGTCATTATGAAATACTACCATTAATCTTTCAGTAATTCTATTAAAGTCAAACGTTTCTGTCTCACCGTGCAGTGCTTCGCTTATCTTCTGTCTGCTGTTTGCTGCGTGATACCACTGGAGGTCTGCAGCATCTCTCTGCAGGAGGCTTCCTTTATTCAGGAAATAGTCCAGCGTTTGGTCTCGCATTGATTCTGCAGCTGATAAACCATTTATTATTTTCAGTTTTTACAACGACATTAAATGTCATGCATTAACAATAACATTACGATAGTCCTTCAATCAACTCCAGTAACTTGAGACTGGCTAATTACTTCAGGCGAAAGCACCTTCCTCCTCTCTACAAACAAGCACTATAATATTAAGTATTAAAGTTTATTAAGAATTAAATCATAACATTTATGCCCTACATAGTTCGCTATTGAACACGGAGCTACACAACAAACATCACTAATCCCGGAAGTCGGGCTAATTCGCTTGTTTCCGAACCAACCTGTGGCTCTTAGCGGAGGGTCAGAGTCTAAAAAGCAGAGGCTCCATATAAAACCTGCAATAATAATTACAGGAAAAAGACAAAAGCGGCGCAGAACGACTTTTTTCAACCCCATAAACCTCCCTAAATCTCACACGCTAACCAAAACCAACACGGTCCGCGTTCCTACACGGACACATTAAAGCGCGCACTAGTGTTACGTTGCATGCTGGGAAATGTATTCACTCCGTGGACTGCTTTCTATATTTACATTTTCTGTCTTATTCTCTATTTTGTTTCCTGTAGTTTTCCGTGTTTCTTTCTTTTTGTTTTTTACATACTGTATTTCTGTCGTTCTTGGTTTCTTTTCTCTTTTGTCCATTTTCGTTGTTTTGCTTTTTCTATTTACTTACTTTAGTATATTACAAATATAGTTTCATGTATTTTTCGTACCTTTTTGTTGTCTTTTTTATTTTATATGTTGTTTGTCTTTCTTTTAAAGCCTTGTTTCTGTTTTTCTTTCTTTCTTGCAATTTTATATTTATATAATGTCTTTGTTGTTGTTACCCTTATTTTTCTTTTTTGTCTTTGTTTCTTCATTTCAAATACATCCCTGTCTGGTCCATTTATTTATTTTCCTTTCTTCTTTTGCATTTTTCCATCTGTAATCACGTCTTGTTTTAATATTTTTGTTTTGTTTATTTGTTTTTTCTTTCATTTCCTTTTTCATTTGTTTTAATTGTTTTACGTACTTATCTGGTCTATCTTTCTTTGTATTAATACTAAGCTTTTCTTCCGATGTCTTATCTGGTTTTGTCTGTTCTGCATTTCTGGATGTCTTTTTTTTTTTTTTTTTTTTTGCTTTTTGCTTTTTGCCCTTTGTTCTTTCTTGTTTAATGTTTTCCTTTTTATTTTCTTTATTTTCATATTGTTTCAGTTTGAACTTTGCGGTTTCCCTCCTTTCTTCACCTCTGTATTTTGTGCCTGCTTTTCTTTGTTGACTATTTTTCTCTTTATGATCCACTTTCAGGTTTGATGTCCGTTCTTTCTTACCTTTGTCACACAAAGGAGTTATCAAAAGGTAACATTTGCAAAGTTAAAAAATATTTATTCTGTGTTGCATAACAATCACAATCACAAATAAATAGATGGAATTCTTTTAAAACTGAACAGCTACACAAAATAATTCAGTTGGTTATTAAAGCCACGTAATTCGGTTTAATGTATTTCAAACAAACAAACAATCACAAAATCTAAATTCCAATAGAGTGAAATGTGCAAAACAAACTGGCTTTAATCCAGACTGTCTGATGCCCGGGAAATTCATTCATAACAAAGATTAATAACAGAAAATCTCCATCAACACCGTTGTTATGTCTCGGGATCATGTTTGTCTCTCTCCCTCGGACCTTCTTCTTTTGTTGGGGTATGATCGTTAGGAGATGAGGGAGGAGCTTCAGCTCTATGGTCCACTGAACATTCACAGCTCTTCCTGTCCAGCTGTTCGGAGGCGTGCGTATTTAATATGCCGTTACATTTCCAGATGTTCAGATCTCTGAGCTGAGCCTGAAGACGTTTCTCCATTTCCTCCGAGCTCCGAGCCAGCATGAAGCTGACCTTTCTCTGATGGGCCAAAGCCTCCTCCTTATCGCTCAGCTGAAACAGAGCAACATGGAGACACCACTGTTACCCTCCATCCATGTTTCCTTTCTCTCCATGTAACTCTCCATCCAGTAACCTGTCGCTTCTGTCAGAGAAATGTTTATTCATCCACCAACCCTCCTCCTGCTCATCCACTCTTCCTACTGTCCATCCTCCCCTTCATTTGACCCATTAAACCCAACCATGGTGAATTCTTTGCATTATATCCCATTAGCTTGTACACCTGGAGTGGTATCAGGATGTTGATTTTTTTTTTTGTAAGTTCTAAAACGGTTTCTCTAAGTGGACTGATCTCTAACAAGTAACAAAATGTAAGGATTTTGACAGGTAACTTAGCCTGTTGTTTACTTTATGTCAATGGCTATAAATACTAAACAGATGATTGGACTTTTGGACGTCCAGTTATAGACCAGTCAAAACCAGTACAGACCAGATCCAGCAGCAGCTGCAGAATTTCCTTGGCATCACTTGGGACTTTTCCATCTTTGACGGACGGAAGGAATTTCCTCAGTCTCTGGGCCACACTGACAGAGCCCGGCTTCCCTAAACAATAAAGTGCTTTAGTTATTTACCCTTATCTGTGTTGTACATGAGATTTCTGTGACCTTTAACACACTCCCAACACGCTTTCGTGGCCGACTTGCCTTAGGATTTGAGTGAAACCACCTTGTACCAGTTATCTGTGCTCTCAGAGCACCTTCTGATTAACCGAAGGTCAGGTACGTACTGTTCTTGTGCGTGGTGCTGAGAGTACAGACAATCCACTATAACTATCACTCACCCACCCATTCTCCAACCGCTATCTGTCCGTCTTTTCCATCCACCCACCCATCTGTCTTGTCCTTGACTTTCCAACCATCAGTCCTTGAATTAAACCTGTCTTTTCACCCACCCATTTACTACTTCAGCAATTAGCACAGCATATTATCTGTCCAGTTATCTACTGTCTCCCATCCTTTTTAGCCACAGCACGTTTCACATTAGAAAAATCACAAGGCACACCACCAAAGAAAAATGTCAGAGTATATTTATTGAAATATAATGAAAATCTAGTCCCAATTTACTTAATTTGCTTACTCAGTGTGAAACCTGGGCCTGTTTAGTTGAGCACATAGCTGATGTCTTACTGCCCTCTTGTGGAAGAGAATGTAACTGTTCAGCCTGTCACTACAAGCCGCTGGCTTAGACTACCGATCAGGTGAAATTGGATAATCTTCAGTGTGCCGCAGCACAGCGAGTGGAAAACCGGGATCTAGATTTTCACGTTTCTATTAAACTCATCCATCCACATTTTTAATTTCTACTGTCTGTCCATCTTTCCATTCATCTATCCAGAAATCCATCCACGAAGCCGGCATCCAAATCCAGCTGACCTGCTTGAGCGGCTTAGATGATAAATGCAAGAATGAAACTAATTAATCTAGCAAAATAAGTCTGAAGTAATACTTAAAAAAACAGAAACGAAGCAAATATTAACAGATAAATAAAATATTGAATGAAATAACGTAACAAATATGCATATAGGCATTATTTAGATAGATACACAGAGATTAAATACTAACGGTTTGTGTTTCATTCTGTAAACTAGAAGTGTGTCATGCTTCACTAATCAAACCCGCCACAAGAGGGCGCAACAATGTTCACCCCCATTTCCTTACTGCCCCAAAAACTGTGTAATAGGCTTGGAAAAAAAGGATATACTTATCCAGCCTTCCACTTATCCAAAAATCCATTTATAAACCAGTTTATCTTCCAGACTACCAACCTACACAAGACTCACACTTTCATCCAACTCTTTGTCCACCAACTCGTACAACAACTTCTCATCTGTCCATTTCTCAATCTGTTCATCAACCGAACTTTAAACTCATTTCCATTAAAAGAAAAGTTGAACAAAAATGTTTCTGTAAGCCATCATTTACAAGAAAGAAAATCGGCCAGTCATGATTTCATTTTAAAACATTTGCAAACCAGAATCGACCAAGTAATTTGCAATCTCTATTATTAATTGCTGTCAAGTCGATTCAGGCTCCTGCTGATCACATGGCTAGTGTTTCTCCAGAGTCTTAAGTCTCTACACACCTTTATTGGATTTTGAACATCCCAGCAAGTGCGGGTCGCTTTCAGCCATCTGCAGCACCTTCTCACTGCCTCGCCTCAGCTGCTGCTCGAACGCGATGCGGAAAGCGTCCATCATCACATACGCCTCGTCCTTCCTCCTCCTCTGCAGCTCCAGCTGTGCATAAATAAAACACACTTCTACAATGACACTCGAATTTCAACTGATACAGTTTTACTAAATACAGTGGTGCTTAAACCCTTTAGAATTTTATATATTTCTGCATAAATCTGACCTAAAACATCATCAGATTTTCACACAAGTTCTAAAAGTAGATAAGGAGAACCCAGTTAAACAAATGAGACAAAATATTATACTTGGTCATTTATATATTGAGGAAAATGATCCAATATTACATATTAATGAGTGGCAAAAGTATGTGAACCTCTAGGATTAGCAGTTAATTTGACGGTGAAATTTGAGTCAGGTGTTTTCAATCAGTGGGATGACAATCAGGTGTGAGGGGGCACCCTGTTTTATTTACAGAACAGGGATCTGTTACAAAAACCATCTCTAAAGAGTTTGGACTCCCCCAATCCACAGTCAGACAGATTGTGTACAAATGGAGGAAATTCAGGACCATTGTTACCCTCCCCAGGAGTGGTTGACCAACAAAGATCACTCCAAGATCACTCCAAGGCGTGTAATAGTTGGTGAGGTCACAAAGGAGCCCAGGGTAACTTCTAAGCAACTGAAGGCCTCGCTCACATTGGCTAATGTTAATGTTCATGAGTCCACCATCAGAAGAACACTGAACAACAACGGTGTGCATGGCAGGGTTGCAAGGAGAAAGCCAC